>LPNX010574729.1:56082-287900 GCA_001517045.1 Pseudotsuga menziesii | reverse complement strand
CACTAGCTTAAATTCCTAGACTTTATTTCACGCGCTTATTTGACTCCATAAGGCACTGGTCCTTTGTTATATTTGATTAATTTTCTATCTTGATCAACTGTCGATGGTCCATTTCAATTGATTATATTTGAATGCTTAAGTTATAAGTCTGGAATCTTTGCTTATATGTGTGATCTCTTGTTAGCAACGTGGATTGCTTTTGATTTCGTTTCATATTCATAATAAACAAACACTTCAAATCATAATAACTCCTAAACAAACACCCATCCGCATCCGCAACTAATCAAAACACTTTAACAACTTAAGAGCCATAGAAACTCTTTTGTAGGGACTACCCCCCTTGGCTTCGTTAGGAGTTAGCCTAAACGGAGGAGCTAGGAGTAGGTGACAGTACCTAGCTCTGTGCTTGCCCCCAAGGTCACACCTCTCCCACTTTCCTAAGTGAGGAGACAGCTTTCGAAAGATTTCTGCTGTTGGTGTGCAATCGGCGGACAACAAGCTCCACACCACGATTCATTACAATATATACATCATGTACCTTTAATGCAAACAGGGTCAAAATTGGGGTGTTACATTCCCCTCCCCCTTCAATAGCATTGTCCTCAGTGCTTTGCAAAATTAGACAAAATGCCACACTGGTATCACCTCGGTGTTCCGCAGAATTGAACAAAAATGGATGTGCCAATCACATGGCATCCTCCAGCTCCCACGTAGCCTCTTCAGGTCCGTAGTGCTCCAATTGCACGTTTACCTGACCTATGGCATGGTTCCGAAGCATTGTGACCTTCCTGTCGAGGATGCGCATTGGCTCAGTTCAGAACTCTCCCTCGGGTTCCACCTGAATCACATCCCAATTTATCACATGGTTAGGATCATGTACATATCTCTTAAGAAAAGAAACATGAAAAACACTATGAGCTCTAGTGCTAGCAGGCAATGCAAGTCTATATGCAACTGGCCCTATTCTTTCAAGCACTTCAAACGGCCCACAATATCTTGGTGACAGCTTTTCACAACTTCCAAGCTTCAAGGAACTCTTCCTTGCCCTCACTCTGACGTAAACATGATCCCCAACACTAAACTCTTTGTTCACCCTATGCTTATCTGCATAGATTTTCTGTATGTCCTGTGCTGCTTTCATATTCTGCATGATCTTTACAACCTCTTGCTCCATTTCCTTGAGCAAATATAGACCGAGCACAACCCAGTTCACTGGATTATCCCAAGTCACTGGTGTCCTACACCTTCTTCCATACAAAGCTTCATATGGACTCATCCCCAAGGATGCTTGCTTTCCATTGTTATAAGCAAACTCTACCAAGTGCAAGTAATCTTCCCACTTGGTTGGTTTGTCCATCACATACATGTGAAGCATGTCTTCAAGAACCTGATTAACTCTCTCTGTCTGCCCATCTGTCTGAGGATGGTATGTAGTGCTGAAGTTTAGCTTTGCACCCAAATATGCAAACAACCCCTTCCAAAAATTGGAAGTGAACTTGACATCTCTGTCAAAGACTATTGCCTTCGGCAATCCATGCAATCTGAAAATATCCTTCATGAAGATCTTTGCAATGTCATCAGTCTTATGCGTAGACTTCCCCGGTCTAAAATGTGTTGCCTTTGTCAACTTGTCTACCACAACCATGATGGAATCATGTTGTCTCCAAGTCATTGGCAATCCTGTGATAAAATCCATGGAAATAACTTCCCATTTCCATTCTGGAACTGGCAAAGGATGCAACAAACCTATTGGGTGTTGGTGCTCAACCTTTACCTGTTGACACTTCATGCACCTTGAAATGTACTCAGCCATATCCTTTTTCATTCCTGGCCAAAAGTACTGCTTTCTGGCTGTAGCAATTGTCTTATGGTATCCTGGGTGACCAGAATACGGAGCTTGATGGATTTCATCCATAGCAACTCTCCTCAAATATACTACCTTTGGAATATAAATCCTACCTTTATAGGTAAGAAGTCCCTCTTCTTCCAATTTATATCCCTCATACTTCTTCTCAAGACTTTGCTCCTGCAATTTGTCTTTTACCAGCTCATACAATTCATCTGTGGCAGTACGATCAACAATCTGCTGCCTCAAATCTAATTGGAAAATACTGAGGGATTCCACATGCATTTCTTGCACCTTCATGTTGATTGCATCAGCTACCTTATTCTCTTTTCCCTTTATATGTTTGATTTCAAAATTGAAATCACATAAAAACTCCAGCCATCTTGCTTGCCTAGCATTCAGAGTAGGCTGATCAAATAGATACTTCAGACCACAATGGTCTGTCCTGAGCTCAAATCTCCTACCCATCAAGTAATGTCTCCACATCTTGAGAGCATGTACTATGGCTACAAGCTCTAGATCATGAGTGGCATAGTTTTTCTCATGCTCCTTCAGCTTTCTCAACTCATAACATATCACGTGGTTGTCTTGCATAAGGACTCCTCCAAGCCCTTGTCTGCATGCATCGGTACATACCACAAAATATTTCTCTGGATCTGTGACTTTCAATACTGGTGCACTAGTGAGAAGATTCTTCATCTGCTGGAATCTTTCTTCCCACCTTGATGTCCATTCAAACTTTATCCCCTTCCTTTGCAAGGAAGTGATGGCATGTGCAACTTTGGAGAATCCCTCAATGAATCTCCTGTAGTCTCCTGCAAGTCCCATAAAATATCTTACATTTGTCACATTTCTTGGAGTAGGCCAATTCATAATGGCTTCAATCTTTTCAGGGTCCACAGATATACCCTCTTCTGAGATAATGTGGCCCAAATACTGAATTCTATCTCTATAGAAGTCACACTTGCTCAGCTTTGCATACAGCTGATGCTCCCTGAGCAATTGCAATGTAAATCTGAAATGCTCCTCATGCTCTTTCTCATTCTTAGAATAAACAAGAATGTCATCAAGGAAAACAAGAACAAAATTGTCCAAATACGTGTTGAAGACACTATTCATGAGGCACATAAATGTAGTTGGTGCATTTGTGAGGCCAAATGGTACCACTACAAACTCATAATGTCCATACCTTGTTCTGAAGGTTGTCTTATGAATGTCTTTATCTTTGATTCTCACCTGATGATAACCAGACCTCAAGTCAGTCTTGGAAAATACCTTTGCTCCTCTCATTTGATCAAATGGGTCATCAATCCTAGGAAAAGGATACTTATTCTTCACAGTAACCTTGTTCAATTGTCTGTAATCAATGCACAACCTGAGTGTACCATCTTTCTTCTTTACAAACAGAACTGGTGCTCCCTAAGGAGACACACTCGACCTGATGTACTTCTTTTCCAACAACTCTTGCAGTTGCATCTTCAACTCTAACATCTCTGGTGTACTCATCCTATAGGGTGTCTTGGATACTGGTGTTGCTCCTGGCACAAGTTCAATTGTGAAATCAATGTCCCTCTTTGGAGGAAGCCCTGGAATCTCATCAAGAAACACATCCTCGAATTCCTATAACACCTGATGGTCCTCCAACCTAGGATTTTCATCTCCTATTGCCTCCAAAATATGAACTGCATACAACTGGCAACCCTTCCTACAGAACTTCTTTAACTGCATTGTTGAAGCCTGCCTTACTGAAATCACCTTCGGAATACCTTTCACAACTACTGGGTTTCCTTCCTCATTCATGCGTTTGAAAGTCTTGTTATAACAGTCAAGATTCACCCTGTGAGCTTCTAACCAATCCATTCTAATGAGAACATCATAGGAACCAAGTAGTAGAACATTCATATCTACACAAGTGACCAATCCATTCATGACCAATGGACAATTCTCTACCACTTCACTAATTTTTCTCTTAGTTCCAGTGGCTAGCTGAACTAACCAAGATTTCCTATGCTTTACCTTCTTGAAAGCACAAATATCCACTACTCTAGGAGTAATGTAACTGTGAGTAGAACCAGGGTCAATCAAAATAGAAATAGATTGCTCAACAATCTTACCTGCAACTTCAACCACAATTTACTGGTGATCTGCCTGGCGGTCCTCCAGTGCTGCATAAATCCTAGGGACTGCCCTTGCTACTTGACCCACTGTTTCTGCTTCTTGAATGTTGTAAGCTGGTCTTGCACTCTCATTCTTGAGTGGACAAGTTATGCACATGTGGGGTCCTCCACATCTCCAACATTGAAGTGGTCCTCTATTCTGTTGTGGATCCTTAGGCTTTTCTCCTGTCACTCCAACTGGCTTACTCACAGCTTGGGATGGCTGCTTCTGCTGATTCCTAAAGTTAGAAGGTTTGAAACCTTTCTTTCTTTGGTTAAACTTCTCATTCTTCTTGTCCTTCCATGCCTTATGGTAATCAGGTTTACTTTTTCTTTGCTCATAGCAATACTTAGCCTTCCTTATTACTTCTTCAAGAGTTCTAGGTTCATAAAACTCGATCCTGTCTTTGTAAGACTGAGAAAATCCACTTAGAAACCATTGGACCTTCACTTTTTCATCTCTGATGTACCGGACATACCTCAATAATTCCAAGAACTTATTTGCATATTCATCCATGGTCTACTATCCCAATCTTATCTCATGGAATTATTTGATCTTGTCGTCATAATACCTGTCAGAGAGGTATTTCTACTTGAAATACTTCTTGAATTGTTTCCACTTCAGTATCCTTTCACTGATCCTCTTTACTTTCTTGAAGTGTTCCCACCAAATGGATGCTCTTCCATTCAGATTGAATATGGCAACTCTTTCCTTCATGTTTCCCGAATAAACCTGCACTTGAAAGTACTTATTTATCCCAAGAAGCCAAGCTTCAGCCTCTTGTCTAGTCTTTATCTCACCATCAAATGTAGGAGGTTTAGCTTTCTTAAATTCATCCCGAGAGCAATCCCTATGGTGTCTTCTTCTTTTTCTTTTACAAGAGGATGAACTTGAATCCCTGCTGGAGTATTCAGAGTCAGATGATCCATTAGAAGTCCTTCTCCTTCTCCTAGTACTGCTCTTACTTCCTTCTAGCCTTGATGTACCTCCTCCAGAGTCTATCTTCCTTTCCAAGTCTGTCAAACTTTGTAACATGGCAGCATTCAACTGATGATGCTCTTCCTGGGATTTAATCAAGCTTCTCATGGTGGGTGCAACATCTGACGGTGTCTCTTGAAATATCCTTCCATTAGACTCTATGTCATCATTTCCATTACGGACATTTTCTCCCATGGCATCTCTCACATGCTCGTAAGAATCCCGAGCATCATATCCGTCATGGGTTCTCCTGACTGAATCACCACTTACTTACCAAACTGCAATCTCTGAAATACTTCCTTCGAAGGTGACTATGATTCTGCAAACGTGTTAGTAGAAAACTGTTAGATGCATACATTGATATAAATCAGAACCACTTACCCCTTTCTGGAGAAAATTATAAATAACAGTTTTGCTTAAACACACAAAAATTCTCTTCCTCCTTTTTCAGCCATGTATTCCACTGACAATCTACTAAAAACCTACTGAAAAATAGTTGAAAAACTGCTTGAAAATTTTTGAGAAATCCCCGCATGAAAAACCCAAATTTTCCTTGTATAAAATTGGGTCTCATCCCAACTAAAATTCCAACGTTTCGGCGGTTAGAACAACTAGCTCCTTCCAATGTTCATCGGCGGTCTGATCATCTATCTATCTCCGACGCATCGGGTCAGTAGTTATCTAGGATTCTGAACTTTATCGACGATTGGATCCACTCTTCATCGAACGGCTAGTTCCATAGGCAGCCGCAACGGCGGCCAGCGAACTTACTGTGGTTTCTGTGGGCCATAATCCTGTCGGCAGTCGGAACCCTTAGTCACTACGGCATCGGCAGGGAAACTATCTCCATAACGCTGCATCGACGGTCGGATGCTCTATTCATCAGGTGAATAGTCCCTTAGGCAACCGCAATGGTGGGTAGTAATCCCATTATGGGTTCCGCGGACTATAACTCATCGGCTGTCGGAAGCTCTGTCCACTATTGACAATTGAAGCCTCTATCCGTCAAAAGGATAGTCCACTAGACAACCGCAATGGCGAATGCATGAACAACTAATTTCTTCTGATGTCCTTCATCGGCGGTGTGAACAGCTAAAAAGGGCTGACGTTTCGGCGGTTTCGTCCACTAAATTCCACCGATCGCCGATGGGCTCAACAATTAGACAAATTTTGAAAACTTTCTTCTTTCTCGTCTGCGTCAGCGCCTTCTTCCTCTAACTTTCTCCGACGACGGTGATGTTTCAGCGATTCCTTCATCTAATTTTGGCCGATCCGTTCAACTAATCTCCGCCGATGTTTCGGCGATCCTTAGCCATACGGAGCCGTCGTTTCGGCGCCTCCAACGTCTAATCATCAGCGATCCCGTTAGCTAAACTTCATCGATCGTCGATGGTCTCATGACTTAGAAAAAATTTCTCTTCATCTTCTCTCCACTGTCACTGTCGGCGGTTCAACCAACTAATTCCCACTCTTTTTCATCAATATTTCAGCGTCCATGTCCACTTCCCTTTCCTTTCTTCCGCACCGATGTTTCAGCGATCCTGTCATTTATCCTTCACCGATCGTCGATAGTCTGCGTCGGGTGGTCTTCCGACTAGCCCTATCGTGGCTAAAACGACTCCATAACAACCTACAGCATCCCAACACGTAGAAACAACACAGCTAACAAAATATGTGGAAACAACAACCCGTTCTCAACAATGAAGCCACAGGAAAACTTACATAGACCGCAATGGGGAAGAAAACAGACTCCCAACCTATGCATGAGGGAAATTTTACACACAGACCCCAAAATATGGATGGAAAAACACACCAGATACCCCTCGGTAGAGAACGTGAATGACAGCCAAAACAGCTCTCCTCCTGGTTGCGTGAGACACAAAAACAGAAAAGAATCATCCTTCCACGGGAACAGGACGTCCCTCTGCATTAGGATGATCGACAATGGAGAATGGCGAGTGGGAAAATGTGGGAGTGTGCCCCTACATTTGTGGTGAGAGTGGAATAATGGGCGTAGTGGTTCTTGTCAGCATGAGGATCGATTTGCTGGTGGAGTGTGTGCATGGGCAAGGACTGGCAGTCCCACCACACTCCACTCCCTAGCAATAACTGTCCCAACTAATCAGCAGAACATTTAAGGTGGTAATTGAATAAGACAAGGGAAGGTGAGCAAAACAAAAAGGGTGGTTGACAAGTAAATGGGTTTAACAGTTGACACATGGATTTTTTCCATAGGCTCAAGGTTTGACAATTCCCCCTTCCCAATCATTAGGAAAATCATGCCCTTTTCATTATGGTTGCAATGAGCATAGTTGGTTGGGTCCATTTAATTAAAATTCATATTTACATGATGGAAAAACTTAATATGTGTCGTATACAATGATATACCATTAGCAATGATTCTGTTTGCCAAACATAACACAACCAAATTGATGGTGGGGCTTTTTCCTTTAGCTCCACACCACGATTAATTACAATATATACATCATGTACCTTTAATGCAAACGGGGTCAAAACTGGGGTGTTACATTCTCTTTACTTCGTTAGTATATTTTTTGTACGCATATGCTTTGTAAGTCATCCCAGAGTATATTGTATTATGTCACATTCATGGGGAGTAATAGTTGTTTAGATTAGACTTAGTATGTAATACATGTTGAGGCCAATGAAAGAATCCATGAGTTATTTGTATTGAGTTTGCGCAAAGGATGTTTCCCCCTCGAAGTGGCCTCCAATCATTTAAATTCCTTATGTGCTCTGTCATTTTGGTTATATCGTGCATTTTCATTATTTATTGCATGAGGTTTCTCACACTAAAATGCAAAACTGGATTCGTATTCATTAAAAAATGCAAAGCCTAAATTAAACACAAAGAAAATTTTTAAAATCAAATTCTAATGTATTGGAAAGAAATCAACAATGCATCACCTACATCAAGGGGACCTCTCAATCTAGTCTACACACCGGGTGAATAAATTATCCCAAAAGGTTGCTCAGAATAGCACACAAATCACTTTTTCTATTAAAATCAAGTTCAAATTACAAAATAATGATGCTCAACTTTTTCTCCACACCAAAGAAAGAATAATAATGAGAAGATGAAGAAGTGAACTCTTCCCATCCTACTGGTACATATAGAATTGGTCCCCAACCTCATATTCATCCAGTCAATTTGTGCTAAGTTTGAAAAAAAATGGCGACATTAAATTATGGGTGTAACAATCCATCTGGGTAGGTTGGAATAGAATATCCCACAATAAATACCAAACTATTGTGAATTTTGAGAAAAATATCATGAGTAAGATAAACTATCATGTTCTCCAAGCATGTTTTCGACTGTTTTGCAAGATACCTCACCCTTTAATCATAAATCAAATCGCAACGCAGTCTCCCGGTAACTGATGAAAATTAATTGCAAATTGTTTACTAAGTACCTTTCTTCACACGTGTTACCTAGGAAGGAACCATGAGAAACAAACCATGATGATGACTCCTTCTATAAGATCCATGTGTCAATTTTGTGGATGAAGAGGCAGATACCTCCTAACCTTACATCAAGACATCAAAACTAAGTAGTTGTAGCAAATCAACTCATCGCTCGCACTTATTAAGTGTTGGTTTCCCATTGAGTTATTGAATAAAGGATCTTATCTATTACTAGAGGAAAGCATTGTGTTCCATGCTTCATGCATTAAAGGGTGTTTAGCAAAATTTGACCAATCATGCCATGAACTAGGGATAATAGAGCCACGATGATGATGAAGACACGTGTATACCATGCATTGACCAAGAAGTTTTATTTAGGATCATTCTCACTTGGGATGATATATTGTTGGAGTCATTTGGCTGAAGATGGAATTAGTACAAGAACTGGTGTATAATTCCATAAAATAGTTGGTTGGCACCAGAATCACATTGAACTTCCACCATTGGTTCGATTAAAACTATAAATTAATTTAATTAACTAAAAACATAATAAATAGCTCGAATGAGTGTGGCTTAATGGTGTCGTTTTATATGAAGTCACTTGTTGTAAATGAGGTCATGAGATCAATCCCACCCGAGTTTACCTATGTCCTATGTCTTGCGGGAGGGTGTGGGGAACCTAGGGGTAGAGTGGTAGCAGGAATGGATCCCTGGACCCCATGTCACACGAGTACCATCCCAACCCCAGTTGTTGATTCCCTAGTAAAAAAAAACACTAAAAACATAAGAAATATTCGAAATAGAAAAAACTTGATCTTGAAAGTGTGAAAGTATAGGAAATATTGGCATGGGTATAGAATAATAAGGTAAAATTTCTTGTCTAGATGGCATCAAAACAATAGTAAATCAAGACAAAATGAGAGCCCGTCACTTCACTAAATAGATAGGGTTTATGTCCACTAATTAGTTAAGATTTTTCCTATTGAAAGTCTATTTAAATATTTTGGAGGCTATGGATTGTTTTGTCAAGAATTGTTGCATTGGATCTATGTTCAAGTGAAAGGTCATCCAACCTTAATACATGAATGAACATTGTTTCCTAAATTGGTTTCCATAATAAAAGAGATAATTATGCATCACTCTTCTTAGATATTCAATTTGATAAGTTAATTTCTGTTATAATTTATGGTATTTCACATCATTTATATATATCTATCTTGTGAATGGTTTTAATTTTCAAGGTTAAGAACACCATAAGTGGTATCATAGCACTTTTTTGAGCCATCACGCCTCCATAATTGTTTGCAGATTTTTTTAGGCTAGAGACATATTCCGATGTATTTAAATAACACGGAGATTTATTTTTAGTGGATAAAAATAAAATTGGGGAAGCATATTTCATTAGGAGTTGAAGAACACAAAGAGGAGATTACAGTCTTCAAACAAGTCAGTGCCTGGACACTGCAACTTGGAGCTTGCGAAAAAGGGACTGATATGCATTCAGGTCAGTGCCCGAATTCAACTAGTGCTTGCGCATATGATAGAAGTCCTTACAGGTTGGTGCTTGTAAAAATCAAGTTGATGCTTGCAATCAGATTGGTTCCTAAGTGATTCAGTGTCCATTATTTAGTTTGGCATAAAAAATAGTATAAGTACAATTCATTAAGTGCAAAATAGTATAATTTGTGATATATATTGATTCCCCCTCCCCTCTTTGGAGAATTCCAACACACATATCAAAGTGTACCAACTATGTGATTTGGAATTGGAATCAAGGAAAGGATGCTAATAATGCTTGCTAAGGATACAAGCATCACATATCTGCAAATTCTTTGGACTGGTGGGAAAACCAGAAACACCATTATTCTTCAATATTCTAAGACTATCATAATTGATATGTCCATATCTAGCATGTCGGAAGTGATTGGATATAAAATTACCTTCTTCGTGTTGAGATATCCCTTTTAGCTTCAATAGTCTCTCATATTCTCATCAAATCATGACGAATTGGTTTTCAAAGAATATACTTATCTCAACTTCCTCATCAAATATGTTGGTGGAATCACCTTATTGTTGAATGTGCACAAGAAACAACAAGTTTATTTGCAAATATGGAAGATAGAGAACATTTTGCAACATAAATCATGAAATCTAGGCAATCTAAGCCTGATGGAGATAATTCCTTTAGGTTTGAGGCTGGAGTTATCTTGAAAGTACATTATACCATCTACATTATCATTCAAATCTTCAAAAAGTCTTCTAAATTTCATGTGGCGGGTTGCATCTATCTAAAGTAGTAAAGTATCTATCCAAGATGCAATTGAAGTATTTAATAAAACTTCATCCATGCCAATATTGTAGTGTGTAAAAATAAAGTTGAATAGATTCATGAGCTTTATGTATTTCTCCTTTTTTCTTCTTCTTCTGTATGTTCTTATCCCAAGGAATTTTGCATGTCTTTGTCTCATTTCCCTTCTTGCCACAACATACACATTGAATATCATATCTCTCACTTGGTTGTGTCTACCCCCATGCCTCTAAAATTATTTCCTCTGCATCCTCGTTTATTTCCTTCTACACTAAATGTATCATGTGGTTGATTATTCCTTTTGTGAGAAAGGAACATAGTCTCCCCAGTGGGATAATATGTCTTCTATCTAAATGTTTTTTTCTCATTTTCCAATTTTATCCACTAGAGTGTCAAATTTGAGCACTTTCGGTTGACCACTAGCTTGAAATGACTCAATATAGTGTGAATATATGGGGTAGAGGTATTGGGAAGAGGTATTATTGTGTTTATCACATTTATACCACATTTTGAAGGAAATAATTTCATCATGGTAGTGGTGGATTCACAATTACAAAGTATGCCCTATTCTACTCTCTTTCTTATCCTTTTAAAGTGAGTACAATGATACATCATTCATGGATAAAATCTGGAAGCTACATGGAATACCTAATATTATTGTAAGTGATACAGACCCAATTTTCACTGGGAATTTTTTTAATATGTATATTTTCGGTTTGGATACTCGATTGGGTCACAACTCCTCTTACCATACTCAATCTTATGAGAAAACTAAAACTATTAATAAATGTATAGAAGGGTATCTTCGTTGATTTTCATTAGATAAAAAAACACAATGGGTAAGGTGGTTTAATTTGGTATAATGGTGGTACAACATGTCCTTCCATACTTCATAAAAAATGTCACCATTTATTGAAATTTATGGTTACTATCATCCTCCTTCTATCACTTCATCCTTGGAATGGAAGTTTGAGGTTTAAGAAATGGAGGAACACATACAGCACCAAGAAGAGGTTCTCCAACTATTGAAAGACAACTTGGCTATAAAATAAAATAGGATGAAATGATTAGCATGGATCCTTCTTAAACCAAGATCTACCAATCACTAAGAGGGATTCAATTTCTTAAGGTGCAAATTTTTTTATCTTAATTTTTACACATCAAGAAAATAATATACAACTCAAGAAATGTAATCCCTCTCAATGCTTGATATGTCCTAGTTTAAGATGGATCTATGTTGGTTTTAATTTTTTATTGTAAGAGCTGACATGCATTTTTTAATTATTATTTTTATTTTTGGTAGCATTACATTACAACATCTCTTCCGTATTGGGATACATAGTACCTCACTTCTCTCTTTGCAACAAGCATATCAACATCACAATGAAAGGAATTTTGAAATGGAGGATTTGGTATTTTTTAGGATACAACCATAAAAATAGATGTGCCTCAAGAAAAAAAGGAAGGACAATAAGCACCCAAGTATTGTGGTCTCTATAAGGTGATACATAGGATTGGAAGTATGGATTACAGATTGATATTGTGTCCATGTTCACGTGTACATCTAGTTTTCCATGTTTCTTCCCTATAAAAAGGTAACTAGTGTTAGAGTCCTTATCCAACCCACACATCCTTATTTGGTCATTTTTTCCTAATTATCCACTTATCCTAAGTTATTGAATCAAATTACTGACATCAACATCAGCACCAGCACACTCCTACTGACATCAGCATCAGCACCAGCACACTCCTTCAATCAGGGAGGCCAACTAAGTCTTCTCCTTCAATTAGGGAGCCTAACTAGGCTTCCTCCTTCAATCAGGGAGAAAATATGTGTTGATATTCTTGTCTTAAATTCCCCAATCAATTAACTGAATGTTGTTTCACCTAACAATCAATTAAACTGAGTTGGAAAGGCCCCTTCCTCATCTATTTGTCTATTTTGGGCTGATTTGAGTTAACTGGAGTGATTTAAGGTGCCTCCAACAACTTGTGGTGACTCAGTTGAGTTCAGTTCACTTCATTGGAGCTGACTTGAGTTAGATATGTGCCCCCACATACTGATTGACATGCATTTGAGTTCTATTCAGTTAGACTCAGCCATTACTGCATCTGATTTAGTTAGGGCTCAGTTAGAGTCAATTATGGTTGTGATTAGTGGTTAACTGATGTGTCTAGTGTGGCTAACTGACAGCTAAGCCACTCTCATGTTATGCAATTCGAATGATCTCCTTGGGGTTCGAATTTTCTTGCTATTCATGCAAGTGTATCACATTGTATCTCTACTTTTGATTATTGAATACATTCTTACAGCTGCAACTCCTAATTGTAGTGTGTTTCATGTCAAATTTATTGTACAATTGATTATGAATCTTCTATGAGTTGTTCCTTGATCCCAGATTACTATGACTCAATTTTCACATGGTATCAAAGCCACAACGGGGCAAGGATCTTCTTCTTGAACATATTCCTTGATGGATCTATGATGCATTTTGAGCAAAAAGCTCAAACATTCCAGTACTACACCAGAAGCCGAAGGTTTACCACATAAATCCTAAGTAAATGAATTGTTGATCAAGCTATCTTGATTGACTAAGTTGGGTGTGATGAAAACTTGAAAAGTGCAGGTTGTCTGACCTTACGGTGCCCTTTTTGTGTTTTTGCAGGTTTTTTGGAAGACTTCTAGTGCATTCGCTAATGTAGAAAAATGGCCTCTTCTATGGATCTTCTTACTCCTTTCAATTACAACGAGTTGAAGGGGGACATGGAGATTCAATTGCGTGCCAAAGGAATTTATAGAGTCACAATGCACACCAAGATAGAGCCAAACCATGTTGTAGACAAAGCAAGATACTGGAATAAGATGGATGAAGCTTTTGGGTTTTTGTGCCTTTCGATTTCCAAATATCTTCACTTTCATGTCACTAGATTGAAGTATCAGAAGGAAAATTGGGATAAACTTACTAACCTCTTTGATAATCAAGATGACATGAGGATTTATCGGCTAGATAATGATTTGATTTCTCTTCACCCAGGAAACTTTGAAACTCTAAATGATTTCTTCACCAAATTCAAGAACCTGGTGCTCCAGTTGAAGCAGTGTGAAGTGGAGAAGGAGGATGATAAACTCATTCTCTCGATCCTCTCCAAATTTGGTGCAGATTACTCAATATTTTTTTCCACATTCCATACTAGGAAGCTCACAAACCCAAATTGGAAAACTCCTACTCTCAATGCCTTCATTGATTCCCTCATAAACGAGCATGACAAGCTTGTGTAGATGGGGATCATTAGATCCTCCAAAGATAAAGCATTGTTTGCTTCAAGGCCCAAAGCTACGAATGGTAAGGGAAAGAAAAATAATCAAAATACTAAGTTTGATACTCCCAAGCCAAAGGAGAAGAACCAGTAGCAAGATGATCCTTCCAACTCAAAGAAGAACAAGAACAAAGGGAACCAAGGCAAAGAAAAAGTCAAGTGTTCCTATTGCAGGAAGGGATTTCACCCTAAACATTCCTGCATGAAGAAAAATCTTGATGAAATGACTCTTCTCCTTGAGAGGAATAATATCAATCTTCTTGAGAGTGTTAGGAAGAGAGATAATCATGATCGAGACATCCAGCCGGAAAGAGGACATGCCCTCATGGAAACTGTTTCAAAGCCTAGATCTCTCCTCATAGACTCTGGTGCTTCGAACCATATGGTGGAAAGAAAAGAATTTTTTTCATTCCTGGACTCTGACAGCAGCATTCCCATTCACATGGGGGATGATTCTCAGATCATTTTGAAAGGAAAAGGTACTGTAAAACTTAAACATGGCATCTTCTTTGATGTTTTGTATGTACCCTCCTTGGCCTCCAATCTGTTGAGTATATATCAAATGAGACACATAGGAGTGCCCAAGAGAGTTTATTTCAGCCCAAATGGTGTTGATATCTCAGATATTGCATCTAGGAAACTCATAGCAACAAGTCTAGCGAACCATCATGCTAAAACCTATGAGTTTTCCAAGTTTTTACCGGATGCAAAGCCCACTGATCTTCTAACTCATGGGAATGAGGTCAATAGGATTTGGAATGAAATATTTGGACATTTTAACTTCAAATAATTGCATAAAATTCAAAAATATTCCATGGTGTAAGGTCTCCCAACCATCAAAACCTCTAGTGGAATTTGCAAACGTTGCATTGTCGGCAAACACCCTGAGCACAAATTTGATCGGGAAAAGGAAAGTCATGCAACAAGTATTTTGGGGCTGATCCACTCTGACATCAGCGAACCCATGCCTACAACATCCATGAGTGGTTCAAGGTATGTTCTCACCTTTATTTATGACTTCTCCATATTCACTTGGGTTTTCTTCCTAAAGAAAAAATCTGAGGTTCTTGAAAGATTCACTGAATTCAAGGCATCTGTGGAGAATTCCTCTTAGAGGAAGATAAAGTCTCTCAGATATGATAATGGAGGAGAGTATATCAATTCTGAGCTGCTGCAAATATGTACTAAATATGGGATCCAAATCCAACACTCCATTCCCTATACACCCCAGCAGAATGGTGTAGCGGAAAGGAAAAATCGGGCCCTCAAAGAGATGACTACATATTGCATGTTGGAAGCCAAAGGGTTGGATGCAAATATTTGGGCTGAGGCAATGAATGTTTCTGATTACATTCAGAACAAGGTACCTCACTCTTTTGTGAAAGGAAAAACTCCTTTCGAGACATACTTTGGGCACAAACTAGATGTGTCCAATTTTAGAGTTTTCGGGTCCACTGCTTAGGCTCGAATTCCACTTGACAAAAGGAAGGATTTGCAACCGCATAGTATTGAGTGTGTGTTCATTGGTTATACATAGGAATAAAATGGATACAAAATTTTGAATATCAGAACCAAACATATATGCATTGAAATAAGTGTCCGCTTTGAAGAACCTCTTCAAGAGGTAGAACTAGTCGAAGAAGAAACTGTTGAAATTCCCTCATGTTATGCTGATCACTCTGATGATGAAAATGGGAGCGAAGGATATGATAATTCATATATGATATATGATATCAGTGAAAATAATATATCAGGTTCTGAATCATATTCAAATTTTCCCACTCATCTCCTAAAATGGGCCAAAAATACACTCTCTTCCGCCGGGATAAACATTGGAAATCCTGCTGACCCAAGAAGAACCCGGTCAGATTTTCAAAAAGAGGGTATTGCTATTTATTGTCATGATTCCCTGATATATGAGACCTATTATATGATTATTGTTTCTGATCCCAATTCCTACTACCATGCTTGGAAAGATCTGATATGGAAAGCTGCAATGGATGAAGAGTTCAACTCTCTCCAGAAAAATGCAACTTGGGAGCTAGTTTCCCTTCCACCTGAGAGGAAACTTGTTCAATGCAAGTGGGTATATAGGAAAAAGTTTGCTGCATATGGCTCAAACTAAAATTACAAAGCACATCTAGTTGCAAAATGGTTCTCCCAAGTCCAAGACTATCATGAGGCCTTTGCACCAGTGGCAAAGATGGATTCCATAAGGCTAGTTTTGGCCATTGACGCATCCAAGCACTGGGAGGTGCATCACATGGATGTCAAGAGTGATTTTCTTCATTTAGAACTGCAAGAATAGATATACATGAATCATATTGAAGGCTATACATCATATCCTTCCTTGGTTTGTAAGTTGCAGAAATCTTTATATGGGTTGAAATAGGCCCCAAGATCTTGGTATGCCAAAATGGATGCCTTTCTGCTCTTATAGAACTTCCAGAGATGCAAATATGATCCAAATTTATATTTGCAATAGTATAAAGGTAATATTCTGATCATAGTATTGTATGTGGATGATGTTTTTATAACAGGAAGCACACTTGCTTCAATTTCCTTTATAAAAACGGTTATTCATGATGCTTTTGAAATGAGCGATTTGGGCATGCTAAGACAGTTTCTCGAGCTTGAAATCACTCAATACTATGATGGGATAATGGTGACTCAGTAAAAATATGTTTCAGCCCTGTTAATTAAGTTTAACATGGCTGATTTTAAGGCTGCACCATTTCCTCTCCTCTCAGGAATCAGTCTTGAAGAGGGAAAATCCACTCCACCCATGGATTCCACTATTTATCGCCAGTTGATCGGAAGCTTGCTATACTTGACACAATCAAGGCCTGACATTTGTTATGTCATGAATTTTGTATCAATATATATGCAGCAGCCTCATGAGCTCCATTGGAAGGCAGCCAATAGGATCCTTCAATACATTCAGGGCACTAGATCCTACAGCATTCACTATGCTGCAGATTCTGAGCTAGAGTTTGGTCGGTTTTACAGATTCAGATTGGGTAGGGGATACCATAGATCGGAAGTCCACTTCCGAGTATGTGTTTATGTTTGGTGCTGGCCCCATTTGTTGGTCCATAAAAAAGTAGGCTACCATTGCACTTTCTTCAGCAGAGGCTAAGTACAGGACGACAGTAAATGCTTGCATCCAGGCAATTTAGCTACAAGGAATTTTGTCCGAGTTTGAGATTGGTAGTGATTTATCCATAGTCATATTTTGTGACAACCAAAGTGCTATAAATATCTCAACGGATCCATTTCAGCGGTGGAGAACCAAACATGTTGAGATCCATATGCACTACATCAAGGATTTGGTGCATGATAGGACAATTGTTCTGCAATATTGCCCTACATATGAGCAAATTGCAGATATTTTCACCAAAAAATTTACTGAGAAAAAGTTCACTTACCTACGTTCACTATTGGGGGTGAGTTCATCAGGGTGACCAGTTAATTCTTTAGTGTTCAGATTAAGGGGGGGTTTGTTCCCACTGGGTTTTCCCCTTTTCCTCACTTAGCATTATTTTGAGCATTTTAGAGTTACTTTTTGTACATGGTGACCTATGGCCTTTGTTACTATTAGTTTGTCACAATGGTCTAGGAACTGAAAACACAATCTCACAAAGAATACAAATAAATATGCATAAAATTGGCAAAATGGTGCTGCAATGGAAGTAGCAGCTCTGTATAATCAATGAATAATGAATAATACAATACAATGATCATGCAAGATGCATGAATTCCAAGACAATTTGAATTCCCAAGGAGGTCATTCAAATTGAATGAGTGGGTGTAGCTTAACTAACTGTAAGCCACAGTAAACACACTAGTTAACCAACTGATCAAGTGTCGATTGACTCAATTGACTCCTAACTGAAGTCGAAGTGCAATGAATGATTGAGTCTAACTGAAATTAGCTTAGACACATGTCACTGCATGCCAACCAACAAGTGGTAGTGCATCAATAACTCTAATGAACCCCAATGAGGTTAACTAAAGTCAAACTAGCCATCAGAGGTGGTTGGAGGGGCCCCTGTTGACTTTAGTTCATTAAATATTAATAAAATAATCAATATAATAAATGGAGGCACCTTCACCACTCAGTTTAATTGATTGTAACCATCAGTTAGCAATTAGGTGCATTTATGACACTTAGATCACTCCCGGAGTGCTCCAGTTGGCCTCCCCAAATGAAGGAGAAGGCTTAGTTGGCCTCCTTAACTGAAGGTAGGCGTGGGTGTGCTCATGTTGATGTCATATAGTGCTCCTCTAATGCCAATTAAGTCAATAAAACTTAGGATAGTGGTTTAACAAGGCCAAATTGACCAAATTAAGTGTGCATGGTGGGTAAATGTCTCCAACACCCCCCCTTAATCTATACTCAGGAGAAGTAAAAACACAAAGTGCATGAAATGCTAGGGCCCCAACAACTAAGGCCATAGGTCACCCTTTACAATAATGTAACTCAAACAATGCTCAAAAATAAATCTAAGTGAGGAAAAGAGGGAAAACCCAGTGGGAAAAACCCCCCCTCAAGCTGAACACTAAAAGTAGTCTGATCACCCTAATGAAATCACCCCCAACAGTGAACGGAGGTAAGTGAACTTCTTTTCTGAAAATCTCTTGGTGAAGATGTTTGTAATCTGCTCATCAGTCAGGCAGTATTGCAGAATGATGGTCCTATCATGCACTAATTCCTTGATATAGTGCATGTGTATCTCTACATGCTTGGTCCTCTGCCTGGTAACTAGATCTATGGATATCTTAATAGCACTTTTATTTTCACAAAAGAGGATAGTGGACAAATTACTACCAAGATCAAACTCTGAAAGAATGCCTTGCAACCAAACAACTTGGATGCAATCATTCACCGCTCCTCGGTACTCAGCCTCTACTAAAGACAATGCTATGGCGGCCTGCTTTTTGCTAGACCAGAAAATGGGGCCACCACCAAACATGAAGAAATATCTAGAAGTAGACTTCCAATCAATAGAATCACCCACCTAATCAGAATCTGTGTAACCAACCAGCTCTAGCTCAGAGTTTGTAGCATAGTGAATGTCGTAGGTCCTGGTTCCCTGAATATTTTGGAGTATCCTCTTGGCTGCCTTCCAATGAATATCATGAGTCTTCTGCATGTATCTTGACATAGCATTCATGGCATAGCAGATATCAGGCCAAGAATGAGTCAAGTAGAGCAAGCTACCTATCAGCTGTCGATAAATAGTGCATTCTAGGGGAGGTGTGATTTTTCCTTCTTCAAGGCTGATCCCTGAAAGGAAAGGGAATGGAGCAGCATTACATTTAGCCATGTTAAACTTTAATAACATGTCTGGTATATATTTGGACTGAGTGACCATTATCCCATCAAAATTTTGCTCAATTTTGAGCCCCAGACATTGCTTCAAGAGCCCCAAATCGCTCATTTCAAATGCATCGTGGAGAGCAATTTTGATGACTAAAATAGAAGTAACTGTGCTACCTGTAATCAGTAAGTCATAAACATATAAAACAATAATAATCAAATTACCATCATACTTTTGTATATACACATTTGGATCTGATTTACACCTTTGGAAGTTTTGCGAGAGAAGGAAGGCATCCATCTTGGAATACCACTCTCTTGGGGCCTGTTTTAACCAATATAGTGACTTATTTTTCTTGCAAACCAAAGATGTATCAGAAATGTAGCCCTCAAGATGCTTCATGTATCTATCCTCATGAATATCTCCATGCAGAAAGGCATACTTAACATCCATGTGATGCACTTCCCAGTGCTTAGATGCAGAAATTGCCAAAACTAGGTGGATGGAGTCCATTTTTGCAACCGGTGCAAAAGTCTCATGGTAGTCCACACCTTGGACCTGGGAGAAACATTTTTCTACTATAATTGCCCTATATTTGTAGGTGCTTCCATCAGCAGCAACCTTAGTCCGAAACACCCACTTGCATTAAACCAATTTCCTCCCCGAAAGAAGAGAAACTAGCTCCCAAGTGGTGTTTTTCTGAAGAGAATTCATCTCTTCATCCATGGAAACTTTCCATATCGGATCCTTTCGAGAATGGTAGTAATACTTCGGGTCTGAACTTATCATCAAATAAAAATATTCAAACAGCAAATAATCAGGACAAGAGAGCTCAATACCTGCTCTTTGGAAATCGGATCAGGTTCTCCTTGGATCATCCGGATTTCCAATGGTATCTCCTACGGAGCAGAGTGTCTGTCGGGCCCAAGTTGGGAGATGATTTTGTACTTCAATTTCTGATTCAGCATCTTATGTTTGCTGTACACTGATATCATAAATCATAGGATCCAAATCAAGGTCATCACCCCCAATTACATCATCCAAATATTCAGTAGAATAGGAAGGAAATTCGGCAGTTTTCTCCTTCACTAGTTCTACCTCCTGAAGATCAAGCTCATCGAACTTGACACTCCTTTCAATGATGATTTGTTTTGTTTTGATATCTAGTATCTTGAAACCTTTTGATTCATTAGGATATCCAATAAACATACATACTATGATTTGCGGTTGCAAAGCCCTCCTTTTATCAAGTGGAATTCGGGCCCATGCAGTGGACCCAAACACCCGCAGATTCGACAGATCTGGCTTGTGTCCGAAGTATGCTTCAAAAGGGGTTTTCCCTATCATGGATGAGTGTGGAACTCTATTCTGAATATATTCTACAGCATGTTGGAGACATTTACCATCATACACACTCTTTCGGTCAAATTGGCCTAGTTAAACCACTATCCTAAGTTTAATTGACATCAGTGGAGCATTAATTACCATCATCCCAGTCATCCTCACGCCTTCCTACAGTCAAGGAGGCTAACTTAGCCTTCCCTACAGTCAAGGAGGCTAACTGGAGCACTCCAGGGGTGATCTGGGTGACATTCATGCACCTAATTGCTAACTGGGGGTTACTTTCAGTTCAACCAATCAGTTACAGTCAGTTAAGGCGCCTCCATGCATTAAATATATTATTTAATCATTATTTATTGATTATTTTATTATTATTTAATGAACTGGAGTGAACTAGGCGCCTTCACCAACTTCTGATGGTCAGTTCAGCTTCAGTTAACCTCATCAAGGTTTATTGGAGTCATGCAGTACTAGCACTTGATGGTTGGTTGCTATGACATGTGTTTGATCTCCTTCAGTTGAGATTAAGTCATTTATTGCAGTCCAACTTCAGTTAGGATTGGTGAGTCAATTAAGGTTTTTTGTCAAGTGGTTAACTGAGTGAGATTGCATGGAAAAGAGTCAGTTAAGCTAGACTCACTCATTGAGTTAAGCCATTGCTATGCATGGAATTGTAATCCTTTATTGTTTATATAATATACAGAGAGGAAACCTATTGGGTATTCCAGTTATTGCTAATTCATGAGTAATTGTTAATAATTCTTTGATGAGATTGAATCTTAGTTCCTAGATCATGTGAAGAATTAATACAGCATTCATGGCTTCAGCCCACAAATTTTCAGCCAACTTCATTGATTCCAACATACAAGTGGTCATCTCCTTGAGAGACCGATTCTTCCTCTTCTCTACATCGTTCTGCTGGGGAGTGTAGGGGGCCGAATACTGGATCTGAATACCACTTTGGGAACATATATGTAGTAAATCATTACTGAAATACTCCCTGCCACTATTGGATCTCAAGATCTTGATCTTTTGGCCAGATGCATTCTCAATCAAGACCTTCAATTCAGTGAATTTTTCCAAGACTTTCGACTTCTTTTTGATAAAAAAAGACCCATGTGTATCTGGAAAATTCATCAATGAAAGTCAGAACGTACCTTGATCCATTCATGGATGTGATAGGCATGGGAACTTTGATATCATAATGTATAATTCCCAAGAGGCATGATGCTCGGCTTGCCTTCCCCCAATCAAACTTATGCTCAGGGTGCTTTCCAACAACACAACCCTTGCAAATTTCAGTGGTAGCTTTGATGACCGGGAGGCCTTCAACCATAGAATTCTTCTGTAATTTCTGCAAGTATTTGAAGTTTATATGGTCAAACCTCTCATTCCACAGTCTACTAACTTCATTTCCATGAGTTAGCAATGTGGTGGGCTTTGCATCCGCCACAAAATGGGAGAACTCGTAGGCTTTTGCATGATGGTTTGCAAGGCCTTTTGCTACAAGTTTTATGGATGCAAGTTTTGTGATCTCTACATCGTCCGTGATAAAGGATACTCTCTTGGAAACTCCCGTATGTGTCATTTGATAAACACTTAGGAGGTTTGATGCAAGAGATGGTACATATAGAACATTGGAAAAATAACAATGCTCAATATCTACAGTACCTTGTCCTTTGGATATGATTATGGAGTCATCTCCCATGTGGATGGGAATGGATTTTCCAGTCTCCAAAGATGAGAAGGAGTCTCTTTCAGCCATCATATGGTTCAAAGGTCCAGAATCTATCAAGATTGCTTTGGACTTCGAAGTGCTTTCCATGAGGGCATGACCTCTTTCATGTTGTGGTTATCGATCTTGTTTATCTCTCCTCCGAAAGATTTCTGGAAGATTGATGTGATTTTTATCAAGAAGAGAAGTATCTCCATCAAGTTTCTTTTTCATGTGGGCATGTTCAGGGTGGAAGCCCTTCCCACAGTATGAACACTTGAATTTTTCCTTCCCATAATGCCCTTTGCTTTTATTCTTCTTTGAGCCAAAAGGCTCTTCATGCTATTGGTTTTCAACTTTAGGCTTAGGAGCTTCGAATTTAGTTTTTGGGTTCTTTTGTTGCTTTCCTTTACCTTCAAATCTTTGGGCCCCGAGACATAGAGGGCTTGATCAAAGTAGGATGTGATGATCCCCATATGGACAATCTTATCATGTTCACTTGTTGGGGACTCAATGAATGCATTAAGAGAAGGCATCTTCCATCCAGGGGTTGTGAGCTTCCTGACATGGAATGTAGAGACAAACACCGAATAATTAGCTCCAAGTTTGGAGAGTATGGCAAGGATGAGTTGATGATCCTCCTTATCCACCTTACATTGCTTCAATAGTAAGACAATGTGCTTGAAATTTGTGAAAAAATCATTTAAGGTCTCAAAATTAGAAGGCTAGAGAGACATCAACTCGTTTTCAAGCTGGTATTCTCTCAAATCATCCTGTTTTCCATACAGGGTTTCCAATTTGTCCCAAATTTCCTTTGGATTCTTCAATCCCAAGAGATGGAAAAGAAGATCCCGAGAAATAGAAAGGCACAAGAATCTGAATGCTTCATATTTCATGTTCAAGAATCTAGCTTTGTCTGCCATAGAAGCAGGCTCTTCTTCAGTGTTCATAGTGACCCTATAGAGTCCTCTGGCACGTAGCTAGATCTCCATGTCTCCTTTCTATGAATGGAAATTGAACGGATTCAAGAGTTCTACTGAAGAATCCATTTCAAACTTCTGGAGCGATTTCTTTCACCTATTAGAACATGCAAATCACAACAAAAGGGACATTGTAATATCAGACAGCCTGCACATTTTAGGCTTTCATCACACCCAGCATGAATGCCCCCCAAAGCATGAAGTTAGAGGAATGTGATAAGTGAATGCTTTGTAAAAATAAATCTAAGGCAAGGATTTTGCTTGGAAGCTGTTGCAATACCACTGACTCAAATCTAATATGACTCATAACATGGTTGCTGACCAATACAATGCAGATCCATGGTAGTAGAGACTGACTGAAAACAATCATGGCTACTAGACACAAGCGTAGATCCATGATGAGATGATAACACAACCATGACCAATACAAAAGTGGATCCATGTAATATGACTCAAAACAAAACTCCATCACAACCTGGGAAAAGATATATGACAACCTAGGGTCTTCAAGCCGAACCCGCAACGATACAAATATAACCATGTAATTACAATGTCTTGACATCGAACATGGTAGAAACCACTTGATTACCAATCAATAATGTAAACTGTTAACAATAATGAGGGAAATCACCATTGATGTCAATGATTCCCAAGGTATCATAGTACATATCATCGAATGTGAATAAAGGACTTGGAGTCGAACACTTGATGAGATATTTCAATCAAGAGCCAATGATTAAAACTCATGTTGAAAGCGAGCTAACCTGCCATTAAGGCATGCAGGCCCAAGGTACTTTACTTGGTTTCTAAGTCTAATTCCTAGATAAAGAGTTGAATTCGATAGGAATAGACCCGTCGAAGGAGGGCCATGATGAATCTCCCATCATCGACACGAAACACGATCAAAGATGTTTTGGAGTAAACTGAATAGTAGAGTGATGAGACTAACTCAAGGATGACCAATATGATAGAAGGTAAAATGAGTGCAGACAGTGAAAAGATGAATGACCAAACTTCTCTTAAACATGGGCATGGAATGACTTAGCAGTATTGACACAAGAATGATACCAATCCCCCAATGCAATTAACGATGAGATTTTTCTTGGACAACTCAAAGGAGTAAGAAGACTCTAGGAATCAGCAGGACTCGAAGACAAACTGACTACCCAAGTACTGAAATGCATATGCAAATGAGTGCAATGTTCAAGAGTGACTATGTACTGCCATCACAAAATACAAATCTTTCCTTAATTTCCCCATCATGATTGATGAGTGCCTCTTTTATTTTTAACAAGCTAGAAAATGGTAACAAACACTCGATATAGCTCATCCTTTGGATGAGTCCAATCTCATATGTTTTATGAACCTGAGAAAGGAGGGGTTCATTCCCAAAAAAGGGTCCTTCATTGTTTGATTTTACGAGTCCGATGAAAGAAAACCCATTTGTCTTTTCATGTTTAGAGAGTCTGAAATGACTAAGAAGACTCCAAAAGGTCCTCTTTCATAAATAGGCCTAGTCGGTCCTAAAAAGAGATAACCTACCACTGACTAGTCGAGCGTTCGGGTTCTTTTACAAGCGTGAACGTAACAAGCTCAATTGGCAATATTTTGTGTTTTTAAGGAGACTGAAAAGAGATTAAATATAACTCGGGAACGAGTTCTTTTTTCATAATCCAATTTTTACGAGTCTAAAAAACAGCAAAACTATACTCGATACCTCTTCACTGATTTTTTAACAAGCACATTAAAGGTATAAAAGGCACTCAAAACCTTTTTCATGTTTGAACCAGAGCATGAAAAAGCGATAAAGTAAGCTCAAACCAGTTTTCATGTTTTAACTAGAGCACGAAAAATGAAAAGTAAGCTCAACACCATATTACTATTTTTAACGAGCTCGAAGATCAGTTGAAAGAATGCTCAGGGTATCTGGTTCATTTTTTAACGAGCTTGCCAAAGAATAAGAACTATGCTCAAAACATGATTTCATTTTTATGCAATCTTGAAACCAAAAGGTAAACTATGCTTAAGGAAACCTACTTCATTTTTTGACGAGCTTGAAATAGAAAATGAACTATGCTCAAAGGATCGTTTCATGGTTTAACGAGCTTGAAACAGAAAATAAACTATGCTCGCTAACAGTTCTAAGCCAACATGATGTCCAGAGGTTGGTGGGATGCCCCCTTACATAAAAAAGATAGCGACTTAACTCCAGTATGATATCCATAGGATGGAGCCATGCCCCCCATTTTACCTATGATGGGAAGAAGCTAACTAGAAGGGGAAATAGCCACAAGAACATGCGGTACATTCAGGGAAGTCTGATGACTAGGAGTCACACGATAATCAGGTTTAACGAAAGAAAGCTGATCAACGGTCACAATCTTCCCATCATGGGGAAAATACATCACTCGAAAGAGTGTGGACACTAGAAGTTTCATGGCATAAACATAATCACGCCCAAGGAGCAGATTAAAGTCTAAATGACCTTGGACTACCATAACATCGATACAGACCGTTTTTACTTCCAAAGTAATAGGCAACTGAGGAAGGATCCCTAAAGGTGCTACAGGTCTTTGATTAAAAGCCACTATCTGATCGGTGGCTGGCACAAGTAGAGGAGAACCTATGTCTTGCCAAGCAGTAGAGGATAGAATGCTAACAGAAGCCCCTTCATCAATGATAGTGTGGAGTATACTCTTAGCAGCAACTCACACAGCTATCTGGAAAGGAACACTCGAATGAAGATGATATTATGTCAGGTTACTCCAGTCAAAGGAAATAACCTCACTACTTCCCCTTGGGCCTGGTAATCAAGTGGTTTCTACCATCCAACAAACATCCCCAGTAGAGTCGCCAAATTTGTTATCAGATAAATCTACTCAATCGAAATCAATCCATATCTCCCTAGTCCAAGTTGATCTAGAACAAATCAAATATAGAATACAATCTACTTTCCTAGATCAATCAGAAATGCAAAGACACAGATAGATCACTTACCTGATATTCGTAGATCCTCTTCTCTCTTTGTTGATCCAAGCTCCAGAATCTTCAGATCTACAGCTGCAAAACCCTATAAAGCATGTGGAAACAAGCAAACGGCATATGCGTATCCAAACATATAATTGATCTAAGCTAACAGTTAAGGAATAATGTTATAAACATTATCAACACAACAACGTTTATGGAAAGTGATTTGTATTAATGTAATCAAGGAGATACATAGAATTACAATGAGAAGGAACATCACAACCTAGCCTTAACGTTGCAATATTCCATCCAACAATCCAACCCAAAGCCTCCAAAGCAATATAGTAAGCCACCTAGAAATTTCACCAACATAAAAGTACCATAGACCTTCCTCTCTTCCAAATGGAGAGAGGGTTTAATTTATAAGGCTAAAGGGATATAATAGGTTGAGGATTAGGAGGATGGATCTAAGGGATCTTCCCTATAGGTTAGGAATAGAAATGCCACCTCAATTAAATAATAGGGATAAGCCACCACCTCATCCACCTTCGAGAAGGGTCTCGAATATTCATTTTTTTCCCTCAAAATGCCACCAGTGCTCTTAGCAGGAAGGGAAAAAGCATCATCGGCACTCCTAGCAATAGGAGACAGAGCGTTGGCGCCGACGCACATAGCATGAAGGGAAAAGGCGCTGTCGGTACTCCTAGCATGAAGTACAAGAGTGCCAACCTTCCTAAAGAGAGGAAAAAAGTAGGAAAAAACTTGACATCAATCTAGTTTAGCAAAGAGAAACTTGGGTATTAGGTAAAGGGTTGACACATGGATCAAGAGTGCAATATTTCTATGTAACAAAATGCCCCCCAAAGTCTGAAGTTAGAGGAATGCGATAGGTGAATGCTTTGTAAAAATAAATCTAAGGCAAGGATGTTGATTGGAAGCTGCTGCAGTACCACTGACTCAAATCTCATATGAAAACGCTCCAATATTCCATCCAACAATCCAAGCCAAAGCCTCCAAAGCAAGATAGTAAGCCACCTAGAAATTCCACCAACATAAAAGTACCATAGACCTTCCTCTCTTCCAAGTGGAGAGAGGGTTTAATTTATAAAGATAAAGGGATAGAATAGGTTGAGGAGTAGAAGGAGAAGTCTAAGGGATCTTCCCTATAGGTTAGGAAATGAAATGCCACCTCACCTAAATAATAGGGATAAGCCACCACCTCATCCACCTTCGAGAAGGGTCTCAAATCTTCATTTTTTTCCCTCAAAATGCCACCGGCGCTCTTAGCAGGAAGGGAAAAAGTGACGTCGATGCTCCTAGCAATAGGAGATAGAGCGTTGGTGCTAGCGCACATAGCATGAAGGGAAAATGCATCGTCGGCACTCCTAGCATGAAGTACAAGAGCGCCAACCTTCCTAAAGAGGGGAAAAAAGTAGGAAAAACCTTGACATCAATCCAGTTTAGCAGAGAGAAACTTGGGGATTAGGAAAAGGGTTGACACACGGATCAAGAGTGCAAGATTTCAGTGTAACAGTGGTAGTGCATCATTAACTCCAATGAACCTCGATGAGGTTAACTGAAGTCAAACTAGCCATCAGAGGTGGTTGGAGGCGCCCCTGTTGACTCCAGTTCATTAAATATTAATAAAATAATCAATATAATGAATGGAGGTGCCTTCACCACTCAACTTAACTGATTGTAACCATCAGTCAGCAATTAGGTGCATTTATGACACTCAGATCACTCCCAGAGTGCTCCAGTTGGCCTCCCCAAATGATGGAGAAGGCTTAGTTGGCCTCCTTGACTGAAGGTAGGTGTGGGTGTGCTCATGCTGATGCCATACAGTGCTCCTCTAATGCCAATTAAGTCAATAAAAATTAGGATAGTGGTTTAACAAGGCCAAATTGACCAAATTAAGTGTGCATGGTGGGTAAATGTCTCCAACAGTTACCGGGGCCCTAGCATTTTATTTTTACTCCTCCACATGAGCATAGCTTAAGGGGGGGGGGGTTTGAGGCATTATCCAACACACACATCATTATTTGGTCGATTTGGCCTAATTATCTACTTATCATAAGTTATTGGCTTGAATTACTGAAATCAGCACCAGCACACTCCTACTAACATTAGCATCAGTACCAACACACTCCTACTGACATCAGCACCAGCACACTCCTTCAATCAAGGAGACCAACTAAGTCTTCTCCTTCAATCAGGGAGGCTAACTAGGCTTCCTCCTTCAATCAGGGAGAAAAGTTGGGTTGATCTGCTTGTCATAAATGCCCTAATCAGTTAATTGAATTTTGTTTCACCTAACAATCAGTTAAACTAAGTTGGAAAGGCGCCTTCCTCATCTATTTTCCTATTTTTGGATTATTTGAGTTAACTGGATCTATTTAAGGCACCTCCAACAACTTCTGGTGACTCAGTTGAGTTCGGTTCACTTCATCGGAGCTGACTTAAGTTAGATCTATGCCCCCGCCTACTGATTTACATGTAGTTGAGTTCTATTCAGTTAGACTCGGTCATTACTGCCTCTGATTCAGTTAGGGCTCAGTTAGAGTCAATTATGGTTGTGATTAGTGGTTAACTAATGTGTCTAGTGTGGCTAATTGACAGCTAAGACACTCTCATGTTATGCAATTCGAATGACCTCCTTGGGATTCTAATTGTCTTTCTATTCATGCAAGTGTATCACATTGTATCTATACTTTTGATTATTGAATACATTCTTACAGCTGCAACTCCTAATTGCAGTGTGTTTCATGTCAAATTTCTTGTACAATTAATTCTGAAAATGTTGTGATTTGTTCATTGATCCCAAATTACTGTGACTCAATTTTCACTAGTGACAATATCGCATTTCATACTCTTTTTACCAAAGATTGATGAAGAAGGGAAAATCATACAAGAACTTGAAACATTCCTTGAAGCACATATATATAAACTATGAAATCAAGCAATTATTGAGTACCTCATCAAGTGGAAGAACTTTCTAATATAATAGGTTGGATGGGAAGATAAGTTACTCATGCAAGAACATCCATAGTTAATCAAGTGTTGAGGACGACACTTGTTTAAAGGGGACGGGCATGTTAAGGCCTAGATCTTATGACATTAAGTTTCTATTATTATATTAGTGTTTTCATTATTGGTCAAGATCAATAATGAAACCCCCACTATATGTGAGGTAAAAATGAACCATTGTACCAATAAATGATTCTCATTATATCAATAAATAAGCCATAAATTAACACTCTAAAAGGAACCAGTTAGTTGGGGGCCAAAGAGGACTATCCACTGACAAATGTGAGGAACTCCATCCATAAATAAAGTGTACCTCAAGGCACTAAGAGTCTAGATCAAATTCCAGGAAATATTATACCAATCGATAAGAGTAGATCCACTGGAAGAAATGCAATCAAGAACCCCTTCAACTAACACAAGGAAAGAATACACATACTCAACTCAAGTGAACTAGCCAAATATGGGAAGGGTAATACAAGACATCTCTTTACATAAAGCAATAAGGAAAAGATTGAAATGGAAAGCAACCAATTCAAAAGAAATCAAGTAGAAATCATTCAACCAAAAGTGCAAAATGGACATTACTTTCTAATGATGAGCGACTAATGGTAGGAAAATTGGATGCACAAAAACTCAAGTTTGAAAATCAAATTAAGCTTTGTAAAAAAAATATGATCATGATAATAAAGTGGAAGGATAGAAGTGTGTGAATCTATGCAGGTGTTATAGTCAAGAGAAATGTCAATGGATTAACAAATAGGGAGAGTTCCCAAGCCCTTAATAATTTATGTATTTCCCCCATTGTTTGTGTTTTATGAGTTTTATTACTCAAAGAATGAAATAATCAAGACAAGAAGTGAGTGATTATGTTTCAATAAACTAGTGTTTCAAGCACTGAAGAGACCATATGGTGAAAAAAAGGAAAAAAAACAAATAAACAACAATCAATGAAGACCCAAGAACATGCCTCCTCTCAACTAGCAATGGTTTGGATGTAGTTTGTGTAGAAAAACAAAAGGAAACATGTGATCGATGGAATCAAAAAACAAAATACAATGATCAACAAAATATAATAAAAATGAAGGGTGGGATTGCATATGGAATGAACTAAATTATACAACAAAGGAGAATGCAACTCACGTTATAAACTCAATCTAGATTCAAGAAACAAAAGGTTCAAATGAAATGTTATAGAGGGAGATTCTAATCAAATATGTCAATTGAATAAAAAACCCTTATTGAGCCAAACATGGTTAAAATAACAATCCAAATGTACCAAAAAATCAAATTCGACGTCTTTCACCCATGAAAAAACAATTGGAAACTTGTGTCAAATTCATCACAAATTCATCATGAAATATAAAGGTCACCCAAGTATTGTCAATCTTAGATTTTTCTATAACATTTCATTCCACGGAAACACCAACAATTTCTATTATAACAAAATCATCCAACATATCCTCATCAAGCAAAAATTGGGAATAAGAGAAATTAATGAAATCAATCACTCAAAGCGGAATGGAGGGACCAAAAGTATAGAGGTTAAGGTCAGGAAGAAATTAGATAGGAAAACCAAGATAGAAATCATCCCATAAACCATCAAAACATATCATGGGCTCTAATAACTCTTCATTACCCCAGGAAATAATGGTTGAAGACACTTGTATGAGTGGGGAGAAATTGGATTTGTTACCCCCAATGGAAAACGTACATATTCAATCTAATGGATAAATTGTCTTTGTTACCCCCAGTGGATAAGGTACATATGCAATATCCAAGCCTAAGTCATTCAATGGTTTCAAATTCTCATGAGAGATTGCACAATTGGTTTAAGTAAGAAAAACATAGGACTAGTATGAACTAAACACAAGTCCAAGAAAATTTAATTAATCAAGACTCAATCCAAAGTGCATAATGGTTATTTATTAAGGTGTTGCAGCTACAACTATTTTCCCAATTTTTTTAAAATTTTGGACCCTCCTTTTAATTTTATCTTTCCTGGGAGTGTTTGGATTCTTGAACTATGTCTTTCCTCTATTACGAATTTGGGTTTTCCTGAGCTTGATTTGAGTTCAATTGTTTACCACTTTTGGAGGTTGAATGATATAAAACTGCCAATGCTTTTGACTGTGGAACTTAACATTTTTTATTTTTCAATGGTCTGGTTTTATTGCGGTAGGATGTTTGTTGAAGATTAAAGTCAGGATTTTAGTTCTTTGTGCCGCCGCTGTTTCGTAGGGCAGTTAGAGAGTGTGCCGATGGCTAGTTCTGATTTTCGTCGATGCCTTTGTTTTATTGATCAAACTTTTTACTTTGCAATGTTTTTGTTTTCTCTATCGGAACGGTGTTGATGATTAATCAGAGCATTAGTTCTTTGCGGCGCAGACACGGTGGCAGCGTTAAGTTTTGAATCGTCGATATATAGTCCTTAGCTCTTCCGATCACCAGTGATTTTTCTTTTTCACGGAAGCTGTAGTCAGTCTATCTCCCGCCATTGTGGCTACGTAATGAACTATATCGCCGATGATTAGTGGTTTTGAGCTCCAACCTTTAGCTTTAGAGCTTTCCGGTCACCGATGTTTTTATGTTGACCGCTGAACTTTTAGTTTGTCCGTCGCCCGCCGTTGTGGCTGCTTAGCGAACTGATCATCCGATACTATAGTGGTTCCGATATCCGATGCTACAGTTTTTTTTAGTGTTTTATTTCGCTGACGTTTTCATTTGCAAGAGGAAGCCATAGTCTGATGTCTTCCGCCGTTGCAGCTCCATAGTGCACTAACCATCCGACTTATAGTGTTTCCACCCGCCGATGAGAGTTTTGTTTCCACCTAATGCTTAGTATTCTTTCCTGCCGGTAAGGGTTTTCCTACCTTTCTCATGTGCTTTTACTCTATTGTTCGATGGTGGTTACTTTGCCATTTTTCATGCTTTCATTGGAGGATGTCGAATTGGTCCAGATGCGACCGGGATTGAGATGAAGAGTTTGTTCTTTTGGGATCGTGATTTTAGTTGGGCAACGAGTTTAGAGGATTTTCAGACCCAGCTGTTAGGATTTTCTTTGCATTATCACATTTTATTTTCATGCATTAACATTGTTTAGAGTTCATTTTACATAATGCATGTATTGATACAGTTTGTATTACTTTATTAAACCCTAAATGGTCTAAAATATGCTATCTTCATGACAGGATGATTACTGCGAGTAAGATGTGTTTAAAAGACAAAGTAGAAGGGAGGCAGCAAGGAAGGAAGCAGCTGAAGAATGAAGAAGCAAAAATAGAGAAAAGAAGAAGAAATTTAGGTATGAGCTCAACAGGATCTAGCAAGGGACCAACGGATTATTGAGCATAATCAATAAGAGCAGAGGCCCAGGCTTGGAAAATTTCATCAGTTACCAAGCTGGTCCCTTTTCATAAAAGTGCTCTTAAAATATTAATCTGAAATGTAACATATTGTATAAATCATGAGCCCTCACAAAAGACAAAATTGTGGGATTGAACGGTTGGGGGGAGCCCAAAGGTCACCGAGGGGCATCCCAAGAGTTTTGCTTGTAGTATAAATATAGGAGAGTTAGATAGAAGCCAGGGGCACTTTTTCCCAGATAGATTTGTGAGAGTATGACGTAAGAAGAACTATTTCCTTTTGCATAAAGAAATTACAAGTTTCCTATTGGAGAAAGCTTTATGGAAGGTTTCAAATGCTGTGCTATGGATTTGTTGAATGTGAACTATTTCGTTTTCAGCTATTATCCATTAACTGTGAGATCATTCTAACTCTTTGAACCTATGTTCTTGTTATGAATGCGCTCTAGTTTATTCTATGAAATTTCCACTATGAGTAATGAATGATGTTCATAAACAATTAGCTATCTGGTTGTTCATATATCTATAAATGTTCATGTGCTTTGAAATAAGTAACAGTTATCTGTGATTTTTCTTAATGCATGCACAAAATACATTTCTCATTAATGAATAATAATCTTGCTCCCTAGGGATAGGTTAGATAGTTAGTTTTAGTTTTTTATTTTTGTGTGTGGTTTAGATGCGAGAGAGTTAAGACGAGAGGTAAGAACCTGTGCATCACATTGTGACCGCTCCTCGTATTCTCTATCAATCTGCATTTTTAGATAGGCACTTGCATCTCATACTTAAATACAAAAAACTAAAAACATACATGGTGGACCGAGCTGTAACCAGTAAAACCCTTTATTTTTGTTACTTGACCTACAGTAGTTGGACCGTAATCTGGACAGATTCCCCATACCAAACAGTAACGGGCTAGTTGGGAACGTTTATTGGGGAGAATCCCTAACTGTTGTTACCTGCGATTTTCTAGGCCTCAACATAAGGATAAGAATCCTAAATGAGAGAATTTACCAAATATATAGATTATATAAATTGATAGTATTAGCAATGTTATTAGCCCCAAATATTTAGCTCAAACTGTCATGGCCCAACATGAGATATCTCCCCCAAAATTTTAGGAGGCCTCCAATTCTACTCTCATGATCCTCTTGGGATTAGGATCTGTAATGAAGGCCGACTATTTACCTTGTTTACCATCCATGAATCAAAGGGATTTTTCGCAAGGTTGTTCCATGGAACAAAAAGAAAAAAAAAGTATTGACATTGTTATTAAACTTATATTAAAATGAAATAAGTTACATAATAAACAACTTGAAACTTTCCATAAAGTTACTTTAAATTCTTGAATTTCAATGAACATTAGTTTGTAATATTTTCTATCTTTCTTACACAATCCCTCCATCTTTCTATCTTGATAATTATCACTAAATGTCTATATATATATGCCATCATTGTTTTTGTATCACTATATATAAGTTTTTGATAACAAAATGCAATGAACATTGCTTTGTAATGTTCTCTATCTCTAGTAGACACTCCCTACCTATATCTTCGCCCTTATCTATCTAGATAATTATAAAAAAAATGCAATCCCATGCCCCCTCCCCTCTATATTGTTATGATTTATAATCCTCCCTTGACCAAACTCTCTATTAGATTATTTTAGCCTAACTTAGGAGTCATTTAATTATTATTGGGTCCACTGGTACCATTGGGTCCACTTGTCCTAATGGGGCCACATGTACTAGTCACTAGAGTGTGGGGAACATCGATAGAGGATAAGTGAGACTGAGTGCACTTGCATGCATCAGTTTAGGCGCCTCCTAGGCCAATCCCTACATTTTAGGAACCACTGGGAGTCCCGACATCAACCCCCTTTAGTTGTTGGTAGTTAGTAACTTATTAAGATTAGCTATGCTTCAGTTACATTCAGTTAGTGGTCCTCCAATTCAATTAGCGTCAGTATTGCATGGTTGCATGTGGGTAGGCGCCTATTCTCACCTACCACCTTAGTTAGACTAGTTTAATGATCCAGTGGATTATTCATCTTCAAAAATTACACTGATCCAATATGGTACAATGGTTATTAATCTATGTTTTTAACTCATATGCTAAACACCGTGTAGTTATAGCCCGCACAGCTACAGCTATGCAGTTATAGCCCGCGCAGTTATAGCATGGGGCACGCAGCTTGTGCACCGTTAAGTGGAACATCACCTAGTTCGTGAAAATCCCGCGCGGTCACGTATGCTGTGACGTTTGAGGATGCTACGACGTTGTGGAGCCTAGTTATACGCTGCGACGTTTGTGGATGTTGCGACGCTGTGTAGCTTAGTTATATGATGTGACGTTTGTGGATGTTGCGACGTTGTGGAGCTTAGTTATATGTCGTGACGTTGTGGATGCTGCAACATTTGTGGCAAGCCCCGCAGATAAAATGGTAAAATCAAATGTTTATTGCATTGGGTGCGCGGTTAGCTGGTGGTTACATTATATTGGTTGGTGGTTGCAATGTCACATTAAATGGCAAAGTTTTTCGGAACATATGGCGGATATTCCATTTTTTTTATATGGTCAAGAGTATAGCATATGACCAGCCTTTTGCAACGTTTCAAGGATATGGAACGTCGTGGTAACATAACGCTTGTGCAGCGATTTGGAAGGACTGCATGGTTCAGTTTTAGTTTATGGTTGTAACGAAAATGAGGAAGATAACAGTTGTGATGATAAAACAAGTTGAACCGTTACTTATCCAGGCAACTGAACGCTTTTATAAAAGCGATTCTGGCCACATTGGAGTGGAGATGATTTAGAGCATAGAGCATCGTGTTTCTGTTATGAGGAGAGTTTAAAGGTGAAGTAGAGGTTGTTTCTGTGGAAATCGACATTCTCTGTTATACTTTAGCTTTCTTTGCTTTTTGAAGGCTAATTGTAATTTTCCAGAAGAGAGGTCTTGAAGACTTTGTACAGCATTCTGTTTACAGTTGCTGAAGTTGATTCCAAAACCATTTTGTACCATTTTAAAGAGATTAATTAGATCGGTGCCCATTGGAGAGGGACCCGGAGATGTAGCCCAGTGAAGGGGGTGAACTCCATTATCAACTTCTGTTTGTGACTCTCTGATTCTGTGTTTGTTTTTCCCACATCTGTTTATCAGTTTTTCTTTTCCTTTATGTTTAAGCATTTAATTTATGTCAATGTTGTTCCATCGATTAAACAAACTGATAAACGCAATCTTTACAAACTTTTAATGCACTCAAGTTGAGGTCCGACGGATCATATTATGGTATTAGAGCAGGTTAACTGCTTGTGCAAGTTTGTGAATGCTTACCAGGTCCAGGTTAAATCTTGGTAAAGGAGAATTAATTGAAAGAGATCCTGAGAGTGGCTCAAGGAGAACATTCTCAAGAACCATGTCTTCTCCACGAGGGGAAGAAGAAGGACATACAGAACGGGAGAAACCTGTTATTTCTGAAACTGAGTTTTTGGAGGCTTTTATCAACATGAAATCCATGATGGAAATTCTACTCGATGAGCGAGCAGAAAGGAAGAAGAAAGAAGAAGGCTCTTCATCCAAAGATGCAGAAGTAAAGAAGGAAGAAAAGGGTAAAGGAGTAGGAGGTGATGGTTATCCTCCTGAAACTAATCAAACTTTCTCTTCTTCTCATACTTCTCATTCAAATAATCAAGTCCTAATATGCCTTATTTAAAATTGGATGTGAAATTTGAATTGCCAATTTATAATGGAGATTTAGATGCTGAAAAGTTAGACAATTGGATCAAACAGCTTGAAGTATATTGCAGGGTGCAGGGCATTAATGATGACCCTTCCAGGATTCAATTGGCCACTTTGAGGATGAGTGGTATGGCTCTTACTTGGTGGGAGAGCAAGATTCAGCAAGATCTTCGAAAGAATGGTAAAATTATTTCAGTTTGGAATGAATTCATTGAAGTATTAAGGAAGCAATTTTATCCTTTAGGACATATTCAACAATTAACCATGAGTTGGCAAATGTTTAGACAAGCTAAAGGACAAAATATTCAAGACTATACTCATGAATTCAAAAAGAGGGCTATTGCATTGAATGTTTCATTAGATACATAGGAAACTCTTCTTAAGTACATTGGTGGCATGCATTCTTATTTGAGACATACCTTGTTGATGTTTAACCCCAGTAATTTGGATGATGTATGTGTTCAATCTACACATTTAGAAGCTAGGGGTAAGCATACTAATGATACTTTTGTGAAGAAATCCTTTAAATTTGACAGCAAATCAAAAGGTAAAGATAAGGGGAAAAAGAAGATGGCTACTGTTAAGAAAGAGGGTGAAAAGCCTACATGTTCACATTGTCAGAAGGGACATGATGTCTCTAAGTGTTGGAAACTTCATCTGGATTTAAGGCCAAAGAAGTACAGAGGAAACAAAGATAAGGGCAAAGCAAAGGCTACTGCAGCGGTTATTCAAGACTTGGGATCTGACTCGGGTGATGAAACAAAGGTTACAGCTGTCGGAATCCAGGGTAAGAATAAAAGTATCTCACTTCCCATTGATGCAAAATCAAGTTCTAGTGCAAGTGCAAATCTTCCATCTACTTCTAAGCAAGATGATAAAAATAGAAGTGCACTGTTTCATGTTCGTATCATTACAAATCACACAAAGATTGATACATTGTTTGATAGTGGTTCACAAGTAAATCTGATATCAGAAGAAGTGGTTAAGAAATTGCATTTAGTTACTATGCCTCATGAAAAACCCTATCCTCTTGGTTGGGTTACTAATGATACACAATTGCAAGTTACAAAGAAATGTGTTTTGAAATTTGCAATCACTGAAAAGTTTATGGATGAGGTAGAATTGGATATAGTACCACTTGACATTTGTGGAATTGTACTTGGGATTCCATATTTGTATGACCGGAAAGCAGTCTTTTATAGAGAGCAGAATAAGTATCATCTTTTTAAAGATGGTGTGGAATATATTGTACGAGCACATAAGACAAAAACAAATCTAGCAATAGTTTCTGCAGGACAAATGAAGAGGTTGGTAAATGCTAGTAAGAATTTTGTGTTAATGATGGTTAAGGTGAAAAATGATGAGATCTCTAAATATTTTGAGGGATGTGATCCTGAACATAAATCTGAACTGATTGAAATTATTTCTGAGTATGATGATTTATTTCAAGATCTGAAAGGGTTACCACCAAAGAGAGAAATTCAGCATGAGATACATTTGCAGCAGGATGTGCCACTCCCAAACATATCCATGTACCGGATGTCTGTAATGCAGAATGAGGAAATCAAGAAGCAGGTTCAGGAGCTGATTGAGAAGGGGGTCATCTGGCCAAGCACTTCTCCTTGTGGCTCTCTTATAGTCTTGGTTCCGAAGAAGGATGAGTCTTGGAGGATGTGCATCGACTATAGGGCCCTTAACAAAATCACCATTAAAAATAGGTATCCTCTTCCTCGCATTGATGATTTGCTTGATCAGTTGAAACATGCAACTTACTTTACAAAATTAGATCTGCATAGTGGGTATCATCAAATCCGGGTTGCTGAAAATGATGCCTGGAAAACAGCGTTTAAAACAAAACAGGGTTTGTATGAATGGCTTGTGATGCCTTTCGGGCTCTGTAACGCACCTGTTACTTTCATGTGGGTCATGAATGATATCTTTCGTCCATTTGTTAATGACTTTGTAATTGTATATCTGGATGATATCCTAGTGTTTAGCAAAACCTGGGAGTAACACATGGTACATGTGAAAAAAGTTTTAGATATATTGAGGAAGGAAAAGCTTTATGTAAAAATGTCTAAATGTGAGTTTGCTAAAACTTCTTTAGAATATCTGGGCCATATTATTGGTGGAGGTCACCTGCGAGTGGACCCAGCCAAGGTAGCTGTCATTATAAACTGGCCATGGCCTAACACTGTTACTGAAATCAGAAGTTTTCTGGGCGCGGTTCAGTATTGGAGGAAATTCATTTCTGGATTTTCTTTCATTGCTACTCCCTTACATGCGTTGACAAGCGTTAAAGAAATTTTCCAGTGGGGAGGAAAACATCAGAGAGCCTTTGACACCTAGAAGGAAAGGATTAGCACAGCACCAGTTCTGACGTTGCCAGATTTGCAGCAGCTGTTTGAGATCGAAACAGATGCCAGCGGATTTTCCATGGGAGTCGTTTTGATGCAAGGGAGGAAGCCAGTATGTTACCATTCAGAAATGTTCTCTACTGCGATAAGTAACTATCCGACTTATGACAAAGAATTATATGCTTTAGTACAAAGTGTGAAGAAGTGGAAACATTATATAATGGGAAAAGAAACAATCATACATAATGATCATCAGCCACTTCAATATCTGTAATCTCAAACTAAAGTACAGCAAAGTAGGCATTTAAGATGGATGGGATTCTTGCAACAGTTTCATCTCGTAATTAAATACAAAAAGGGAATTCATAATAAGGTAGCAGACATGTTATCAAGGCCGCCTACAAACACTTCAATCATCCTTCAGAACAGTTCATTAACACATGAAAGTTACATTGAACAGTATGCAGAAGATAAAGCTTTTAAGAACGTATATGCATCACTAATACATGGTAAACAGGAAGAGAACTATTATGTGCATAATCAACTCCTGTATCATCTCGGTAAACTCTGTATTCTAGAGAAAGATAGAATGCATGTGATCCGAGAAGCACATAGTTCATTGATTGCAGGACATTTTGGTGTAAGTAAAACATTGTCTGTATTGCAGAATCATTGTTATTGGCCTCAGATGCAAGAAACTGTAGCTAAACATATACAAGGATGTGTTATGTGTGCAACAAGTAGGCCTAGCAATAGGAAATTGGGTTTGTACACACCTCTTCCAGTTTCTTCTTGTCCCTGGGAAAGCATTTCTATGGACTTTGTAGGAGGACTACCTATGTCTAGAAAAGGTCATGATTCCCTATATGTTGTTGTGGACAGATTCAGCAAAATGTGTATCTTAATGCCATGTAACAAACAGATCACTGCTGAACAAACAGCTCATCTATTCTTTCAGAATATTTGGGTACATTTTGGGCTACCCATGACTATTGTATCTGATCAGGATTCCCGGTTCTTGGGAGAATTCTGGTCAACTTTATGGGAGCTTATGGATACTAAATTTTAAAAAAGTACAGCTTTTCATCCACAGACCGATGGGAAAACAGAGGTAGTAAACAGAACAGTGGTTCAGCTGCTCAGAGGATATTGTAGTAAACATCCTAAACTTTGGGATGAGCAGTTGCAGTATATACAGCATGCTTACAATCATGCAGTTCATTCTTCCATGAAAAGATCTCCTTTTGAAACTTGTTTTGGTTATCTGCCAAAAACATCGATGGACTTCTCTTTTAGAAAAGATGCAGTGGATGGACATCATGATGTAGATAAAGCTCTAAGATTCATTCAGAGAATCCAAGCGATGCAGCAGGAAGTTCAGGAACAGTTGGAGAAGAGCCAGGCAAAGTACAAAGCCAGGCATGACAAGCATCGAGTTGATCATCAATTTCAGGTTTGTGACAGAGTTTGGTTACATATCACCAAAGAAAGAATGAAAGGTGAAGGTAAAAAGCTTAAGCCTATCAGGTATGGTCCTTTTGAGATCTTGGAAAAGATCGGTACTAATGCTTTTCGCTTGAACTTACCTCCATACATGCAAATCTATTCAGTTGTCAATGTTGAGAATCTTAAATTGTATGAGCCTCCTATGATCATGGATGAGGAAACTAACATACAAATTCCTTCAGTTGATGATATGGCACCTGAATACATGAAAGAGCTACAGGATGATGTTATTCTTGACAGAAATGTAAGGACTTCACGAAGGGGGAATGTTGAGTACCTTCAAGTGGGGCTTAAAGGCATGCATCCTAGCAAAACAAGATGGATGGAGATTGGGAAAGTGAGGGAGTTGTACCCTCACTTACTTATAGAGTGACTCAGGCTTTTGGTGGTCCAAAATCTCTCCAAGGGGGAGGAATGATCCGGTGGATTATTCATCTTCAAAAATTACACTGATCCAATATGGTACAATGGTTATTAATCTATGTTTTTAACTCATATGCTAAACACCGCGCAGTTCTATCCCGCGCAGTTACAGCCGCGCAGTTATATCCCGCGCAGTTACAGTCGCACAGTTATAGCCCGCGCAGTTACAGCCACGCAGTTATAGCCCGTGTAGTTATAGCATGGGCCGCGCAGCTTGCGCACCGTCAAGTGGAACATCGCCTAGTTCATGAAAAGCCCGCGCGGTCACGTATGCTGCGACGTTTGAGGATGTTGCGACGTTGTGGAGCCTAGTTATATGCTGCGACGTTGTGGATCTTAGTTATATGCTGCGACGTTTGTGGATGATGCGATGTTGTGGAGCTTAGTTATATGTCATGACATTGTGGATGCTGCGACATTTGTGGCAAGCCCCGCATATAAAATGGTAACATCAAATGTTTATTGCATTGGTTGCGCGGTTAGCTGGCGGTTACGTTATATTGGGTGGCGGTTGCAATGTCACATTAAATGGAAAGTTTGGTGGAACATATGATGGATATTCCATTTTTTTTATATGGTCAAGAGTATAGCATATGAAAATCCTTTTGCAACGTTTCCGGGAGATGGAACGTCGTGGTAACATAACGCTTGTGCGGCGATTTGGCAGGACTGCATGGTTCAATTTTAGTTTATGGTTGTAATGAAAATGAGGAAGATAACAGCTTTGATGATAAAATGAGTTGAACCGTTACTTATCCGGGGAACTGAACGCTTTTATAAAGGCGATTCTGGCCACATTGGAGTGGAGATGGTTTAGAGCACAGAGCATCGTGTTTCTGTTATGAGGAGAGTTTAAAGGTGAAGTAGAGGTTGTTTCTGTGGAAGTCAACATTCTCTGTTATACTTTAGCTTTCTTTGCTTTTTGAAGGCTAATTGTAATTTTCTAGAAGAGAGGTCTTGAATACTTTGTACAACATTATGTTTACAGTTGCTGAAGTTGATTCCAGAACCATTTTGTACCATTTTAAAGAGATTAATTGGATCAGTGCCAATTGGAGAGGGACCTGAAGACGTAGCCCATTGAAGGGGGTGAACTCCATTATCAACTTATGTTTTTGACTCTCTGATTCTGTGTTTGATTTTCCCACATTTGTTTATCAGTTTTTCTTTTCATTTTTGTTTAAGCATTTAACTTCTATCAATGTTGTTCCATGGATTAAACAAACTGATAAACGCAATCTTTACAAACTTTTAATGCACTCAAGTTGAGGTCCGACGAATCATTTAAACTAGTTATTGCTGATTGAGAGACTGAATTAGACAACTGAAGCTTAGCTAGTTAGCTCTGATAGTAATTTAGACATATTTAGTTAGCCATGCAGTGAGATACAGTTAGATCCAGTTGGTGGATTCGAATTCATCCCTAATGATTCAAATTCATCCTTATGTAACACCATTGTAACACTAGATATTGTAATGAAAATGATACTATAATTAACTGAGCAATACTTGTTTGTTTCATGTGAGGTTTGATTTGTTCAATGTGTATTTTTCATTCCTATTCACTGCATAATAATTAAGAATCTAATTTCACTCACTGCTTGATGATCTAATGGCACAATAATTCTAATATGGTATCAAAGCCATCTCAGGAAAGCGTCAAGTCTGTCTACTCTCCATTGCACACCAGAAGCAGCTGGGTTTCCACAGAAGTCCCGCAAAGATTGCATTGCTTCCTCTGAATTTATTCAAAGTGGCGGTGCGGGCATGAAGGACCCCGAGAAAGTGTGCATGTTGAGAGGGAAGGCTTGATTCTAACAAGTTTGAATGATTTTGTTTTTGAAGTGAAATTCTACAGGTGCTACGTAGCTTGTGTGAAGATATTGTCTATTACAACAGGAGAATTATGGATTCTCAACCTTCTGCACCTCAAATCCTAAAACCCTCAATTATGTTGATTGGAGGGAAGATATGCAATTTTCCTTGAGCAACAAGGGATACTTCAGGATAATACTTGGAAGGGAGGTCGAGCCCCATCATCCAGCTGAGAAAAACAAGTTTCTGAACCGCTTAAATGAAGCTTTTGGTTATTTATGTACTCACATATCCAGAGATCTCCTCTTTCACCTTGAAGGTTTGAGGACTCCCAAAGAAGCTTGGGAGAAGCTTGAAGTCTTGTTCGGCAAGAAAGATGAGTTTCAGGGACACATTCTAGAGAATGAGTTGATAGTCTTGCATCCCAGCGGTTTCAATACCATACAACAATTCTTTACTAAATTCAAGTCTCTTGCACTTCAATGCAGACAATGCGGAATAGAAAGAAACGATGAGTAGCATGTGCTCTCCATACCCAGAAAACTAGGTACTGAGTATTATTTGTTTGTCTCAATCCTCCATTCCAGAAAAGCTTTCATTCCCAATTGGAAGATGCCCTCAATTGATTCCTTTGTCGAGTCCTTAATACAGGAGCAAGAGAAGTTGGTCAAGATGGGAGTCATCCAGGCTTCCAAAGGTCAAGCTCTCCTAGTGACAAGCTCTACCAAAACACAAGCTAAAGGGATACATAAGGGGAAGGAGCCTAAAACACCTTATTCGAAGCCTAAAGTGAATCAGAAGACTTCTAAAGTAGCTTTGGGCTCTAAGAAGAACAAAAAGTTTGAAAATAAGATGTGTCTCTATTGTATGAAGAAGCAGATCGACCAACTGTCAGATCTCCTTAAGCATAACAACATAGCTCTTCAACAAAGAGAAAAGAAGTCTAATGATTGATAATTGACAGATGATCATGAGAGGTTCCATGCTTTGAAAGTTGGCCTCCCTCGGTCAACAACCTATTTCATTGATTATGTAGCTTCCAACCACATGGTTGCATCCAAAGATTTCTTCTCCACTCTCAACCTCACAAAAGGGCCTACTATTCATATGGGTGGTGACTCCCAAAGCCCAACAATAGGAAGAGGCACCATTAAAATCTAGCATGGTGAGTTCAGAAATGTCCTCTATGGTCCCTCCCTTGCAACTAATATGTTGTCTGTATACCAGATGACTCACACTGGCTCACCAAAGTAAGTGGTATTTGGCCCTGACTCAGTAGAGATCACATAAATCTCAACTAGGGAGATTATAGTGAAAGGAATTGTAGATAATTCCTCCAAGGCACATGTTTTCTCTCATTTCATGCCATACTCAGATACATTACAACCACTTCTATTCAAAGCAGATAAAGGTATCAAAATTCCTTTACTTCCTATTTCAGATACAGTTTTATTGCCAGACATTTCAGATTCGGATTCAGAAGGGGAGGAACACCAGCATGATATAGATATTGAGCTTACACATCATAGAGATCTAGATCCAGATCCAGCATCTACTTCATTTCAACATCCTAAATGGTCTCAGCATCTCATAGAAGCAGCTGGAAATGGTGGTGGGGATCCAGATGACAAGAGAAGAACGAGGTCCCAATATCAGAAAGAGAATTTTGCACTGTCCCACACAGATCTACTTCTCCATGAGAGGTGTTTCATGATGTTGGGGTCAGATCCTCAAACATTCAAGGAAGCTTTCCATGATCCTAGATAGCAAGCAACTATGGATGAGGAATTTGATTCGCTACATGACAATAAAACTTGGGAACTTGTCTCCTTACCTCCAGGGAGAGCTTGTTCAATGCAAATGGGTCTACAAGGCCAAGACAGCTTCTGATAGGACCACAACCAAGTACAAGGCTTGGTTGGTGGCCAAAGTATACTCTTAGGTTCAAGCATTGGACTACAATGAGACATTCGCTCTAGTAGCTAGAATCGATTCCATCATGATTGTCTTAGTTGTTGTAGCTTCCAAGAGATGGGAGGTACATCACATGGATGTGAAAAGTGATTTCATCCATCGATATTTGAAGGAAGAGATATACATGAAACAAAGTGAGGGGTTTATTGATGATCCTTCCTTAGTTTGCAGACTAAGGAAATCATTGTATGGACTCAAACAAGCCCCAAGGGAATGGTACTCTAAGATGGATGCCTTCCTCATATCTCATAAATTTGAAAGATGCAAATCAGATTGCAGTGTCTACATGCAAAAGAAATAGAGTTTATTTCTTTTGATTGTATTGTATGTGGATGACTTGCTCATTACTAGCAGCTCTATTGCTGGATTGAGAAGCATCAAATCTGCTCTAAACAAATCATTCGCTATGACTAGTCTAGGATTGTTAAGACAGTTCATTGTTCTCAAAGTAAGTCAAAAGACTTTGGGAATCATGATCTCACAGTCCAGATATTCATCATACATGCTTAGGATATTCCACATGGAATATTGAAAAGTAGCCCCTTGTCCCTTTCTATCTGGCATCAGGCTAGAAGAAGGTGGCTCCACACCTTTGGTAGATATCACTCTCTAAATACAGCTCATTAGGAGCCTTTTGTATCTCACACATTCGAGACCAAATATATCCTATGTTGTGATTGTTGCTTCCAGGTACATGCAGGAGCCACATGAGCTGCATTGGAAGGAAACAAAGAGAATCTTGCACTATGTGCAGGACACTAAAGATTATGGGATTCACTATGCAGCTGGAGCACAACTTGATCTCATAGGCTTCACAGATCCAGACTGGGAAGGAGATGGAAATGATAGGAAATATACTTCAGGATTTGTATTCATGATTGGATCTAGGCCAATTTGTTGGTCCAGCAAGAAGCAAGAAACACTTGCACTCTCTTCAGCAGAAGCAGAGTATCGGGGAGTTGTGAATGCAGTTATTCAGGCAGTTTGGATACATGGCATCTTGACAAAGTTTAGAATTCAGACTTCACCTTCAATCGACCTTTATTGTGACAACCAGAGTACTATGAAGATTTCCAATGATCCAGTTTAAAAGCAGAGGATGAAGCACATATAGGTTCACATGCACTACATTCGGGAACTAGTGCATGACAAAACCATCACACTGCACTACTAGCCTACAGAGGATCAGATTGTAGACGTTTTTACCAAGTCTTTCACAGAAAAGAGATTTTCCTTTTCTTAGGTCTCTTTTAGGTGTTAAGGCTTGACTCTCAATTCCTATTTCTGCTTATCTTGAGAGGTGGGCGTTATAGCGGATTTCACCACTCCAGGTGAATCACACTTTGTATGGCCTTCCCCTGTCCTGCTGCAGACTCCTTAGACCCTATGGACCACTTTTTGTCCTTTGACATTTCCTTGATCATCCCTAAAAACATATGAAAAATGATACAGGTGACTTTTAAACCTATAAGCACGTATATATGCGGGTTTGACCACTAAAACCACATACATCGGGATGTGTGCATAATCCAAATCCTTTTGGAGTTTTCCTTGACATGGATCCAACTCATTTGACTCCTGGCCTTCCCTATGCCTTGAGATCACTCGGATTTGACCTTTCATTACCCATTTGAAAATCTATATAAGGAACCCCTTAGTACATTGAAGGCATAAGAGAGAATTGGGAGCAAAGAAACTATAGTCCATTGTTGCCAGAACTTATGCTTGAGTCTGCATCCCTTTGTCCCTTGGAGCACTTTTGTGTTCTTCCCAAGCTTGCCTTTTGCTTGTGAGCTTGCTATCGAGAGATGGAGGATTGAAGTGGTGGAGGCCCAAGTGGGGGATTCAGTTTCTCTGGTTCGCAGACGTGCCGTCAGAGGTTGTATCTTGTAATCTCTAATTTATATTAATAGAAATATCTTTTCCTATCCAATAATGTGTGTTTGAATGCATATTTTATCCATGGGATTATGTCAAATGCTTATACATTATTGATTATATATGCTAGAATAGATATAACACCATGATATATAGAATGCTTGTATTGTTTACTTGTTGTTGAGGAAGTAATCTATCAATTCAAGCTGAAGTTGGAAAGCTCAACAGGGATCTACTTCAACCGTCCGGAATAAGGTACAAGGTCTGATTTTTTAGTGTTAGACATTTAATTTCTATTGCATATTGGAAAGGATTGATTTCTGGATTCAAGTTGTTTGTTGTGGTACCCCAAGCCATAGGAATTTCTCTCTGTAACAGTGGGGGGGGGTGTTCCCATGAGGTTTTCCCCTATTTCCTCAGTTTATTAAGCAGCATTTTTTTATCTTTAAGATTGTATATGGGTGACTTATGGCCTTGTTTCCAGGGCCCACATTTTTCCAAGTTAGGATTCAGGGGGGGTGTTAGGATTTATAATCCTCCCTTGACAAAACTGTCTATTAGATTATTTTAGCCTAACTTAGGAGTCATTTAATTATTATTGGGTCCACTAGTACCATCAAGTCCACTTGACCTAATGGGTCCACATGTACCAGTCACTAGAGTGTGGGGAACACCGATACAGGCTATCTAAGACTGACCGCACTTGCATGTATCAATTTAGGTTCCTCCTAGGCCAATCCCTACATTTTAGGAGCCACTGGGAGTCCGAGAACCAACCTCCTTTAGTTGTTGGCAGTTGGTAACTAGTTAAGCTTAATTATGCTTCAGTTACATTCAGTTAGTTTTCCTCCAATTCAATCAGCTCTAGTCTTGCATGGTTGCATGTGGGTAGGTGCCTATTCTCACCTACTTCTCACCTACCACCTCAGTTCGACTAGTTTAACTGATTATTATTGATTGAGAGATTGAATCAGACAATTGGAGATTAGATAGTTAGCTCCAATAGTAATTTAGACATATTTAGTTATCCATGCAATGAGATACAGTTAGATCCAATTGTTGGATTTGAATTCATCCATAATGATTCGAATTCCTCCTTATGTAACACCATTGTAACATCGAATATTGTAATGAAGATGATACTGTAATTAACTGAGAAATACTTGTGTGTTTCCTGTGAGATTTGATTTGTTCAGTGTGTATTTCTCATTCCTATTCACTGCATAATAATTAAGAATCTGATTGCACTCATTACTTGATGATCTAATGGCAAAATAATTCTAATATGTATATGGATAATTATCACTAAACTTCTATCCACATAAGCCATCGTCACCTTTTATCCCACTCAGTGTAAGATTTGGATAACAAATTCCATATTGAAAGACGTGTGTTAAGAGTTTGAAATTCCTCAAAGAATGAAGGGATTGGTGCCTCGTCAAATTCAACAAAGTTGTCATGGGTCAAAGAAATTCCATAATTGTTTTTAAGCAACAAAGTTTATATAATTTCACATTGTGAAGTCTACATGAATTTCAAAAATGATGATTATGCATATTTCTTGTATGTAGGGACAAAAGAGAGCTACAGAGATTGATAATAAAGTAATAAATTTAAGCATTGATGGTTTTACAACATGGCATGAAGCCATTGCAACAATATAATTCATTATGAACTCAGCATGTCGCCTACGGGAATAGAACCTGGGTGGAGAGGATAACTCTCCATCCCGCAACCACTAAATCTAGACACAATTGACATTAATAGTGTTAATGCAAAAATGGAATATCAAATTTTATGGAATTTTATTAAACAAATTTAGTGCATTATCACAAAATATGAAATTATGGAAATATTGCATAACCAAAATAATTGTGAATTGAAGAGTGCAACATCCTCCATTTGGCTATCTAGATGAACCTTGCAAATTTTGGATTCTTGATTTGACTTCTAAAATGTAGGGCATGCATTTTCATCAAAAATGGTTTGCAGTTTGTTTTATTTCAGTGAATCATGGCATTAGAGGTTTTGAAAAGAAATTATTTGGAAAGATAAGCATTGAAAAGATTGAATGTTTTGCAAACGTATATAGTTATATGTCTTATATATGTCTACAAGTGAGATGAGTGCATTTGACCAAAGAGAATGGCCATGAAGTGCATCCTCCTAAAGGTTGTATGCATTGTAAAAAATGGAAAATTTGTCACTTTGGTGGGTTTGGAAAAGGCATGAGAGGGTTGGGGAGTGTAATCCAAGAATTAAATATGAACGACCATGCATGATGTTATATCCTTCCATCATTATTTTTCCTCAAATGATCATGTATGGAGTGCAATTTTTTGAGCCAACTCATGTAAATTTAACAATGGAGTTCTACAAGTCATATTTTTCTTAAGTATGCATGATAAGCTCTTAAATGTTGATGAATACAATCTCAATATGGAAGAATTTTGGATATTACTGAAGACAAAATGGCCATTTGTTAGATTCATTTTTAGTTAGAGAACTTGCTAAGCTTGGTGTGCATTTTTCGTTCCTTAGCTTGGATATTGTAAAATTTCCCGTGAAAATGCAAGTTGATTGTAACAAACATAAATAATAACAATAATAGATAAATAAATTAATGTCAATTAAGAGACACGTCCCTTGGTGAATAGTCACCAAGAAGGCCAATTAATATTGCTTTCATTATCAATGTAAATTATTATCTTTTATATATTTTATGAATTATTTGGAAAACATATTTTTACTATGGGATTATCGTCAAGTGGATTATTAATATATTGGAGGGTTTCGAGTACAACCAGACAGGTTGTTACAATGGTATCACAGGTTGGGATTTTTGATCCGGTCTTTGGCCATAAATTCAAATATTATATGGTCTATGTTAGAGTCTATCTAGAAGCTTGGCCATTGACCAAATTTTGGGCCTTTTTCCACTTACTACCTACACTCATTCTCCTCTATACACTCGTCCCTAACTCCAAATGCCCCTCCCCATTCCTTCGCTGGCTCGCCACACTACTCCACTGTCCACTTGCAGCTCACATGTTTTGCTCCCCATGCATCTCTCCTTCTCCCTTACATCATCTCCTCCACCTCCTGTACACGCATCACTTCAAGGCTCCCTTTCATACCATTACCTCCCATCCACATGACTCCACTCCATCCTCCTTCACCACTCTCTATTCACTCATTTTCTCCACACTCGGTCACCCACAATCCTCGTGCCCCCATTTTTCTCTGCCCACACTATGCACAAATCTTGCACACCAATCCTGGAATCTCCCTTATGCTGCCTACACCTACGTTTTCCCCTTCCATATTCCCTCTATATCTCCCTCCTTCTCCCACTCTACTGCCATTCCCAGCTGCTTCCTCTGCGACCCTCCATGTTTCACCCTCTAGCGCCCTCTTCTTCCATCCATACTCCACTCACACCCTCGCATGCTCCTGCTCCACGCCACATCCATGCTCAAACCCCAATGTTCCATCCTCCCTTGCCAGCCACCATCACCATAGCACTAGCTTTTTCATTGTTTCGCATTGTCTCCTCCCCCAAGCCATGCGCCTGCATACACCTTGTTATCCCCTTCAACTCCATCCACCACTCCCATCAGCCGCATATGTGTCCCTTCACATCAGCCACCACTACCATTCTCCAACAAGTGTGTCTTGTCCAAAATTGTGCATTGTTTCACAATGGCCTAATCACATTTACCATATTCATGAGATTTTTCCAAATTGATGCTAAGGGTCAAATAATTGCCAAGGGGGGGAATTACTAGTTTCCTAGGTTGGGGGTGGAAGCTTTGGGATTTGGAATAAGGGGGGGAATGAATGATGTTTGAACATTAGAATGGAATAAATATTTAATAAAGTATCTAAATAAATAATTACAAGAGAAAATTAAAGTGGCAATGGAGCATGGAGACACATGGAGACTATGGGGCCCACACAAGCTAGAATTTATGTGCCACATGGCATACTCCTCTTGCAATTTCGAATCCATGGGAATCCTAAAGGTTTTTTGATGAGTTATGAGGCTAATAAACTTGTCCATATGCATCATAGGTCGAATTTGGAAGGAAATGTAACTTACATGGGAGAGGAAGAGTCATTTTGGAGCTAGTGAGACACTTGGACTAGATTCCCTAGCTCTATGACAACAATGATGAAGATGCTATGACACCTATGACACAAATCATATCTGAAGGATTAAATATGACATATCTAACATTTCAGGTCGAAATAGAGCATCCAAGAGAGCTCTCATGTGAGTTTTGGAAGCTCAATGGGCTCCTACTCGAATTTGAGGAAGGTGGAAGGCTAGGAAAGGGAGGACACATGGAAAATCATGAGCACACATCCAAATTAGAATTGGCTTGAGTTTGTGGATGGATTAGGAACCTTATAAGGCTAGGGATTTTTATAAAATATAGGAAGCAACCAAGAGAATATATTTTGTTCATTTGAGAAATTGTCATTTGTGAATTGTGAGAGCTAGTGGATGACTAGTTTTCTTGTCTTAGCCAATTTTGAGGGTGAAAGATTCCCGTCCAAGTTGGTGTTTGGAGAGGCCACTCAGGAAATTCATGGAGATTTAATGGAGTTTTAATTTCAGGTGTAATCTACAGTACAATTCATGGGTTCTTCTATTGCAGCACTTCATCTCAACCATTTCCAGTTTTCATTGCATATTCATGCTCATGGAGGGATTGCGCCTTGGGTGAGATATTGTAATTTTTGGGAGAGATTATCATGGTATATTTATGATTGTAATAAGTTAAATATGTTCTGTTATTTATTCTCAAAAAGTTTCAAGTCGAAATACCCAAGAGTTGTTTTTCAAATTGACTTTTAATGAGGAAACAATGACAATTTCCCCACACTCTCATTTGATGGCGCACTTGTTGGAGTGATTCTTGCGCCTTGCTGAGGATGGTTGATGCCAAAGATTTTATTTATGATGTATGGCTCTGTAATATCATCTCCATATTCTCTTTAAGTCTAAATCAGAAGAAATACATGTGCAAATGTCCACATTTCCAAGCTTTATTGTGATTAGTTTTCATGTGATGATTTTCCCTTTCAATGGAGATTGTGTATCTGATGTATATTGCGACTTGGATCAATGTTATGTTTTTTAGTGAGCTATTGAAATTATTTCAATGATATATATTCATATTTCTCTGTTCTGAACCATTATTTGCACCATTTATGAGCCGAAGTTGAGATTTTAAGTGTCATTTCCCTTTAGCAAATATCACTGAAAGTGTGCATTCGTATATGAATATTTAAATATAAGTTGCAGAAATATTAACCAAACAAAAGGACAGTAAATTAAGTATATTTACAGTCCCCATACTCTTTTATAAAATTTGTGAGGGTTGAATAGGATTTGGAGAGCCATTTCTTCCATTACCCTAAGGGGAATTGCATCATAAATTGCCAGTAATTTTGCCCTTTTTGCCATCATGCCCAGTTCGAGTTTCAGATGTCTATAACCTGTCATAAAAATATCAGAGAGTAACTTTAATATTCCTAATACTTACCACATCAGTCCCTACCAAATTCGAGACCCTCTTGAGCCATTCGAATCCCCCTTGGTCAAAACTAGTCAAGACAATTTTTCCAAAATTCTGCCTTTATTGGGAATTTTTTAAAAGGGACATTACAAAGTTCCTTTCTTCTCCTCTCATCCACCATGCCATATTCCACCTATGCATTATCCCAACACCGTTAACCCTTCTCTCCATTGTTCATCTCACCATCCACTGTCTCTTCTACTTCCACGCCATTTTTTTCTCCATTAATTCAAACCCTAATTCCACTCATTCAAAAAAAAAATTATAATGATAATAATAATAATAATAATATTATTATTATTATTATTATTATTATTATTACTATTACTATTATTATAAATTCCAAAAAAATGCTATTAAAACTATATAATAGTTAATATTAAAATTAAAATTATTAATAGTTAATGCTATTAATGCTATTAAAATTATTATTATTATAGTTAATATTTTGAAATAATTATCTTTTGGAAAAAAAGGTTATTTAACCTAATAATAAGAAGAAAAATCAAAACGAAGTCGTAATCACAACTATGGAAAACACATATTCAGGTATTAAGTCGCAATTAAAAGCAGCGTTGGACAAGTTGGAGCAATATAAGGTGACCAATAAACGTCTACAAGTTGAGGTTAAGACGAATGATTTGTTAAAATCAATACGAGACGATGAAAATTGTCGCTTAAAAAATCAAAATCGACGGCTGGAAGTAACCAGAAGAGATACCGAGAAAATGTTATCTAATAAGGATAAAGAAATATCTTGTTTAAAAGTTTACAATCAAAACCTGGAAAACCATATCAGAAAGTCAAAAAATGACGACAAATCACCATATGGAAGCGATAACGAATTGGAAAAAGAAATAAGGTGTCTAAACAAACTCATCATGGACAAAGAGACTGAATTGGCATAAGTCGCATAACATTAGAAATTCAAGAAGCATAGATAGGTCGACTTCAACAACAGATTAGTGAACTCCAACAGAAAGAGAATGACACTAAAAAAATGCACAAATTGGAGATTACAGCTATCAAATAACACTGAAGAAATATATCGATTAAAAAACCATTACAATACGTTAATTGGAAAAATCAAAAAGCTAAAAGGTACCAAGAAGACAGAACAATCAAATGAATACACCGAAGAAAAACTACTGAATAAAGAGGAAGAAAACCAACACCTGAGAAGTTTTAATATAAAATTAGATGAACAAATCAAGAAGTTAAAAGAGGAAAAAAAGTCACATGATGAAAGGTTAGAGGAGATTCAGAGTTCGCAAATCCAGAAGGAAGATTTTAGACTCTCTGAAAAAACAAATTCAAGTTGACGAAGAAGAAGCAAAAAAAAATCGGTCCTCATCATAGTTCAAAAAGAAGTCAATTCAGCGAAAAAGCGAACAAAAAAAACTCCTTATCGACACCCCAATTATAAAAGTCATTTTGACCAACGACAAGGTCAAAATGAACATAAACATGGCAGTTATGATTTCATATGCAAAACAAAAAATCTACAACCTAAACAGAAAATAGAAATATTTATCCAGCAAGGCGACCAACAGTCATCTCCGATGAAAGTAAATCTCAGATGGATCGCTTCCTAAGAAATGCAACATTTTAGTTCAATGATTCGGAAATTACATCGCTGTGTTTCATCAAGTGTCGGAATTACAAGTTCAAGAGATACATGAGAAGATTTTATGAACAAGAAAAATTGATAAATGCTTCACTAAACAATCTTTGAGGACAAATATTTCCTTAAGAGGGAGGCAATGTAACAAACATAAATAATAACAATAATAGATAAATAAATATAAACAATTAATAAATTAATGTCAATTAAGAAACATGTCCCTTGGTGAATAGTCACTAAGAAGGCCTATTATATGCCTTTCATTATCAATGTAAATGGTCATCTTTATATATTTTATCAATTATTCGGCAATCATATTATTACTATCGGATTATCGTCAAGTGGATGATTAATCTATTGGAGGGTTTCGAGTACAACTAGACAGGTTGTTACATTGATTGATGATGTCTATATAAAGGATGTAGAAAACAATTTACCACTAAAATAGGATGATAAATATCAACATATGGATTCAAAAATTATTTCCAAATTGGGGAGGATATTTTTCTAAGTCATAAGGGCAAGTTTGGCAATTTGGTTTATGCAATGAAAATTTTCGGGGATTTAATGCATTTGGTACTTCCAATAACATTGTTGGTGTGTTTGATCATTGGAAATGTTGTAATCATAATCACTAAACATGCCCTTGCCCTCTCTAAGAGTTAATATATCAATCAAGAAGTGACTTTTTAACTTAAACTAGGATAAATGTTGNATCCAATAATAATGAGAAAATATTTCCCTCCTACAAAATCTACAAGTAAAATATCAATTTTATAAATCCCAAGTATATTTAGTGGAAAATATTGCATCAAACTTCTTTATATGAAGGAGACATGGAGCCTTAACTAATATTCCCTTCAAAAATGTATCGGCAATAATATTCAACTCTATGTAAATATGTGAAAATATTATTTTTATGAACTCGAAAGAGGTAGTGTTTATTTAAATTTCTAAAGATTGTAGAGAAATATCACTAATATCATGTTCATTATTCATCCATTTAAAAGCTAGATAAGAATTACCATAAACTCGTAGACTGGAAATGTTCACGTGCAAAGCCAACTTCAAAAGAGCTTAGACTTCTAAAAACTCTACATGATTGGTTGTGCCTCTACACATGTTGGTAGAGAGGTAAAAATAGTGTTGATCCTGAAGAAATAAGTGAATTCATGTCATTCTCTTATAGTATTTGGCTAAATTAGTGAAGTCAAGGCCCTCTAGAATAGGTACATCTAGATCTAGCATGAAGCGACTGAGTGTTCTCTATGGCTAGTACTCAATAGGTCCAATATAACTACGTTGATGATCTTGGACACTTAAGATGAATCACATTGTGTTAAGGTCTGGGAATTCATTTCCCCTGAGTTTAAATATCCTTAAAAATAGTTGTGAATGCCATGGAGTGACATTGTTGAGATTGAACGTCGAATCTCTAAAAACTATTGGGTAATAAACAACCGGCTTATGTGCTCTACATTTTCACTCAATACCTTTGCTAGTGATGTTGTTGGTACTTTCTTAGGTGTGGGGGAACCTAGTGAAATGGATTCAGCTGAGACATATGCATCTCCATACCATATGTACAAGTTCCAAGAATTATAATTCTTCGTGTTGGTGTTTCCAAAACACAGTTTACTCACTGACTAATTGAGAAGTGGGGGAACTTGTTGAAGAGATAAGCATTGGGAAAATAACCAGCAATGAGAAAGAGGAGAAGAATGGGAAGAGGATGACCTTTCCCATGCCTAATTACTAACAAATACAAACTACACACATACACAATTATTAAAATTTATGACAAGTAATATAAATGGTTAAACATCAAATCAACGATTCAAAATTTCTTACACATGTTAGCGATGATGTGTCAATTTCATGTCCACTTGTTAATTATACAAAACATTAAAAAAAACAGTACATCTAGTGAACTATCAAAGTCATGCAAATAAAGCGTTGAAACCATTCTTACAAATATTATAACATACCAGCTATAAATATGTCAAACCATGCAACTTAATATTATATTATAAAAAATAAGCAAGTGAAAAAACTTACACACAAAGGAGTGCAAAAATAGTTTCTCCTTCACTGGAGGATTCATCGATTTCGATTAACTTTTCTTTCTGAAGCTTTGGATTTAGTACCTTCTTCATATTCAGATGTAGCTTGTTTGTGGGTCTTGTCTTAGGCCTCCATCTCATTGTTTCAAAACCTTTAACATGGGCATAGGTATTTTTTAAGACTGGTGTTTCTGGTTGCTGTAAGTTTTCTGTCCCCATGCCTTCCTCTTCAACACTTGGAGAACTGAAAGTTACCTCCATTTATTCTACCATTTTCTGAAAACTCTTCAAACACTGCATCTTCAGACTCTTGATGTGATTTGGTCGCATCTTTTTTCTTATTACTACTCCTTAGCTTCATTTTCACCTGTTTACCTTCTTGCAATTTTCCATCAGTTTTAAAGCCAAACCAAAACAAAAAATGGGACCAAGTCCATACCTTTTTCTCCAACTCCTTGTCAATCAACAGCTTTATCAAGCTGTGATGGAGAACACTATGGGAAGTGTGATCTGGATGGCTCTTAACCCTAGCTGACATTTTAGACAGGCTCTTCAACAATTAGAAAGTTAAATTTAATTTTGAAACTACTGCAACATGAAGCAAAAACCTCATATGATATTTGTAGATGGTTGCAATTCAACCCTCACGGGTAACATACCTATGGATGATACTTAGAACCTACCGCCACTTGTCTCTTAAGAAATCTCTATGAATGCCTTGACTCCAATCTGAGGTTTCATATCCAGGCCGGAGGAATAACTTTAAAACCACCTGAAAGGGTAAATTATGTAACCATTTTTCTCCTTCTGTGGATAATCCATTGGCATCTGTTATTGGCTATTCAAAGATTTCGAAGCTGATACTACTAAAATCAACCCTCGTGCCTGTGAATTTTCTAGAAAACTTTGTAGATACTTCCACGTTAAACCCTGTTATCTTCTCAAAGAACACGAACCAACCTGTGTTTCTAAGAAACTCTACACATCTTGGATTCTCTACAACCCACTGTGTATCAGCTGATTCAAACCTATGAGGTATGTCGCTTGTTTTCTTCATGATTTAAATGGTAATAAAAAACACAGACCTCGAAACCCTGCTAAAATTTTTTAAAAACAACAGAAAATGCCCAATATCGTAATACAATGAATGTAAAACAATTTGGTACAGCCACGATCCATCGCCATCATTATCTGTATCCACCTGTCAGTTTCTTTCATGATGAAAACATGTACCTTGTGCAACACAAGACCCACATATTACCACTTTCATTAATTCATGATTTGTAAAATATTCTTTAGAAAGCCTAATAATATTTTGGCAACGCTCAAACTTTCAAATATTTAATACAAGCTGCCAGAACATTGAACTTTAGAAAAATGAAAAGCATCAATTCATCATATTATATATAATGAAAGCTTAAGTATGGATAAAAAATAAAACTATGAGCCAACTTATTAACCTCTAATCTAACAAAATATAACAATCAATGTATATATAATAGGGTTGTCAAAAATCTCCAAGAGTTAGCTCAAGCGGTCGAGCAACCGTAGTTAGGCCTCCCGGCAAGTGAGGTCGCGGGATCCATTCTCCTCGACGCTCTTGGGGTTAGGCATGAAGTGTGCCGAGAGTGAGGCCCCTTCGGGTGGGCCCTCTTGAAATTATTCCGTGGATGTAGCCCGTCGGTCAAGCCGGCGCGTGAACCACATTGAAAAAAAAAATAGGGTTGTCAAAACACACTTTAAAGTTTCCTAGGGCTATACAAGAAAACTAAGGTTTACAACTCCAGTACCAACACATGGATCCTTTTGGGATGAATTTTTCTTTGTAAAACTTCAATAACTTCCAAACAAGATTCCTTTAACTGAAACTAAAATTTATTGTACTCAAATCAAACAGCATTCTATGTACATCCATTGGGCAGGAGTCTTTATTCAAACCATAAAACTATACTAATATATAGAATGAGGTGAATTTATTCCTTGGCTTCAACCTATGTAGATTTCTTTTAAAAACTGCCCATTCACAGGGCTTAAAATTTCCTCACTTTCCAAGTTTTGCAATACAAATGTATTGTTTCCCAAAATTTTAGAAATCTTAAAAGGACCAAACCATAAATGATCAAACTTACCATGTTTTCCTTTTTCATCTCTACGTGCATGCCACCTAAGAACCATATAATTCACCAAAAAAAGTGTCTTCTTTAGCCCTTTTATACAATCTTTCCTTGAATTTCTTTTAAAAAATATCCTCCTTTTCTATCAAAGCCTCTCTTTCTTGTTGCAACTGAACAATCTAAAACACCCTTCTGTTCACTTCATTTGGTTCTTCTTTTATGTCCTGTTGCCGATGCAACTGTTCTCCCCAAATTTCTTAATTTTTGGGCCCCTCCTCGTGATTTTGCATTATTTTAATCGTTGGATCCTTTGAATGTGTGGTCGCGTTGTATTTTTGATGATTGTAAAAGCTTAACTCTCGCCCAAGGTTTCGGATTTTGATTGCATTTGGAATTTATGGTGAGTCTCAGACTCTAGGTTTGTTTCGCTTGTTGATTGAACCAAGTGTTCTTTATTGTGGGTCACCGTTGCGGAGGTATAGTAGGTTTCTGGCCATTATTGATTTTTAAAGCTGTCTAAACACTTAGAATCTTTATATTGATCGGGAGTCATTCTTGTTGGATCGGAAGCCGGAGCCTTTTCGCTTCCGTCGTTGCGGAACCCAGATTAGTTTAGCACCCGAAGTCCAAATCTTCCCAACTGCTGATGCGTGTTGACCTGATTTAGTCGCGTACCCGAAGCCATTTTTCTTCCGCTGTTGCGGCTAGGGAAGTCATTTGGCTTCCGAAGTGTGAATCTGTCTGACTTCTGACTGTGCATCGCGTGGCTCTAGCCTTCTCTTTTCTGCCGTTGCGGCTCTCAAAGTCATTTGGCTTCTGAAGTGCAAATCCATCCGACTACCGATTAAAGCCTCTCCCGCCCACGTTGCGCGTAGCTTTATCCCTTCTCGTTTCCACCATTACGGCTGGGCAAAGCCTTTGGCTTCCGATGTCAGTATCCTTCCAACTTCCACGGTAGTGCACCTAGCCATTTCTTGTGGGATAGTCGTTTCAGTTTGTATAATCTGTTGTTTCATTTTATAACGTAGTCACAATGAGTAATACACTTGGATTAATTGCAGGTGGACGTAAGGAACTGATGCGCGAAGACGTAAAGGAGCAGTTTGGCAAGGATCGAAAAGAAACCGACCGGATCGCTAAAAGGGCCATCGAAGCAGAAGGCAAAGTCGATAATGATAAAGGCACGAACATGACTATCTGTCCATTACTAAAACGTTCCTAACTGTATACAGACAACATAGAAGAATATGGAGCGTTGGAAGAACTGGAAGGTCACATGTTTGGGGGCAGCCCAAGCGATCGGCTGCTGTAGTTTAAATACTTGAAAGTTAGAATTTAGAATGGACTTTTTCCCTGGGGAAAACTTGTAATCCATTTTCTTGTAAGAGGAACTATTTCGTTTTACAATCAGAAACTGTAACTTTTTCCTGCTGGAGAAAGCGAAATGTGGAATGTATCAAATGCAATTAAATGAGCAATGTTGAAGAGGAACTATTTCGTTTTCAACTGTGTTTCATTAACTGTGAGAGCGTTTTAACTTCCTGAACTTATGTTCTTGTTTAAATGTTCTTCAGTATATTTTGTGATGTTTCCACTGTGAGTAATAAATGTTGTTCATAAAACAATTGGCTATTTGCTTGTTTAAATATCTGTAATTGTTCGTGTGTCTTGAAAGAAGTGTCAGCTAACTGTAACTCTTCATAATGCACGTACAAAATGTATTACTCACCAATGAATGATAATCCTGCTCCCTAGGGATAGTTTAGGTAGGTAGTTTATTTTCTTGTTGTATGCGATTTGGATGCTTGTGAGCCTTAAGACGAGAGGTAAGAACCTGCGCATCACATTATGACCGTTCCTTGCATCTTTATCGCCCTGCATTGTTGATTAGGAACTTGCATTTCATACTTTAAGTCAAAATACAAAAACTCGGTGGGTCGGGCCGCAATCGGTAAAGCCTTTTGTTTTGTACTTGACCTACGGTAGCCGGACCGCAAACCAGACGGATTCCCCACACCAAACAGTCATGGGCTAGTTGGGAATGTTGACTGAGGGAGAATCCCTTACTGTTGCTGCCTGCGAATTTCCAGGCCTCAACAGTTCTGGCGCTAGAAGGAGGGCTGCCAGTGCATGGCTGGCCGCGGAAACCCATTTTCTCGAGACTTCTCCACCGGTAACAGTTCTGAAAGCAGTGGGTTTCATAATCCAATTCCGGAAGAAAGAGAACATCTATATTCTGTTGGAAACGAAATTGTTAATGATCTAAGAAGACACACCAGGGCATATGTAAAGAAGATTGGAGGATTGCCAATCATCCCTGAATTGCCCAGAAGAGAGTATAAAAGGAAAGATCGTCCTGTAGCGGAAGACTCGGTGTTGTTTGGAGACTGGGAAGAGCTTGTAGAAACAGCCTTACAAGAAGTTGTACTACCTTTGAACCAAGAAGGCCCAAATACCCCTCACAGTTCTCCTGCTCGCACTCCTATTGGCTCACCTCCTCACTCTCCACCTAGACTCATGGCAGGAGTAAATGCCAATCCACCACCTAACCCACCTAATCCACCACCTGCATGGACGGCCAGATCACCGTTAAACCTGACACCTCCATTACACGACCTACCTCAAGCCTTTGACAAGATGTTGCCCAAGTTCGACCCAAATGAGAGAATACTAGTAGATGATCATCTACAAAGTTTTTATTTGGCAATTGAAGGATTAAGGGCCAGGGAATATGAAGATGTAGTCTAGAGACTTTTCCCGCATACCCTTAAAGGAGTTGCAGCGTCATGGTACTTTGGATTTCCTGCTAACTCTATCCCTGATTGGGATACCTTCGAGAGAATTTTCAGAAGTAAGTATGCAACTCAGAAAACTCATGCAGCCCTCATGAAAGGGCTATGCGCTTTGAAGAAAGAAAGAAAGGAAAAAGTGCACAGTTTCACACAACGGTTTGCAGCCTATCTCAATAATTTTTCTGAAACGGATAGACCTTCAGACAAAGTTCTGATCAAATATTATACTTCAACTTTAGGCCCTGATTTGGCCATGTTTGCCAAAGGTAGGGCCAAGCCTACTTTGACGGAAACCTATGAAGAGGCAGAAGTAGTGGAAGCTGAAAGAGAAAGTATTGAAGATTATCCAGAACAGTCAGGAGAGAAAGGTGCAGGAAGAAAAGCCTTATTGTTTACTAAGCCTAAGGAAGAAAAGTCACCAGATTTGGAAAATATGGCCAAAATGATGCAGAAGATTTCCAACAAAATCATAGATATGGAGAAAGAAAAAGAAACACAAAAGTTCTATAGACCCTATTATAAGAAAAGAGAGGACAACAATCAGTCTCAACCTCCTTCGCATAATACAGCATCTATGAATTTGACAGAGATAGGGATGGAAAATTTTTGCACTTTCCACCAACAACCCCACTCTGAGAAGAATTGTCCGCAATGGATAAATTCAATGACGTTGGTCATGAACCAGATGTTGGATTCTAGATTAACCGAAGAAGGAGATGAGGAAACAAAAGAAAGTACCACTACAATGAATGAGTAAGAAGAGGAAACTATGGCTTTGTGGAATTCCATTTCCTTATTTGATGTTGAAGAGGAAATCAACGTAGCAACGAGGAGCCAAGGGCCGATTAAAGAGAACAGTCTTATACTGCCGAAGATCAAAAGGCTGCAAAGAAATATAAAGAAATTTCAAAACAGACCCTCAGCTGATATAGTTCCAGAATTCACTATTACCAGCCAAGATCCTAGGCAAAATGACGCGCGGGCCAAGCCAAGTGAAGAAAAGATGAATGCTGATAAACCTCACCACATTGAGCAGTCGATGGACTATGACATTGTGGAGAATTTAAAGAAGGTAAAAGCGAATGTTCCGCTATTCGAAATGTGTAAAGTGCCACAGCAAAAAGAAAGATTGTTGAAAGCACTTGAAGCATCGGATGAGAGGCTTCCCACAGATAATCAACCTCAGGAGGAAGAAGAAATTGGAGAAACCAGCGTTGGAGGTAAATCTAAAAGCAAACATCCACCTTTCCTCCTCACATTTGAAATTTTTAATCATAACGTGCACAATTGTTTGGTAGACTCAGGGGCGTCAGTTAATGTCATGCCCATATTAGTCTGTAAAAAGATAAATGGGCAGCCTAAGCCATCCACGTGGAGGGTTGTTCAGTTGGATAGGACAGATGTAAAGGTAATTGGTGAGATGGAAGATGTCCTAGTCCGTCTGGCATCCAATGACAAAGTATGCCAAGTTATTAACATCGTGGTGGTTGATATACCAGACGCTTACAGTCTTGTCCTAAGCAAAGATTGGTCGGCCAAATTAAATGGATATTTCACCTCAGATTGGTCGCATCTGTGGTTGCCATACAAAGGGAGTCTAAACCAGATTAAGATTTTAAGGGAGCCTCACATGAGATACAATGTTACTCAACTGAATGAGAAGAATGAACCAGTGGATTCTATATTGGGAAACTATTTTATTGAGTTAGAACCAGGAAATTACCAAGCAGAAGAAGCCAGCAACACATCAGACACTCGGCCTGATCTCCTTCGTTTCTCACAGGCTGATGAGATTGACTGTAAAATAGTAGACTTAGCAGTAGGAATAGATTCACATCCAGTAGTTAGTGATTTTTGGATTTTGTTTTTTGATGGCTCTAGGACATTAGAGGGGTCGGGGGCTGGCTGTGTCCTGATCGACCCCCAGAAGAATAAACATTTTCTTTCATGTAGATTAGAGTTTGAGTGTACTAATAATACAGCTGAGTAAGAAGAGTTGGTGTAAGGCTTGAGGAAAGCGATTGAATTAAAGGTAAGTAATCTAAAAGTTTTTGGAGATTCCGAAATTATTGTGAAACAAACCCGGAATCAGATACATTGTGTTTCCCCTCACTTCAAAGCTTACCAAAATGAGGTATGGGACCTGCTTAAACGTTTTAATGCATTCAACATTATTTCAATTCCAAGAATTAAAAACGCAGCAGCTGACCTGTTGGCCACATCAGCCGCTAGGCTCGTACCCACTAATAATCGATGTTCTGTCGAACTTCTTTTCAGGCCCTCAGTACCGGATATGATCACCAACTTGCGAGTGTTCGACGATGATCAGCAAATAATAGAGTTCTTGACAAATGACGAGGTCTTTAAAGCAGCCATTATAGATGATGAGGAACATCAGGTCGAGATGAAATATAATAACTTCATTCCTAAAGGAGTTAGAATGTTAGAAAAAATGTTCAATTTAAATGAAAAATTCAGAAGACCAGCCAACGTGGAGACCCACAGCTCATCTCTACAGTTCGAGCTAATAAATTTAGGGACTGAGACTGATCCCAAATTTGTGAATCTCGACAAGTGTTTTTCACCAGCAGAAAGAGACAAATTCATCAGTCTATTTAAACAATATAAAGATGTTTTTGCATGGACGTACGAAGATTTGAAAACATACGACACCAGCATCATCAAGCATGTCGTCCCCATTAAATCAGGCATCAAGCCATATCAGCAACCGTTAAGAAAAATGCATCCAAAATTGGAACCGCTAATCCAGAGTGAAGTGAAGAAATTGTTGGATGCCAGAATCATTTTCAAGGTCAGACACTCTGAGTGGGTATCAAATCTGGTACCAGTAAGGAAAAAGTCAGGAGAGATCAGACTCTGCGTGGATTTCAGAAACTTAAATCGTGCTTCAGACAAAGATAACTATCATGTTCCACCCATGGAGCAATTGTTACAAATGGTCTCAGGTTCTGAACTGTTTTCGTTGTTAGACGGTTTCTCTGGCTACAATCGAGTATTAGTAGCTGAAGAGGACAGATTGAAGACAATGTTCAGGACCAAATGGGGAACCTTTGCCTACAGAAGGATGCCTTTTGGGCTTATAAATGCTGGAGCGACGTTTCAGAGGGCTATGGACATAGCTTTCTACAGATTGATTGGTCGAAGTGCTGTAGTATACCTTGACGATATTACAATATTCTCAAAGAGAAGAGGAGAGCACGTGTTTCACTTAAGGCAAATTTTCGAACACTATTGGAAATATGGCATCTCACTCAATCCTAAGAAGTGTGTGTTCGCTGTCACGGAGGGAAAGTTGCTGGGTCACATAGTTTCGAAGAAAGGAATCTCTATAGATCCAGAAAGAATTAAGGCTATTGAACAAATCCCATTGCCCCATAATAAAAAGGGGATGCAATCATTTATGGGAACGATAAACTTTGTGCAAATATTTGTGCCTGATTTTGCTCAGATTGTCAAACCACTACAGCAGATGGTAAAGCAAAATGCACTATTCAAGTGGACCGAAATTGAGAAGAGCGCATTCAGCAAAATCAAAACTACTGTCGCACACGCACCATCCCTAAAAAGCCCAAATTTCGACAAAGATTTTATCTTGTATACCTTTGCATCCGAGGATTCACTAGCAGCGGTGCTCACCCAAAAGGAATATGGGGGGGATGAATTCCCAATATCCTTTATAAGTACTGGTCTACAAGGGGCCGAATTGAACTACCCAGCCGTTGATAAACAAGCTTACGCTGTATTCAAAGCCGTAAAACAATTCAGGCCTTATATTTTAAAAAATAGAACCAAGGTAATCGTCCCCTACCCAGCTGTAAGGTCTCTCCTTATACAGAATGAGTTAGGAGAAAGAAGAGGCAACTAGGTAACAGCTCTTCAAGAGTACGACCTTGAATTGAAGCCAGCATCTATAGTTAAAGGACAAGGGTTGTGCAAACAGATGACTGAAAATGGAAAGAATGAAGAACACGCCTGGGAGGATGAAGCCGAATTACATTTAATGGATGTATGTCCTTTGTTTACAGCTCCCGAGTCTTGGTATAGAGACCTTGTGCATTACCTATAGGCAGGGTTGTTTCCAGAACATTGGAGTTCCAAGCAAAGAAGAGCGATGCATCTTAAATCAGCCTCCTATCAACTTGTTGAAGGAGTATTATTCAGAAAAACTTATGACGGGGTTCTTCTTAGATGCTTAGAGAAAGAAGATGTGAAAAAAGTAATGACAGATTTGCATGACGAGCCTGCTGGGGGACATTATTCAGGAGACACTACAGCTCACAAAATCCTCAGAGCCGGTTACTATTGGCCTACGCTCTTCAGAGATGCACACGCACATGTCAGAAGGTGTGATATTTGCCAAAGATGTAGTGGGAGACAACTTAAAGCAGCAGCACCCCTAAAGCCTGTGATGATCACGGAGCCATTCAAGCAATGGGGGTTGGATATTATTGGAGAAATAAAACCAAACTCCTCTCTGCAGCACAAGTACATTCTGACCGCGACTGATTATTTCACTCGCTAGGTCGAAGCTATCCCGCTGCGCAAGATAAATGAAGACGAAGTCATCATCTTCCTGTAAGATCATATCTTGACCAGGTTTGGAGTTCCAGTTTCGTTAGTCTTTGATAATGCTAAGTACTTTTCATCAATTAAATTGACTGCTTTTGCTCATGATAAAGGGATAAAATTTCATTATTCTGCTAATTATTATCCACAAGTAAATGGCCTGGTTGAATCCTCTAACAAAAATCTGATTAGAATTCTAAAGAAGACTGTGATAGAAAACCAGAGGAGTTGGCACTCAGCGCTACCAAATGCCCTTTGGGCTGATAGAGTCACCCCTAAGTCTGCGATAGGAGTGTCACCATATACCCTTGTCTATGGTAAAGAAGCCATCCTTCCTCCCAATATCATGCTACCATCTTCCATGCTAGCTCAAGAGTCTAGAGGGTCGGATGATGAAGTTTTGCAGATGAGGATATGCAATCTTCTGAAAGCAGAAGAGGCTAGATCTAAAGCCAGAGAACGCTTCAAGCAACAGCAGGAGGTAATCAAGAGATGGTTTGACAAACATAAAGCTGGAACAAAAGACTTTGAAGTGGGAGACTTAGTCCTCAAATGGGATCACCCCCATGATGAGAAAGGAAAGCATACTAAATTCCAGCAGTTGTGGGTAGGCCCTTTTCAGGTCACAGCAAAGCTTGGCCCTACTACTTATAAGTTGCAAGATCTGTAGGGGTGGGAAGAGAACTTACCAGTAAATGGTTTGGTTCTCAAGCCTTATTTTTCCTGATTTTCTTTGAGTTCTTATGTCCTGTATATAAATAAGTTGTTTGGTTGTATTTTGAGTCATGTTTTTCAGTTTGTTTGAGTTTAAGTTTTATCGATTTCAATAAGGGGAATGAACCCGCGGTTGCATGGGGAACATCCAAAAATTTTGGGATTGATAAACGTTTTGGGCATCAGACTGTGTGTTGCTAAAAGAACTTCTTCCAGTTTCGCAGTTTCCTCGAATAGCTCTGTGTACATTGAAGTCCTTCTTAACCCCTGTGAAATAAACCAGATTCAAAGAGTCTGGAATATTATGTTGAGGTTCCATCCACGTCACACTTAAAATGTCCTAAGGAGCGACAGCAGAAGACCCATGGGAAGGAGCAAGGTGAACAGTATATTAAATATAAATGATTCCATGCCAAGAGACAAATTCCAAAAGGCAAACAAGAGTCAAAAACTCCTATGAGAGCATCAGACATCAAAACAGATGCTGAATCACAAGTACTAAATTGTCGAAAGATCCTCTCCGTCCGTGAGCTGAAACATGAAGTACACTGCTCACACAAAAGGACACTATGGGATAGAGGATCCTGAATTAAAAAAAAAAATTCAGTAAGAAAGGCATGCAGGAGGACTAATATGAAAAAGGACAAAAGTCCAGAAACACAAAAAAGTGCTAAAGTGGCATGGGAATGAGGAACAAACGAATATTTCTGTTTACCATATGCTGCAACCCTGTGGTGTCCAAGCTATCTGCTACCTGAAGAAAAATAATAATAATAATGAAACTCATCCTCTGACCTCAACAGAGTTATCTGGACTTGGAAATCTTGGTTTCCACTTCCCCGAATCGGACTACTATCAATGATTAAAGGTACACACTTCTGTCATTTGATAAATCCAGATAGCTGGAAGAATTTAATAGATGCATTTGTGGGTTAAACAGTCTGCCACTCAAAGAGTAATCGCCCAGAGATCTAGGTTCACCAGGTAATCGCCAATTGTTGCCGACGCAACTGTTCTCCCCAATTTTCTTAATTTTTGGGCCCCTCCTCGTGATTTTGCATTATTTTAATCGTTGGATCCTTTGAATGTGTGGTCGTGTTGTATTTTTTATGATTGTAAAAGCTTAACTCTCGCCCAGGGTTTCGGATTTTGATTGCATTTGGAATTTATGGTGAGTCTCAGACTCTAGGTTTGTTTCACTTGTTGATTGAACCAAGTGTTGTTTATTGTTGGTCGTCGTTGCGGAGGTATAGTAGGTTTCTGGCCGTTATTGATTTTTAAAGCTGTCTAAACACTTAGAATCTTTATATTGATCGGGATTCATTCTTGTTGGATCGAAAGCTGGAGCCTTTTCGCTTCCGCCGTTGCGGAACCCAGAGTAGTTTAGCACCCGAAGTCCAAATCTTCCCGACTGCCGATGCGTGTTGACCTAATTTAGCCGCGTACCCGAAGCCATTTTTCTTCCACCGTTGCGGCTGGGGAATTCATTTGGCTTCCGAAGTACAAATCCGTCCGACTTCCGACTGTGCATCGCGTGGCTCTAGCCTTCTCTTTTCCGCCGTTGCGGCTCTCAAAGTCATTTGGCTTCTGAAGTGCAAATCCATCCGACTGCCGATTAAAGCCTCTCCCGCCCGCGTTGCGCATAGCTTTAGCCCTTCTCATTTCCGTCATTACAGCTAAGCAAAGCCTTTGGCTTCCGACGTCAGTATCCTTTCGACTTCCGCGGTAGTGCACCTGGCCATTTCTTGTGGGATAGTCGTTTCAGTTTGTATAATCTGTTGTTTTGTTTTATAACGTAGTTCCAATGAGTAATACCCTTGGATTAATTGCAGGTGGACGTAAGGAACTGATGCGCGAAGACGTAAAGGAGCAGTTTGGAAAGGATCGAAAAGAAACCGACCGGATCGCTAAAAGGGCCATCGAAGCAGAAGGCAAAGTTGATAATGATAAAGGCACGAACCTGATTGTCTGTCCGTTACTAAAACATTCCTAAGTGTATACAGACAACATAGAAGAATATGGAGCGTTGGAAGAACTGGAAGGTCACACGTTTGGGGGCAGCCCAAACGATCGGCTACTGTAGTTTAAATACTTGAAAGTTAGAATTTAGAATGGACTTTTTCCCTGGGGAAAACTTGTAATCCATTTGCTTGTAAGAGGAACTATTTCGTTTTACAATTAGAAACTGCAACTTTTGCCTGCTGGAGAAAGCAAAATGTGGAATGTATCAAATGCAATTAAATGAGCAATGTTGAAGAGTAACTATTTCGTTTTTAGCTGTGTTTCATTAACTGTGAGAGCGTTTTAACTTCCTAAACCTATGTTCTTGTTTAAATGTTCTTCAGTATATTTTGTGATGTTTCCACTGTGAGTAATAAATGTTGTTCATAAAACAATTGGCTATCTGGTTGTTTAAATATCTGTAATTGTTCGTGTGTCTTGAAAGAAGTGTCAGCTAACTGTAACTCTTCATAATGCACGTACAAAATGTATTACTCACCAATGAATGATAATCCTGCTCCCTAGGGATAGTTTAGGTAGGTAGTTTATTTTCTTGTTGTATGCGATTTGGATGCTTGTGAGCCTTAAGACGAGAGGTAAGAACCTGCGCATCACATTGTGACTATTCCTTGCATCTTTATCACCCTGCATTGTTGATTAGGCACTTGCATTTCATACTTTAAGTCAAAATACAAAAACTCGGTGGGCCGAGCTGCAACCAGTAAATCCTTTTGTTTTGTACTTGACCTACGGTAGCCGGACCGCAAACCGGACAGATTCCCCACACCAAACAGTCACGGGCTAGTTGGGAACGTTGACTGGGGAGAATCCCTTACTGTTGTTGCCTGCGAATTTCCAGGCCTCAACATGTCCTACAGCAATTTTATGACTATAAAACTTAATTGAACAAGAAAAATTGCATCTACACCATATACTAAGTGAAAAGGAGACGTACGAAATCCTTTTTTGGTCGTGACTTGATCAGCCTAGAGAGCATATTTTAGCATTTTATCCCAAGCCTTATTTTTCTGAGATAGCATCTTTTTTATACTGCTGAAAGTTTTTTTATTCGTGGAATTTGCTAAACCATTACCCTAGGGATAATAGGGTGTAGAATTTTTAAGAAAGATGCCATTCCTTTCACAAAAGTTAACCATGGATTTAGGTTTGAATGTTGGAGCATTATCACTCACCATTTCCCTTGGGCATCCAAATATACTCAATATATGTTCCTGCAAGAAATTTATGATGACTTCATTTGTTTCTCTTCTAGTTGGAATTGCTTCCACCCATTTAGTAAAGAAGTCAGTAGCTATCAAGATATGTTGGCCACTTGAAACGGGATGAATCTCTCCAATAAAATCTAAACCCGATTTTTGAAAAGGAAAATTACTATAAATAGGTTTTAAAGGTAGAGATTGTAATTTATGTTTTCCTGTAAACCTTTGGCATTCAACACAAGCTTTCACTTGCAAATAGACATCATTGAAAAGGGTAGGAAAATAATAGCATGCTCTTAGTATTTTGTATGTTTTTTCTTTCCAATACCTGTGACCTCCACATGCACCCCCATACAACTCTGCAATAACTGCATTAGCTTCTTGCCTATCCAAACATTTCAATAACACTCCTCCGGGCTCTTTCCAATACAATACTTTATCAATCAAGACATATTTCATTGGTCTGAACTTTAATGATGTATATTCACTTTTGGTTACATTAGGAGGACATTACAGAAATAACAGAAAATAAACTATGTTACCATGCCATAAAGAATCGGCATATTCATCGTAAATATGTTCATTATTTTGTCTTGTTGGTAACCCTTCGTGTACTGATTGATCTTCTACCAAATGAAGTCCCAAAGCTTGACAGTTGTAATCAGCAAGAATTTTATCTAAACCTTGACCTTTAATCAATCTAGTAGGCTTACTTTCAACATCATACTCCATAATTTCTGCTATCCATTTCCCCCTCTTTCCTTCACTATGAAGCTGTGTAAGAATTTCCTTAATTGTTGCATTAGGTACATATGCAAAAGTTTTTAAATGCAACAAATAGATCCTAAAAACCTTAATAACTTTTACTAAAGCATAAGCCTATTTTTCTAGCATATTGTACTTAAGTTCTTAATCACTTAAAGTTTGACTGGAAAAAGAGATAGGTTGTTCAATTCCTTCTGAATTTTTTTTGTAAAAGTATAACAGTTATACTATTTTCAGAAGCAAAGGGTAAAGTGAAGAATTCCTTTGAAAAATATGGGCTTTCCAATACTGGAGCTTCAGTCAGAGCCTGTTTTATCTTTTCAAAAGACAATTTAGCTTCAGCTGCCCATTTAACCTCTTGATCCTTCTTCAACATAGCTGTAATTTATTTATTAGTTTCTGCGAAATTCGGAATAAACCATCTTAAAAAATTAATCTTACCAAAAAAATATTGAATATCCTTTTTATTCCTAGGAATGTTGATCCTTAAAATGGTTGCAACACATTCAGGATTGTTATAGTTGATTTTACCACACATGGTTGATCACATATTTATGGCCTTCCCTATCCCTCTATAGACTCTTTAGACCCCAGGGACCGATATTATACTTTGATGTTTCCAAGTTCATCCCTAAAAACCCTTGTTTATTGTTGTACGCTATTTTTAAAACAATACTCGCGTGTACACGTGACTTTTGACCTCAAACTTGCGTACATCAGGATGTGTGCATAAAGCCAAACAATTTTGGATTTTTCCTTGGATGAGTCTGAAGATCCTGAATCTTGGCCTTCCATGTGCCTTGAGATCGCTTGGATTCGACCCTCCATTACCCCTTTGGAATGCTATATAAGGAACCCCTTGGATACATTGAAGAGGAGGAATTGAAGAGGAACGAAACTATAGTCCATTGTTGCCATGGCTTGCATATACTTGAGTCTGCATCCCTTTGTCCCTTTGGAGCACTTTGTGTTCTTTCCAAGCTTTCCTTTGCTTATGAGCTTTCTATCGAGAGATGGAGGATTGAGGTGGTGGAGGCCCAGGTGGACGACTTAGTTTCTCCGGTCTGTAGACGTGCCGACAAAGGTTGTCACTATTATAATCTCTTATTTGATTAATAGAAATATATTTTCTTGTCCAATAATGTGCATTTGAATGCGAATATTGAATCCATGGATATGTTTAATTGCTTATACATTGTTGATTATATATGCTAAAGTATATCTAACACCATATTATATAGCGTGCTTGTCTTATTTGTTGTTGCTAAGAGCAAATTGTTAGCTCAAGCGGGATTGGAAAACGCTCAACGGGGATCTACTTCAACCATCCAGAATAAGGTATGATTCAAGGTCCCTTAGTGTTAGATGTTTGGTATCTCTTGCATATTGGGAAAGGATTGATTTCTCGTGCCGAGTTATCTATTGTGGTACACCCCAAGCCATAGGAAGTTTCTCTCTGTAACAGAATTGGCGAAATTTGTTTATATAAAATAGTGAAAAATTAAAAAATTCCGTACCATTTGAATTTTTACCCACTGTTGTCATTAGATCTGCGCCAACAAAGGTTATAAGTTTCTGGTTGCACACAGAATGGTTTCATCTAAGGTGGCCCTCAATTGATCCCACGGTTTTATGCATTTGTGGAGGAGAAGCAAAAGGTTCATTATCTTAACACACTTTTCTCAAAGCTCCAAATCAACCAATCAATAATTTTCTGCAATTTTGTTAATCGAATAGAGCTCTTGGCCAAAAAAATCACGGACCTTGGATATTCATGTTTTTACGTCCATACAAAGATGTTGCAATCTTACAGGAACAAATTCTTCCATGACTTCCGTAATGGTGCTTGTAGAAATATGGTCTCTTCAGATCTATTTACGAGAGGAATTGATAATCAAGAAGTTAATGTTGTTATAAATTTTGAATTTCCTAAGAATTCAGAAACTTATTTGCACAAAGTAGGGCGATCTAGAAGGTTTGGTCATCTAGGACTTGCTGTAAATTTGATTACATACGAGGATCGATTTAATTTGTACATGATTGAGCAGGAACTTGGTACTGAAATAAAGTCAATCCCTCCTCAAATAGATCAATCCATTTACTACAGATTGACAGCATTTATTACATCCCTGGATCTTTTACATGTACATAAAGGCTAAGTTAAAGCAATTTCCACCGGTGTATACAGGGAGTGCATGCCATAGCCTTTATGGTGGAGCTGTAAAATGGATGATGGGAAAGGAAACTGATGGAAGTGACAGCATTGCTGTTCAACTTGCAACCGAGAAAGATTGGCAGGAGCTTGTCATTTTGGTTGTTGTGGTAAGCTCACATCATAAGGAAATAAGCAGCACAACTGGCATGAGTCAAAGTGTTGAAACTAGTGAACTTCTTCACCACAGATCATAGGAAGTGGTTCCAAAGCATGCTTTGCAAATGGAAGAAGCAATTGCAAATCGTGACTTTGGATCCTTTGCAAAGATTACTTGTGTAGATAGTAACCAGTTCCATGTTGTTTTCCTTGACACATCTCCTCCAATATTCTACATGAATGACACATCACACAGGATCATAAATTGTGCTAAAAGATGGAATTGGTCTAAAGGGACTCCACAGGTTGCATATACTTTTGATGCTGGTCCAAGTGCAGTAATGTATGCACCTAATAGGAAAGTTGCAGGCTTTCTTCTTCAGCGACTGCTTTTCTATTTTCTCCCGACTCCAGCAAAACATTGTCAAGTTATGTAATAGGCGACACCTCTATACTAGGAGAAATCGGTTTGAACTCAATGAAAGATGTTGAATCCTTGACTGCCCCTCCAGAACTCAAGAGTGAAAGTAGCAGTTCCACATTTCAAGGTGGTATCGATTACTTCATCTGTAATCGACCTGGCAAAGGTCCTATGTTGTTTAGAAATGAAGATCAAGCTCTTCTTAAACCAAAAATAGGGTTTCATCTCTAGAACACTCAAACCTTCAGTTTCATACGTTTTAGGGCCACTGTAGACTGGGTAGAAAAGTCGTGTAAGTTTATAGTGAAAAGAATTCTGGAAATTGTTATGTTAATCCTGAGTTTGATTCTGATATCTTTTTTGGTTTTTGTACCTCCTTGTGTGGCATTTTCTGATGCAAAAGGACTCGACCTTAGCTGGTGTAAGGAGCCTAAAGTTGGGTTACCAACTCCAAATCTTGTTCTATACTTGGACATAACTCCAGAGATAGCAGCAGAACATGGAGACTATGGAGAAGAGCGATATGAATAGCTGGACTTTAAGAAGAAAGTAGCTAACCAATATAAGGCCTTGCATGATCCAACCTGGCAAATTGTGGTTGCATCAATGCCAATAGATGATATACACAAAATCTTGAAGGGGTCATTGTCTATGATTATGAACTAAAGATTGGCTGGAGTATATTTAGGTATAGATGATGACTCTTCTTCAAAGAGCTCATCAAATACTCATCCATGAATGCAAGTGGCATTTCATTTAAGTGTTTTAGTCATAGTATAAGTATAACCCTATTAAATAGAGACATGGGTCATTTTCTTGTTTGATTAGCCAAACTTGGCAAAAACTCATTAGACTAGATCCAAAAAATGCTAAAGAGGTTAGCTTTGCTATATTATATATATATTTCATTGTAAAAATATTGAGGCAAGTAGAAGGGAGGAAGGAGAGGTACCAGCCAAGAGGGCTGAGGCAGTGTTTGAACATTCTGATACTGGAGTGGCAGGAGCATGTATGCACTCTGTTTTTGTTAGCTGCTTTGAAATGATTATTTTCATATGAGCCGCCTTTCTGTTTTAATAATTGAATTTCATGTGTTGTGATTTATCCTGTGTGTGGTCAATTAAAATCCATTGCTAGATTCTCACGATTAATGTGAAGTTATCCTTAAGTACTATATGCAGAACCTGGTTCATGTTTTTCATAAATTCATACTCGTAGCTTTGTCTTATCAATTTTGATTGTGATATATATACTGTTGTTCAATATTGGCTTTCAAATCTAGCTTGATTTCTGGAGTAAATCTACCTACCACCAAATTCCATAGATTCATTTTCCAGTTATCCATTAAACCAATTTAAGATTTCTCTAAGCTTGACCCTAGCAGTCGAGGTTCAACTTTAGTGATAACATCTTCTTATGGCTTCGTCTGGGGATGGCATGCTCCCTATGACTTGCCAAGAACAAGTAGACCTGTGCCTTTCCAATCCATCACTGCAACCAGTGTTTTGTCTCCATTGGGCTGGAGTCTTTATATCTTATTCCTAACCAGTTCCAAACCTTGATGGTTTTAATGGGAAAATATTGATCAAAATTTGTAATTTATGTGCAAGATGGTGCCAAAATGTAGAGAGAGGGAACATGGTGATGTTGAGGAAGATGTTCAGGCTGACCTCATGGCTCAACAAACATTACGAGCATGCGGGCTATACAAGTTTTGGTGCCTTGGCAGCTTGAGGGCAAAGCCAAGACTGCTCCAGCTGCTGGTAGATTACTAGGATCCAGAGTCTGATACCTTTCAGATAGATGGGATGTCACTAAGCATTGAGGTTGAGGACATATACTTTATCACAGGTTTGTCCTGATGAGGGGAGGTGGTGAATCTCTGATCCCGTGGGCCAGGAGGTGGGCTGACTAAAGAGGACTACATAGTTGTGTACTGCCTTCCCGGTACAGAGAATATTGGGAGTCAAATCCACGGTTCAGATTATGGGGCTGAAATCCATACTATTGGCATTAGGAAGGATCGCAAATTTGGCATCACTCCACTAGGCCTCAAGGCCACTGATGTTCTATGCAGTAGAGTGTATGCGACCTACGATATATGACTAGAGTACTATGCTGCTGAGCAACATGAAACAGTAGCTTAGTGACTACAAGATGGGTAGGGTGTGGAACTTCGGGTTTGGTATCATATTGAGCACATACTTTTTTGAGCGGGTTCCAGGGCTAAGCCCTAGAGCAGAAATTGCTCCACATGGATTCTAGGATCCGGCTCAGTGACGCTGGGCCAATGTCATGCGCAGATTGGGAGGTGTAAAGGTGGATACCCCTACCTAGTAGAGTTCTTTCCATGGTGGCAGAGACAGATCATCGCCATAGATGACTATCCCTATGCAGGGATCGACTTCCGCGGTGACACAAACATGCCCCTACAACCAAGAGCGGCTTATGGATACATAGGTAACGAATCCCAAACCCACTTTTAATTTTTGAATTATTTAATTTTTTTTTGTCTTTTTTGATATATGAAATCAAAAGACATGTTTTGGGTGTGACGACACATAGTGATACTCTATCATGTATATGCAGATGTAGGACCACGACGGCTAGATGGATTTCCTCGTCATCGACGGAGGGGAAGAGGTGATGAGATCATGGGTGTGGATGCGGAGCGGATGCTCCAGAGCATCCACACGGACTTCATTCGATTGACACAAAGATTTCCCATGGCACAAGTCGAGGACTTTCCTAAGGTCATGCAGCGCCAGGTGGTTGGAGTACCATGGGCATGGGTTCGATTATTTGGTCGGCTAGCTAGAGCCGTGGTGTGCTACCATAATCAACACCCTCCTCCACCTCAGGCTTAGAGACCTAGGTGTATATTTTTTGTATGACCGTGTAGTATATTTTGGTGGCTCGGAAGCCCCAATTTTGTATATGACACTTATGTATTATGACGTCACCTTTTTTGAACTTAATGAAAAATATTTATGAAGATCGATTATTATTCTATTTACATGTGTAAAATGTGTTTGTGAAATGCTTATGGTCTGTGAAACAAATGCCAATCTAGTACATAGTTAGCATATGAATCAGCAACTTGATTAAAATTTCTTGGAACATGAATGTATATTATACCCTCAAATTGTCGTTCTAGCAATCTAACACGTAAGAATCTTCATAATAATTTCGGATCCCTAATACGATATAATCCATTAAGTTGTGAAACCACTAACTGCAAATCAAGACGTACCTCAAGAGAAAGAACACCATGTGAAATGGAATCACGCAATAAATCAATGATGGCACTATATTCAGCAACATTGTATAAGCAATTATACATATCCATGGATTCAATATTCACATTCAAATGCACATTATTGGATAGGAAAATATATTTCTATTAATCAAATTAGAGATTACGAAGAGAGAAACTTCCTATGGCTTGGGGTGTACCACAACATATATCTCGACACGAGAAATCAATACTATCCCAATATGCAAGAGAAACCAAACATCTAACACTAAGCGACCTCGAATCATACCTTATTCTGGATGGTTGAAGTAGATCCCCGTCGAGCTTTTTCCAATCCCGCTTGCGCTAACAATTTTCTCTCAACAACGGCAAATAAGACAGCACGCTATATAATATGGTGTTATATCTACTCTAGCATATATGATCAACAATGTATAAGCAATTAAACATATCCATGGATTCAATATTCACATTCAAATGCACATTATTGGACAGGAAAAGATATTTCTATTAATCAAATCAGAGATTATACAAGTGACAACCTCTGTCGGCACGTCTACGAACCGGAGAAACCGAGGCCTTCACCTGCGCCTCCACCACCTCAATCCTCCATCTCTCGATAGAAATCTCACAAGAAAAGGAAATCTTGGGAAGAACACAAAGTGCTCCAAAGAGACAAAGGGATGTAGACTCAAGTATATGCAAGCTATGGCAACAATGGACTATAGTTTCGTTGCTCTTCAATTCCTCTTCTTCAATGTATCGAAGGGTTCCTTATATAGCATTCCAAAAGGGTAATGGAGGGTCGAATCTGAGCGATCTCAAGGCATATGGAAGGCCAAGAGTCAGGATCTTCAGATTCATCCAAGGAAAAATCCAAATTTATTTGGATTTATGCACACATCCCGATGTACGCGAGTTGGAGGTCAAAAGTTGCGTGTACACGTGAGTATTAGTTTAAAAGTAGCGTACAACAATAAACGGGGGTTTTTAGGGATGAACTTGGAAATATAAAAGTATAATATCTGTCCATGGGGTCTAAATAGTTTGCAAAGGGACATGGAAGGCCATAAATATGTGATCAACCATGTGTGGTAAAATCAGCTATAACAGATGCCCCCTAATGTGTGAAGTCGGAGGGGTAACATGATGGCCTAAATACATTATAAAATCCATCCTATGAGTGGAGTGATGAAGAACCAAGTGGAAGAACCAGCCATCCATCAGTATAGTACAATAATCAATCTCTGCATGTGACTGCAAATGCATATAGCAGTCCCGGATACATAAGAGTACAATGGCCATGAATAAGCATGATATACAAAATGTGACATGTGTGGTCATCGCCACGTACAATATATAATATATTAGAATATTCATGATGAAGATATACAATGGATCAGGATCTCCACAGAAGCTGAAGATATACAATGGATCAAGATCTTCATAATGGCTGAAGATATATGACCTACACTGGAATCAAATCACGAGAGCTGAAATGTCATGAACACTGACACGATCAAGGAGGTAGCATATGTGGAATGCCACCAAGCTGAAAGGTCTTCTACACAAACCGCTATAAGTACATGTCCTACTATGCAAATAGAAGTGTCGAGGTCGAACATAGTATTCCATAGTCTGATTACCGGTCATTGATGTATACCGTTAATATACGCGAGATCACCCACCGATAATGAAAATGGGAATCAAGGTACAGATCGCAATCTAACAAGTGTGAATAGATGTTTTGAGGTGGAACACTTGGAAGAATCCATCGATCAGGGGACATTGATGTATTCCCAAAACTGTCGATGGTGAGAAAACCTACCACTGGTGACTGTAAGTCTCAAGGCACTCAAATGACTCCAGACTCCTGTCCCAGAATAAATGATCTGAAGTCGATGGAATGGAATCCACTGGAAGGAGGGAATTAAGGCATCCCCCATAAATCAACATGAGGTACTCAGCAACGTTGTATAATTTGGAAGAAATCGAACAAGACGTGCACGAACCAGTAACAGTACCGATAATGGCCGACATGCAAAGTCAAGATAACTAAGGAATGGCTGACTCAAGCTTCCACTTCCTTCGAACAAGAGCATAAAGGAGAATGGTGACTGAAGGTAGGCAGCATGGACTCAATATGCAAACTAGGACATCTCTATGAAATAGGAGGCATCAACAGAGGCTCCATAGGTACTGGAAGCTTAATCAGTCGGTGGAGATAAACTCAGAGTAATGAGTATAGCTTCTAAAGTCAAACTAATAACCCAACCAACAGATGTGATATATCGTGCTCTGTTCAAAGGTGACATGACTCGACTGCTACCAAATATAACATCTTTTCCTATCTATCTTTTGGGTTTTTTTATTTTTTTGGACTTTTTCAAATATTTTGAAAAGCTTGAAAAGGAATAAAAGTGCTTTATAGTACAAATCTAGGAGGAGACGAGTGTCAGGGGACAAGAAAACTAGTTCCAAGCAGTGGAACATTCCTATGCTCAATGCAAGGAAATATGCGTAGGATAACAACACTCGGGGGAAGGTCCTCTTCCTGTAAAAAATGGGGAATCAACCTGCAAAAGATATGTAAAAAGGATATGCTTGGCTAGACATGAGACAAGCTCGGGCTATATGGCTGGTAATCAAAGTCAGGAAGCCAGCATAAGTCTCAATAAGGCAAGCAAAACTCATGATAATGCAATTACAACTTGACATATACAAGGGAGTCCTGGGGGAATGACCAGCATAAAGTTCAAGAGGAGTATGAGGCTCTTGCTCAAAGACATGGCGGTACTATACAAAGGACTCCCACACCCTAAAGGAGAAATGTCAGCATGGGCACCAAATGAAATACATGATCTAACTAGGGTACCCATGTATGGGAAAGCTCTACCATTCACATAATGTCACTTCTAAAAGTAGCATGAAGGTTCTGTGACAAGATGGAATGGGTTCGTACCTAGGGTTAAGATGAAACAATCATAAGGCTATGCAAAATGCAAGCGGATGTGAAATCCTAACTTATATGCTAGTTTAGAAATAATACTTGAAATAGGAACAAACAGATCGAAGACACGGTCAAACTGCACTCAAAACGGGCTCCTACAACATCAAATTAGTTCAAACTGTCCAAAACAGTCAAAAACTATAGGAAGTGGGTAAAAATTTCAAAAAATATTCAATAAAATAGTGAAAAATTAAAAAATTTCATACCATTTGGATTTTTACCCACCATAGTGCATTTGAGTCCAGAACTTCAAAAGCAAATTCTGGGAGCATCGTCCAGCGGAATCACTCTGCGTTTGATCCAAGTAAATTCCCTTGCCCCTCCCCTTCATTTTCATGTAAAAATTTTAAATTTTCATGGTCAAATTATTTTTTAAGGCCATCCCAACTTGGGCATTTCGGCCCACGTAGATATCAGGCATTTTTCCACGTATAGGGCTGACTATACGCGAAAAATGCCACGAAATCCACGTACGTATGCTGTTGTTTTGCCGACAATAGCATATAGGGACGCAAACATGGTTTTAATGGGCAAATATTGATCAAAATTTGTAATTTATGTGTAGGATGGTGCTAGAATGGAGAGAGAGGGAACATGGTGATGTTGAGGAAGCTATTCAAGCTGACCTCATGGCTCAACAAACATTACGGGCATGTGGGCTATACAAGTTTTGGTGCCTTGGCAGCTTGAGGGCAAAGCCAAGACTGCTCCAACTACTGGTAGATTACTGGGATCCTGAGTCTAAGACCTTTCAGATATATGGGATGTCACTCAGCATTAGGTTGAGGACACATACTTTATCATAGGTTTGTACCAACAAGGGGAGGTGGTGAACCTCCGATCCCATTGTCTAGGAGACGGGCTAGCTATAAAGGATTACATAGCTGTTTACTGCCTTCCCGATAGAGAAGGTTGGGAGTCAAATCCTGACAAACATGGTTCAAATTCTGGGGCTGAAAGCCATACTATTGGCATTAGGCAGGATCGCAGGTTTGGCATCACTCCACTAGGCCTCAAGGCCACTGATGTTCTATGCAGTAGAGTGTATGCGGCCTACGATATATGAATGGAGTACTACGATGCTATGCAACATGAAACAATAGCTCAGTGATTGGAATATGGGTAGGGTGCGGAACTTCGGGTTTGGAAACATACTGAGCACATTCTTTTTTGGGTGAGTGTCAGGGCTAAGCCCTAGAGTAGACATTGCTCCACATGGAATCTGGAATCTGGCTCAGTGACATTGGGCCAATGTCATGCGTAGACTGTGAGGTGGAAGGGTGGCTAACCCCTACCCAACAGAGTTCTTTCCATGGTGGCAGAGATAGGTCGTCACCATAGATGACTATCCCTTTGCAAGGATCGACTTCCGCGGAGACCTAAACATGCCCCTACCACCAGGAGCGGCTTATGGAGACATAGGTAACAAATCCCAAACCCACTTTTAATTTTTGAATTATTTAATTTATTTTGTGTATTTTGTTATATGAAATCAAAAGACATCTTTTTGGTGTGATGACACATAGTGATACTCTGTCATGTATATGCAGATGTAGGACCACGACGGCCAGATGGCTTTCCTCATCATCGACGGAAAGGAAGAGGTGATGAGATCATGGGTGTGGATGCGGAGCAAATGCTCCAGATCATCCACACAAACTTCGTTCTATTGACACATAGAGTTCCCATGGCACAAGTCAAGAACTTGCCTGAGGCCATGCAGCACCAGGTGGCTAGAGTACCACGGGCATGGGTTCAATTGTTTCGTCGGATAGCTAGAGTTGTGGTGTGCTACCATGATCAACACCCTCCTCCACCTCAAGCTTAGAGACCTGGTTGTACATTTTTTGTATGACCATGTAGTATATTTTGGTGTCTCGGAAGCCCCAATTTTGTATATGACACTTATGTATTGTGACGTCACCTTTTTTGAACTTAATGAAAAATATTAATGATGATCAATTATTATTCTATTTACATGTGTAAAATGTGTTTGTGAAATGCTTATGGTCTGTGAAACAAATTCCAATCTAGTACATAGTTAGCATATGAATCAGCAACTTGATTAAAATTTCTTGCAACATGAATGTATGTTATACTCTCAAATTGTCGTTCTAGCAATCTAACACGTAAGAATCTTCATAATAATGTCGGATCCCTAATACGATACAAGCCATTAAGATGTGAAACCACTAACTGTGAATCAAGACATAACTCAATAGAAAGAACACCATGTGAAATGGCATCACTCAATAACTCAATGACGGCACTATATTCAGCAACATTGTTTGATGAAGGTAATAAACATACACCTCCTGAAGACAACACTTGACACGTAGGAGTTTAGATCACCCAAACAGCTGAAGCTGAATTTTGAGTGTGGCGTCTAGCACCATCAGTGAATCCTATGTAAATGGAAGACTCCATAGACGTCTGCCATAACAAACGAAAGCTAGTCAACAAACCTGATCACCATAAGAAAACCTAACTATGCAATGCAAACTGTACAATAATATACAAAAATCAGCCCTGGCTAAAGATCATGCATAGTATTTTTTGAGATAGAGACCATTTCTAGGCTCTGCCAAGGTTGTCCCTTCATAATCAACCAGCTCATAGGTGCCCTTCTCTAAGACACGCTTAACCACGTAAGGACCATGCCACATAAGATTAAACGTTCCTGCCCCCAAGGGTTCCTTATCTTGATCCCACAAAAGGACCAAGTCACCTTCACTAAACCTCCTAGGACGGACAGACTTATCATATTGGACCTTAACGTGACCCTTGTTAACCTCAAGAGCCACTAAATCATCTCGACGTTGCTCATTAAGCTGCTCCAAGTGGACCAAACGCTCTTCCAATGCCGAAGTATCTAGTAAAAGTTCCATATCTAGCTTCAAAGAAGGGATTTCGCATTCAACCAGTAATACTGACTCCACCCCATGCACAAGCTGATAGGGAGAAAAATAGGTGGCAGTCTTGATTGTTGTTCTATAGACCCCAAAAGCAGGATACAACATGATATGCCAATTATTCTTGCTATGTGTGATGGTTCATTGGAGAATGGACTTAAGTGACTTGTTCACTACTTCAACATGTCCATTCACTTGAGGATAATAAGAAGAGGTGTTCTCTTACTTATATCGTAACTTTGAAGACAACTCGTCCATCATTTTGTTCTAAAAGTTCCTACCATGGTCAATGACAAGCTCTCTCAAAATGCCAAATCGGGTGATAATCTGGTTAAATACGAAATGCGCGATTGTTTCACCGTCGGATTTAACTGTGGGCATAGCCTCTACCTATTTTGTGAAGTAATAGACAGCCACAAAAATATGATGGTGCCCCCCAACCGAAGTTGGGTTGAGATCCATAAAATCAATCCCCCACTTGGTGAAGGACCGGCGGTGACAATAGGATGCAAAGGGGCGGGACGTGAGCGCATATTACATGCAAACACCTGGAAAGGGTGGCACTTCTTGACCGCAAGGGTGGCAATTCTTGACCACCACACGCCCCTTCATGGCAATCATTAAGCACGACCTCAGCCTCATCATGAGTTAAACAACGACGTAAAATGGAATCAACCCCACAGCGGTACAAAGTATCATCCACTATGAGTTAGTTATGGAGAGAAACTTCCTATGGCTTGGGGTGTACCACAACAGACAGCTCGACACAAGAAATCTATCATTTCCCAATATTCAAGAGAAACAAAACATCTAACACTAAGGGACCTCGAATCATACCTTATTCCGGACGGTTGAAGTAAATCCCCGTTGAGCTTTTCCAATCCCTCTTGTGCTAACAATTTGCTCTCAACAACAACAAACAAGACAAGCACACTATATAATATGGTGTTAGATATACTCTAGAATATATAATAAGCAATGTATAAGCAATTAAACATATCCATGGATTCAATATTCACATTCAAATGCACATTATTGGACAGGAAAAGATATTTCTATTAATCAAATCAGAGATTACACAAGTGACAACCTCTGTTGGCATGTCTACGAACAGGAGAAACTGAGTCCTCCACCTGGGCCTCCACCACCTCAATCTTCCTTCTCTCGATAGCAATCTCACAAGCAAAGGCAAGCTTGGGAAAAACACAAAGTGCTCCAAAGGGACAAAGGGATGCAGACTCGAGTATATGCAAGCTATGGCAACAATGGACTATAGTTTCGTTGCTCTTCAATTCCTCCTCTTCAATGTATCCAAGGGGTTCCTTATATAGCATTCCAAAGGGGTAATGGAGGGTCGAATCTGAGCGATCTCAAGGCATATGGAAGGCCAAGAGTTAGGATCTTCAGACTCATCCAAGGAAAAAATCAAAATTGTTTGGATTTATGCACACATCCTTATGTACATGGGTTTGAGGTCAAAAGTCATGTGTACATGTGAGTATTGGTTTAAAAATCGCATATAGCAATAAATAGGGGTTTTTAGGGATGAACTTGGAAACATCAAAGTATAATATCAGTCCATGGGGTCTAAAGAGTCTGCAGAGGGACAGGGAAGGCCATAGATATGTGATCAACCATGTGTAGTAAAATCAGCTATAACATATGCCCCCTAATGTGTGAGGTCAGAGGGGTAACATGATGGCCGAAATAAATTATAAAATCCATCCCATAAGTGGAGTGATGAAGAACCAGGTGGAAGAACCAGCCATCCATCAGTATATTACAATAATCAATCTCTGCATGTGACTGCAAATACATATAGTAGTCCTGGCCACATAAGAGTACAATGGCCATGAATAGGCATGATATACAAAATGTGACATGTGTGGGAATTGCCACATAGAATATATAATAGATTAGAATCTTCATGATGAAGATATACAATGGATCAGGATCTCCATAAAAGCTGAAGATATGCAATGGATCGAGATATCCATAATAGTTGAAGATATCTAACATACACTGGAATCAAATCATGAGAGCTGAAATCTCTTGAACACTGGCACAATCAAGGAGGTAGCATATGTGGAATGCCACCAAGTTGAAAGGTCTTCTACACAAACCGCTACGAGTACATGTACTACTATGCAAATAAAGGTGTCGAGGTCAAACATAGTAGTCCATCATCTGATTACCGATCTATCACGTCCCCAACCCTTTTTCGGCGGAGAGGATGCGACATCATCTATCAACCCGGACAATCTAAGCCCCATGAACATAATATAAAAATGCATTTTTTAAAAACATATAAATACACAGATGCATAATGGAATGTACATGATATATACAGCGGAAGCAAAAATATTAATTCAACACATTCATGCATTCAACATGTTCATGATAATTTCATAATAATTCATAAGCAAATACATCTGCAAAACTTAAATACACCAGAATACTTAACTTTGAAAGAAGCTCATCCTGCAACCAGCTATGTTGTTGCAACATTCCACCCAACCATAGGCCAATGTGCTCTTTAATCTCTTAGCAACACTGCCACCCCCGAGCTGGGCATGATCTTCCCCAAGGAATAAGGAACACTAGCAGACTTCACCCATATCCAAGGATACAATTAAAATTCAATCAAGCCAACACATTTGGGTTTGTCAAACTTACATAGGCAGTGGCTTACACTTATCCAAATTCACATGAGACACAACCAAGCCAACAAATGGGTTTATCAGGCTACCAGCCAAGCCATCCTTCCAGTTGGGTTTATCAAGCTGTCAAGGAGGTGGAAAGGATGACTGCTAAGCTAGTGAGCTCAACCCTAGAGCTATGAACACCCACACTGGATCTAGCCTAATTTCTAAACAATTACACACCCAACACAAGGAAGCCTTCCCTTCTCTACTACACAGTCCCTCGGGCCATGCCTTCCCTTCCAGTGCTATTCAGGTCATGCAAAGAAGAAAACCAGCCTTCTATATTTATCTGTGAGGTTCTTTCACACACTATGTTTATAAAGCAAGTCTATACTCTATTTCCATTCCTTCAATCAATTCAAATGCCAAACGTTGATGCACACACAGGGATCTCAGTCCTGGGATTTATCAAAACATAGCAGATACCATGGATTACATACACACACAGAAATTTACGAATTTCTGAACATTGCTGGTGCCAAACCAACTGCTGCAAAAACACCAAAATGAAAACATTGTTGGTCTTTCAACACAAAGACACAAAATCAGATTCAGGGAAATCGTGTTCAGGAAAAAAAACTAACAGACAGGGGAAAACGTGAGAGATAATAATAATTGTTGAATAGGGGAAAAATCATAACACAAAACCCAAAAACGTGAAGGATTCAGATCGCTGGACAGGAGAAAAATTCGTGAAAGGTTTAGACTCGCACTCGTATTTGCTTTCTTGCTATTGTGTAAATGCTCAATTGGTTTTCCCCAAAATCATTTTTCCATTCCCAATCGTGAGGGAAGGTGAAACACTGCCGCATGAGGGAAAGGTGGTCGTTTTTTGTTGTTTTCCTGCCCAAGAAATTCAAAAAATGTTTTTCCATAATTGGTGCTCTACCCAATTCGAATTTCCCCTCTCTTCCAATCCCCCACTCCCTCATCCTTAGGAAAAATCATGCCCCCATCTCATTTAGTTGCATTGATATAGCCGACTGTGGGTTTTAATTAAAAAATTGCAATTTAACATGATGTCCAACTTTTTAATGTTTAGCTAGCATAAAAAAATACCATTGGCCCAATTTTAATTGTCGAAACATAACACTAAATCAATGGTGGGGATTTTTCCTAGCTCCACACCATGATTATTTACATCATTTTATTTAAATGTAAATGGGGTCAAAACCAGGGTGTTACATTCCCCTCCCCCTTCAACAGCATTGTCCTCAGTGCTTTACAACATTGAACAAAAATGCTTGCTGGTACTACCCTCAGCAATCCACAGATTCGAACAAAAATGGATGTGACAGTCGCATGGAATCCTCTAGCTCCCACGTAGCTTCTTCAGGACCATAGTGCTCCCATTCCACCTTCACCTGTCCTATTGATCGATTCCGGAGCATTGTGGCCTTCCTCGTGAGGATGCGCATAGGCTCAATTTGGAACTCTCCCTCTGGTTCCACCTGTATCACATCCCAATTTATTACATGGTTAGGATCATGTACATATTTTTTAAGCAAAGAAATATTATGAGCTCTAGTGCTAGCAGGCAATGCAAGTCTATATGCAACTAGCCCTATTCTTTCAAGCACTTCAAACGACCCATAGTTTCTAGGTGACAACTTGGCAGAACTTCCAAGCTTCAAGGAACTCTTCTTTTCCTTCACTCTGAGGTAAACATGATCCCCAACACTGAACTCTCTGTTCACCTTATGCTTATCTGCATAAATTTTCTGTCTGTCCTGGGCTTCGTTCAAATTCTTCCTGATCTTTACAACTTCCTGCTCCATCTCCTTGAGCAATTCTGGACCAAGCACAACCCTGTTCAATGGATTATCCCAAGTCACTGGTGTCCTACACCTTCTTTCATACAAAGCTTCATATGGACTCATCCCCAAGGACGCTTGTTGTCCATTGTTATAAGCAAACTCTACCAGGTGTAAACAATCTTCCCACTTGGTTGGTTTGTCCATCACATACATGCGAAGCATGTATTCCAGCACCTGGTTAACTCTCTCGGTCTGTTCATCGGTCTCAGGATGGTAGGCCATGCTGAAATTCAACTTTGTACCCAAATCTACAACCAACCCCTTCCAAAAATTGGAAGTGAACTTGACATCTCTGTCAAAGACTATTGCCTTAGGTAATCCATGCAGTTTGAAAATCTACTTCATGAATATCTTTGCAATGTCATCAGTCTTATGTGTAGACTTAACCAGTATAAAATGTGTTGCCTTTGTCAACTTGTCCACCACAACCATGATGTAATCATGTTGTCTCCAAGTCATCAGCAATCCTGTAATAAAATCCATGGAAATAACTTCCCATTTCCATTATGGAACTGGCAAAGGCTGCAACAAACTTGCTGGATGTTGATGTTCAGCCTTCACTTTTTGACACTTCATGCACCTTTAAATATATCCAGCCATGTCCTTTTTCATTCCTGGCCAAAAGTACTACTTTCTAGTTGTAGTAATCGTCTTATGATATCCTGGGTGACCAGAATATGGAGCTTGATGGAACTCATCCATAACAACCCTCCTCAAATCTGCTACATTTGGAATATAAATTCTATTCTTATAAGTAAGAATCCCATCTTCTTCCAATTTAAATCCCTCATACTTCTTTTCAAGGCTTTGTTGTTGCAACTTGTTCTTGACCTGTGCATATAATTCGTCTTCATCAACACAATTAGCAATATGCTGCCTCAAATCTGATTGGAAAATACTAAGGGATGCCACATGCATTTCCTGCACCTTCCTCTTGAGTGCATCAGCTACCTTATCCTCTTTTTCCTATATGTGCTTGATTTCAAAATCAAACTCACATAAAAACTCCAACCATCTCACTTTCCTAGCATTCAGAGTAGGTTGATTTAACAAATACTTCATACCACAATGATCTGTCCTTAGCTCAAATATTCTACCCATCAAGTAATTCCTCCACATCTTGAGAGCATGTACTATGGCTGTAAGTTCTAGATCATGAGTGGCATAGTTCTTTTCATCCTCCTTTAGCTTTCTTGACTCATAAGATATCACGTGGTTGTCTTGCATAAGAACTCCTCCAAGTCCTTGACCACATGCATCCGTACATACCACAAAATCTTTCTCTGGGTCTGCAACATTTAAGATCGGTGCACTTGTGAGAAGATACTTCAACCGCTAGAAAATTTCTTCACACTTCGAAGTCCATTCGAACTTGATCCCCTTCCTTTTCAAAGAAGTGATAACATGTGCAAACTTGGAGAATCCTTCAATGAATCTTGTTAACCCAAAAAATCCCTCGACTAGCTCTATATGACCTACACCACACAAAGACATCTGTTTCATTACCCTCATTGACCCCCACGCCCTTATAAAGGCTCAAAAACACCAAAAAGGGCTTAAAACCCCATAAAAGAGCCTAAATAGCTCTCAAAAGCGCTAAAACCTCCAAAAAGGGGCTAAAACCCCTAAAAGGAGCTTAAAAACCCTAAAGGAGCTAAAGAATGGCTGAAAAGGGCCTAAAGCCCAGAAAATGGGCTAAAGCCTTGACTAAGGGCTTAAAACCCTAAAAACTCAGAAAAGGCTATAAATATAAGGGTGGGGTCACTCTCAAAATACTTCCCATTTACCTACCGTCACTATGCCCATGTGAGTGCCTTAAGACCCATCTCTCTCAAGCCATTCACCCTCCTTGCTCCACTTGCTTCATTTGCTCCATTAAGCCAATCCCCATTCCATTGAGAGGTAGCACCTTGAGCTAGGGCATGGTGACCCACCTTCCAGCAAGAGTAGGTATAATGGTGTCAATGCTTTATTATTGTTTAATCTAGTTGCTTATAGATTGTTTTTTTCTAATATTTTCATGGCAAGGTTGTTATTTGCTCATTCTTGTCTCAGGTTTATTGCAGGGTTTTGTATGGTTCACTAACCCTTTCCTGTAGGTTTTTCCTTCACCAAAGAAACCCTATCCTTCCGTCCTATAGATGGAAGGTATTCGTTTCTGCATGTAGCAAGGGCCAAATCCCTACTACAAATTGGCGACCATACCAGGTCGATCCCAAAGGATCCCTGGGTTTTTACAGTTTATTTTCAGAATTTTTGTTAACCTAGTTTAGATCTTTGTTTATTTCCAGTTTAGATCTATGTTTTTTTCATTTACATTTCCAGTTGAGCCTTCTTAAGGCTAACCCAAGCCCCTTCGGCCACAGTTCATGTTACTGTCGGTCATTCTTAGCTCAGATTTTAAAATTTTCCAGTTTACGGGTCAGATCGCTCATATCGAGCCTAAAAGCACGACCCAGTCGCTTAGGAGCTAGGTTGCTTTTGTTTTTGGTTTTTGAGCGACCCATTCACCTATTTTGGTCAAAAATTAGCGACCCCCTCGCTACATTTTCCCCGAAAAGTGCGACCTGTCTCTCAGAGTTCGATTTTTTTGTTGTTCGGACTGTCAGTGTGGCCCTGCTGCCACTGTCCAACGGCCTGTTTCTTTCTACAAACAATTTTTGTAAGTTGATGATAGATTTGGTTAGCTGTTAATGCATATGAATCTGTTGTAGGACTTATCTCAAATGTTGTAACTTAATTTTCAGTTTTTTCACTTAAAGAATTGGAAATTAACCTCTTGCTGAAACCCTTCCTCCTCTACTCGGTCATCACCCTCTGGGGTATTTTGAGATAAGACGAAGGGTCAAGCTCGTATAGTAATAGGCACTTATACTTGTTATTGCTTAAGACCACTAAAAACAAGTGACTTGGAAGGTAGAGGGGGTGGAGACTGTTGGGGGTTTCAAGGCGTTCGCGTCCTCCCTGTTGACCGACCTTGCGCTCGAAGAGTGACCTGAGGATATATGGGTGGGATTAGTCCCACTGAGTTGAGAGCCCAGCACTCTTTCTTGGTCGAAGAGGAATACATGTGTAAGGTAGTCACCTAGCAGGTTTGCAATGATTCAAGTTCATTACTTGCATGTTTAAATCTCTCTATTTCAAAAGTTCACTGGTTTTTTCATAACAGGTTTCCCATTCTGTAATCTTTGCAACAAACTAGAAACATCTCCGAAGTATCCATAAACCATAATTTCAGTCACCAAACTAATAACAAAAATTTAATAAAAAACATTCATACATTAAACATGCAAACCACTTAATCCAAACAAACTCGGTTCATGACACCGAGAGAACCCATTAAAATCTATCAATTTACACTAATTCAAAAGCTTTGCAGTCTTTGAGGACATAAGTCCCTGACTGCCTTAACCGTGGGAAGTACTTGGGCTCAGCCCTGAAACTCATTGTGAGGAGTACCATGGGAACCCCAAAGTAGCTGGTCGCTGAGAGGAATTGCTAGGCACAACGGGCAACGACCCCCACCAATTGACTAGATATCCTATGAGGAAAAATCCAAGCGCTATCTCGTGGTAGTCTTGGTGGCCGAGTGACCACCTGAAATCCAATAGGAAGCCACTGAAACCGAGGTCCAGAACGTCATTACTAGATTGCACCATTTGATCTACCAACCTGACACAATTGATCCCCCACGGTATTCTTCATGCCTTAGAGGTGATCCACCATAGTTTGGGTCCTTGAACCAACACCGTTGAGACCCCTCTCTATGACCCTCTACACCGTCGAATGACCACATAGCCTCTGACTCAGACTTAGAATCATATCAATCTAACCCAAACTTACAGACCGCACCATCTAGCCCCATGGCTGGTGCAAACCCAGATCCACTTTCCGGAATGGTCATTGGCAGTGGACCCCTTTCCATGCCTCAAGTTACCACCAGCACCCTTGCAGGTGGTCCTAGTATTTCCATGCAGACTGTCCTAACGCAAATGCCTCCACCTGTACTTACCAGTCAAACTATCCCAACTACCATACTTGGGGGCAGTGGTCCGTCCACTCACACTGTCCCAATCGTCATACCTAGGGGCAGTGGCCCTTTTGCTCACACTATCCCACTTACCATAACTGGGGGCAGTGGCCCACCCACAACTGTGCCACAAATACCCCCGATCATGCAGGGACATCATGTTCTCATGAACCCCACTACCATTGCAGGTTCTTCCCATATCAACCTCAGGTCAAACCTCCCTTTCATGGCACGCCTCAATTTTCTTGACTTGTCTAGGTTAACTAAGGACCCTATCTATCATCAAGCCTTTTGGCCTCCCATTCCAACCAAGCTCCCCTCATACATCCCCAAGTTTGAAGGGAAGGCAGGGGAGTTCCCCCAAAACCATATAATGACGCTTCATCTATGGCGCTCATCAAAAAACATCGTAGATGATTCGATCAGACTCAGACTCTTCCAACGCACCCTCACAGGTGTTGTAGACAAGTGGTACATTGAGCTACCACAAGCCAACTACCCAGATTGTAATTCCTTATCTTTTATGTTCCTGCAATATTTCCAACTCCCCGTCAGATATGATGAAGGGGTGGAAATCTTGTTATCTTGTCGCTAAAACACTGCGACCCACATAACTGACCACATCCATGAGTGGCGGTGACGTTGCAACTTGTGCAAGATCAAGCTTGATGATAGGATCTTCCTTGATTGGTTCCTAAAAACATTGATGCCACCTATAGCCAAGGAGGTCGCCTTTAAACGTCCCCAAACAGAGGAAGAGGCCATCTTAAAGGCCCAACAGTTTGACCTCATTTACGCACAGTCTATATACCTCTACACCATCATTCCAAACGCTCCTCATGCAAGAACCTCCTACCGAGATGTACCAGTGGAATCCCATGCTACAGATGCCATCATAGACTCCATTTCCCACCAAAAACAACATCATGCAACACCACCTGTGATGCCACCGTAGCCAAGAAAAACCCCTATTGTTTCCTACCCAATCCAAGATCCTGACTATTCAAGAATGACATCCTAGTCGAGAGCTACAACCTCCTATGCACAACCTGCACCATTGCAACAAGCCCATGCACCCACTTGGCCAGCACAACAATATTTCGGACAGATGACCGGATTTGTCGCACCCCCAACTCCCCAAGTTTACTATGCACCACCAGCGCAAGTCACTCAAGTGTTTTCTCAGCAGATCCATCCTAACCAACTAGCCCCCAACAACCAACGAGGGCAAGCCAAAAAAATTGAGCTAGGAATCGAGGCAATAACCAACCGCAAGGAGGCGGTCAACAAACAAATCCTCCCAACAATGCAGGGGCGAACCGACCAGCTCAAAATCCCCAGCAACCAAACCCGCCTAGATGCAATGCTCCGTTATGCATAGATCAACCATGCAAACTATGTAACATCTACGGGCACTATATGATTAACTGCCCCCTCATGGATCGCGCCAAGTAGGCCATTCAGAATGAAGTCTAGCATGGTACCAATGCGGCAGTTCCGGCTTAACCCAACCCGGCACCACCAAGCCCTCCACCTATGGTGCTCCAAAATCCACTACCGCTCCAAGGGCTGGTAGCAACCGCACCTGCTCCCCAACCTAATCCCACCGCCCCCGCTGCACCTCTGCCAACAAAAAAGGGTGTTCACCACCTGCTAGCCATGACAACCGAAGAGGTCAATTTACAGACCAGGTGAAATCAGTACAGTTCCAACAACGAATCCGCCGACCCATCAGTGGCATCCACGTCCACAACAACCAATACACCTATTCACTTACCCCTTTTTCCCCTATGCCCTCCCATACAATGGGTTTCCAACAATGCCACGGCTAGAGCTATTGTCAGCTACAACATTGTTGATGACTTGGCCCAAACACCAATGATCATGTCCGCTCTTGAGGTGCTTAAAACTTGTCGAACATAGCAAAATGCCTTACTAGCGGCCCTCGGTGCTATAGACCCCTCTGACTCCAAGTTGATCACGTTTGACACGGATAACGGAGAACCTCGGATGCCATCAACAATTTCTTTCCAAACTCCAGTATCAATCCAGAATCTAGTCGTACACCGGTGCATCGTCAATAAGGGGGCATCCACATGTGTTATGTCAACCTTAGTCTGGAAGAAACTTGGGTCTTCAACCATCCACCACTACTCTGTGGGTTTATGATAGCCATCCCACTAAGGCCCAAGGTATCCTTCTACACGTTCCCATAACATTAGACAGGAAAACAGTATTGATCGACATAGAGGTTGTCAATGCATAGTTGGACTATAACCTTCTCCTGGGAAGAGGTTATATGTATGCCATGAGATCCGTAGCATCCACTGTTTTTCGTCTCGTGATGTTCCCTCATGACGGGAAAATCGTGACGGTTGACCAATTGACTTATCATGATCCGCAAGGGCTAATAGCACCAACCAACGTCATCCCTATGGTCGACAACACATCCACCTTCTCATTATTGAATGTGGCCCCTGGGTTGTTTGCTGACTCTCCCAAGACAGCCTCCTTCCCCTTTGTGTCACCGCCACCGACGATAAATGAGACTGCGGATTTGTGCAAGCTCTCATCCAGCAATGCTGCACCTAAACATCAACCGCATCTGCAGCCCCAACAGCAACCACAACATCATGCGCAGCCACAACCACAACCACATCCCCAAGTACAACCACCAAGGAGTTACTTGGGATCCTCCCCAGTCCACACAATTCCCTTCCTTTTCCCCCCACCTGGAATCATGAGTAATCCAGTAATGGCTACCTTAAACTTACCAAACTTCACATTGGGGATCCCTGTGTGGTAACTTGATCCACCAGCCCAACCTCCAATGCCCCAAGTTGTGTTAACCCCTATTCAACCCATTGCGGTCGAATCATGTCCTCCACCTTGTCTACAAAAACCAACCACTACACCGGCACCTACTATGCCCCAACCAAAAAGGGCCAGGGGAAAAAACATGAAAGCAACAACTAAACCTCACCAAATCCCACCATGCGTTGTGTGTGATGAACAAGGCCATGCAACCCAAAACTGTCCTGAAATTACCATGATCCACACACATTTAGATCCCATGAATACGATAGAAAACCTCCCCATGGTTGAGCTACCAAGTGGACCAACAAAGAGAAACAAGTCATTGAGAACAAACCATGCTTGCACACTTTGCAGATTGTATGGACATTATTCTCACCACTGCCAGGACTTGTCCAAGTTTCGAACAGCTCTAGCTAACCTTTGACAGCATGCCCTTGAAACCGAGATCACTCTCATTGAAGAAATCCACCCCCCACCTCCTTCAGATACCGTATCCATCTACATGGTGTCCAGTTCCACAGACCCAATTATCCATGGAATCACGAACAGCTCCTCCAACCTGTCCCATCATTGCTTCTGCAATGAACAAGAGATACTTAAAGCCTTAACCGCTCCTGAATACCCTTGGGACGACATGTACCATCACTCGTTCTTCATCCCCAAAGAACCTGTGTCACTGTCAGATTAGTTTTTAGTCGAGACAAAGGATTTCATTCATGGGAAAGTTGACTGGTTCAAAAATCCCATTCCGGCACCCGATTCTTTCAAAGAAGGAAACATGGCCAACATCTCACCAACCATTAAGATCAACATCTCAACCAAATCTGAGATCACTGAGGAGATCACTCTAGGGGCATCCTGCTCTCCTGAAGAAATCGCTTCCTACAAAGCACTCTTCCAAGAATTTTGCGAAATCTTTGCCTGGTCTTACACCAAAATTCCCAGGTTGGATCCATCCATTATTGAGCACCACATTGACACATGTCCTGATGTAGTCCCCGTACTCCAAAAGCAACGGCCAATCCATCCCTCCAAAGTTGTTGTGGTCAAAGCTGATATTGAGAAGCTGTGAACAGTCGGCTTCATTTACCCCATTGCTTACACAACCTGGGTTTCAAATCCTGTTCCCATGAATAAAAAACAAGGTACCATCTGTGTCTACACAAACTTTCACGATTTGAATTAGGCATGTACCAAAGACAATTTCCCAACACCCTTCATTGATCATATCATTGATGCGTGCGTCGGACATGAAGGTTTTTCCTTCATGGATGGCTTTTTCGGATACATCCAAATTCAGATCCAGAAAGAAGATCGTTACAAGACTGCATTTACAACTCCTTGGGGCACATTCACATATCGAGTAATTCCCTTTGGTCTAAAGAACGTTGGAGCCACCTTCCAGTGCACCATGACGTATTGTTTCCATGACCTCATCCACATCATATTGGTCTACCTAGACGACCTTGCCACTCGATCACGGAAACAAATGCAGCACATAGAGGACTTGTGGTAGATCTTTTTGCGATGTCTCAAGTACAAAATTCGCTTGAATCCCCTAAAGTTCATTTTTTGTGTCCCAACAGGCCGTCTACTCGGGTTCATCATATCCCACAAAGGGATAATGGTTGACCCTCTCAAAGTTCAAGCCATCCTTGATCTCCCTACACCAAAAACTTTGCACTAGCTATAGAGCCTCCAAGGCAAGGCCAATTTCCTTCTCCGCTTTGTACCATAGTATGCAAAAAAATCCTACAGTTTCATATGCCTGCTCTGCACCAAAATCCCCTTTTTTTGGGATCAACAAACATAGGAATCATTTGATGCACTCAAACATGCCCTGGCTTTCGCACCATTACTTTCGGCACCAGACTTCACCCGAGACTTCATTCTTTATGTGTCGGCCTCAAAGAATGCCATTGCTGGAATCTTGGTCTAGGAAGACGATGCTCGGTAGGACCACGTGATTTATTACGTCAGCCTGAAGCTGAAAGGTCCCCCATTATGCTATTCACCTGAGGAAAAAATGGCCCTCGCCTTTTTTTTCTCAGCCCAGAATTTGCACACTACATCATTGCAAACCATACCCGAGTAGTGGCTGATTCCAACCCAATGCAGCACCTCTTAAGTCGTCTCCTTCTATAAGGTCACGCGGCCAAATGGGTAATTGTCCTCCAAGAGTTCGACTTGGAGTTTGTTTTCCCGAAAAGCACAAAGGCACTAGTGCTAGCCGCGCTCATGACAAATATTCCCCCATTAACCACGTCACCACCACCTCAGGATGAACTCCTCGATGATTTTCTATTCGTCATATCCATGAAAGATCCTTGATATGGGGGCATCCTTCTATATTTACGAACACAAAAGTTCGTAGCCCACTTAAACCGTGAAGACAGGTGACGCATTTGACATCAAGCCGCTTGCCATCTCCTTATTGGAGATATTTTATATCGTCAGGGCATTGATACCATTTTACGTCATTGCCTTACCCATGACGAGGCCGAGACAGTCCTCAATGACTGTCATAGTGGAGCCTGCGGTGGCCACCTTTCAGGTCTGGCAACCGCCCAGAATACTCTACGTGCCGACTACTTTTGGACTTCCATCTTCGCTGATTGCATAGAGGCATTCAAACACTGTCACAATTGTCATCTCTTCGCCCCAAAGGGAAGAACCCCCCTGCACCATTACACCCCGTGGTCACAGTCGGTCCCTTTTTCAAATGGGCAATCGACTTCATGACAATCAACCCTACCTCGGCCAACGATCATAAGTATATCATAGTGGTTGTTGATTACTTCACTAAGTGGGTCGAGGCCATGCCTACATTCGATTGCAAAAGTGAAACGACGACACATTTTTTCTTTAACCACGTCATTACATGATTTGGTGTTCCCAAACAGTTGGTCTCAGACCATGGTAAACACTTTGAAGACGTTGTTTGGACTGAGCTTTCAACCATGTTGAAATTCGAACACCGGTACTCATATTCCTACTACCCCTGGGGCAATGTCCAAGTTGAAGCAGTCAACAAAATCATCAAAACAATGCTCCAAAGGATGGTAGGAAACTATAAAACCAATTGGCACCACATGTTTTCCTCCCTATGGGCTTACCGCACGTCCGCAAAAACCACAACCGGTTTCACCCCTTTCTGTTTAGTACACGGCATTGAATCAGTACTCCCTATAGAGTGTCAGATCCCATCACTCCACCTTGTTGTGGAACTCCTTCCCGATACTTCGCCTTTGTAAGAACAACTCCTCCAACTTGAACAAACCGTAGAAGACCATCGGGCTTCCCTCCAAGGCATTGAAGCAGGGAAAACACGGTCGAAATTCTATTACGACTCCCATGTCCACCCTCGCACCTTTAGCAAAGGCGATATGGTTCTGGTTTATGACCAAGCCAATGATAAGTTGGGAAAAGGCAAGTTTGAGTCAATGTGGTACGGCCCATATGTCGTCCACCGTTGCCTTGGAAAAGGGGCATACATTCTTGTTGACTCTGATGGACAAATCTTGGAGAAACCCCGTAACAAGCTCTACCTCAAGAGATTTTACACTTAACATCACCAATGAGTCGCTTGTAGCATAGTCTTGTACCTTTTTGTTTTACAAATTTCTTTTAAAAAACATTCATACACATGTAAAAACACATCATCATAAAAGACTCACATATAAAACCATGAAAAGCACATCCACGTGCATCCAATATATATATATATATCGCCTATCCAAAATATGTCCAATACAAAAGGAGAAGCTACATATGCTTTCTCAGCTGAATATATACATAGCGATACAAAAAATCCTAAGTGCACCAACGCACTAGGGGCATCCCCACTAGCTGCTAATCAGACCCAAACTCATACTCATCATCTGGATTAGTGTCATCATCCTCCTCTAACGACTCATCATCCTCCGCGGGAGCATCCCCTCGTGCCTCCCTACGAACATACTCGCAGGCCATGGATATCCTCCTCATCAAAGAAGTCTACTCTGGAGGCACACTATAAATGGCGGAAATCAGCTCATTGTCTAAGCGATGCCAGCCTACATCAGAAATCCCCTCAGCAAGCTACTCCAAATGCGGCATAATAGTGTCCACCTCCTGCCGTCACCTACGACGGTTCCCTACAGGGACCGTTGGCTCCGCAATCGCAACCACCCGCCTTTGATAACCGGGTGGCAGACAAGGACCAATATCTGCATCCACAAACAAAGACACCATCAGTCTATGCATATAATCATACAACTATAAACCAGCTAAAACTACTCCATGTACAAATATGAGCAAAAAAAACATCACACATACATACCAGCTGGTCCCCAGGCTTGGCCTAGAGGTCGAGGCATCTCAAGGTCTCCCTGATAGTCCATCCCGACATAGGGATACTCCTCAACCACCATTGGGAGTTTCCGCCATTGATCCAACAAATCCTGTGTGAAGAAGTGGCCCACTCTACCACCACCCTCTCGCACCATCATCTGACACTTTGCGCATCTGCGGCTCCCGCGGACCACTATCCCGCACTGCCTGATGCAAACGCAGAGTAGGTACTTTCTCAAAAAAGAAAGCACATAAAAAGAGCCAAAACAAAAATCTCCGCCATATACCCTGACATGGTTCAGCTGACGTCGAACCGTAAGCAGGTACATCTGAGCCCATCCATGATAAGTGCCCCTCATGGCACGTGCTACCATCTGTATTTATCCTCCCGATATCTTGCGGTTCCCCTTGGAACCCAAGATACGCAGCACCGTCGCTGCAACAGCCCATGTCGACAGGTCCTTAATGTCACACATCAAGATGTGTGAACCACGCACATACGCAGTAGCATAACAATGCCTATCACACAAGTCCTCCAGCGTTTCCCTACGAGACAGTACTAGCGCCAAGTCGCCAACAACTCCCAACATCGAAAGCCCCATAAAAAAATACACATCCAGCAGCATAATCTCAATATGTTACCCCTATATCATGAAAGCCCACTCCCCAATATCCCAAAAGCTCACCAGCGTCTGTAGCAGTACACGTAGGTTCTTCATCAGTGGAATCTGCATGAACTTTAGTAGTCCACAATGGGCCAGTGCACCCCACACATTCCCGTTCCGTAACACCTCCTCCCGGAGGTCTTTGCAGTCCCTCTCACGCCACACAGTCTCAGGCATCCTGCACAAGCATAAAACAACTGTCAGCCGCATCTTTTAGTAAAAAGCTCCCCTAGGACCAAGTCACACCTATCAAGCCAAAAAGAGCGACCAAGTCACTCAAAAATGCCTCACAGAAGCGACTTCAGATCGCTCTTTTTTTCCCGATAGACGCGACCCAGTCGCACCTATTCAGGTAAAATAAGCAACTGAGTCACACTTTTTGGCCAAAAAGAAGCGACATCAGGTCACGCTTTTTTTCCTGACAGGAGTGACCCAATCGCACCTGTTCGGGAAAAATAAGTGACCCAGTCACTCATTTACCCATGAAAAGCACGACTTGCTTCGTGGAATCCCTAGCAGGCTCACAGAGGGTCCCTGGGTGAGCATATCCAAAAACTAAACCATTGCAAAAGATAGATTTTGCAAGAACTCTTACCTAAAAGTCGTAAATCGGAAAACTATTGGTCGAATCGGGAGAAATCAGCAAAAGAAGTTATGGGTCCTCCTCTCCAACTCAACAGTGAACAGTGACAATGACACTTCACAAAGTGGTCCCCACCCATTTACAGGCCCCATGTGACCTATTTTCTTCTTTTTGCATAACTAGGCCATACGGAGTCCGTTTGGGACGTCGTTCGCACCACTAATTTCAAAATTTCGTCCTCTATCTTTCATTGAGACCATAGTCTCATGATCAGTAATTCATTTTTGGGGCCTTTTCTTGGACATCGCCTCGGTTTACGTTCCATTCAAATATAATTTCCCCTGTACCCATGCCTACACCACCGCAACTTATACGGTATTTCGTACCATCTTTCGGAAGGCACATCATTTTGCACGCATTTGGCACATAACTGTCTACATGCATCATGCAATATCATGTATCCCTCTCATTTTATTATTCAACATATAATAGTCCAATCGGTCCACCCCAAATTGATACAGGTAGGTCGTGCAAGACTCTCCTAACCTCTGTTCGAGAGCGACCTCGGTCTGCGTGCTTCTGTCGTACCGATTTGTGTGCCTTTGTCGCGATCTATCCTGTGCATGTATTAGTATGTTCAAGAGCCACATTCTCCATCCATACTGCATGGTTGACCTTTGGACCACTGTCCATTGTCCTGAAAGGGGGGCACCATCAGTGCCCCGCGATTGGTTGACCATACCGGAGTTTTTGTTAAGCTCTTTTCTTACTCCTGAAAAAGAATGAAAAGATTGTCGAGCGCATTCGCTTCCTCTCCCGCTCGTTAAAGTATCGAAAAGGGTGTCTACATCACTTTGTTTATATCCTTTTATGAACTATGTAGACTACCATATGAAAAGGACCACATTGGCCCATTCAAGCCAAGACCGTTCCCCTCTACATCCTTTTATGCTTTCTCGAACAAAGGGGCCGAACTTTATGAAAAAGCTCACCATGGGTTGTCTTTAATCTCTTTTCCAACCTTCTCATCAAGAAAAGATTGATGAGAAAACTTGGTTTTGTTCATGCTCGTAAAAGTATTTGAATGACCGTCTAGTCAGTACAGGTTTAACCTTTTCCGACTTGATTGGACTACCAACGGTAAAGAAGTCTCTCATCCCCTAAAAGATGGGCGAGCTCTCCTATGTACACTTTTATCCTTTTTCGGGCACAGGAGACTATCAACGAAAAAGAGACCCCATTGGAGTCGTCTTCATTCTTTCAGACTCTCTAAAATTGAAAGCAGCATCGAGCATTTACCTTCTTGGGCTCGTTAAAAATCTATGAGATCGTACCATAATGATGTCTTTGGACACCACCCCACATATAAAAGCTTGGCAACATTTCCACTTTGGGACACCTTTGTTCAGAGTATTCTATGATATGTCGTCCTTGGATCCCATGAATACTAAAAGTTTCTACCTCCCCCAAGTATTTCCCATCTGCAGTTACATCCCCGGTATTACAGCTATGATCCCTTTCCCATGAGTCAGTTTCATTTGCTGCCTAGTCTGCCCTGTCGTCATACTCTAAACAAAGGAAGTTTGAGTCCCCCGTTATTCCCTTCCCCTGTTCCCTATTTCAGTGTGTCAGTCCCTAGATTGTCTCACACCTTTGGTTATCTCCCTCGCGCTTCTGGTCAAGGAAACACCATCACCTTGGTCAGCTGCAGGTCTCCCTCTGTCGATGACAACACATATATTCCAGAGGATAGACCCAGATGTCCTTATATCCTGGTTTCATTAACCTCATTGATGAGTTCCTTGGACCACTTGAGAGGAGTCCTTAGTGCCTCTTGGGATGGTTGTGTCTCACGTGCTTGACTCCAGCTACATCATCTCACCATTGAGATTCGTATAGGGTATTACTCCGCGCAGTATTTGGTCGAAGACCCCGGATGTCACCTGACTCTAGCACATTGATGAGTCTATTAAGGGACCCAAACAGGTTCATGTCCCTTGTGATTTACAGGTTGCATTGGAGACAATGATCAGAAGCCCCAGAGCAGTGCTTCAATATAGATTCATGATTGATGCAGCATATTGTACTACAGAGACTCTAACTCTCCGTCACTGAGTCCCTACAGTTATGTACCATTTCAGATCCAGTAGACCATCAGTCATGAAGATATAGCATTCCATGAGAATTCCATGGGTCCATTGTAGCAGTTCTTCAAATCAGTATTGTATTTAGCCTCCTACGGAGGCAACCACTATGTAACAACAGTTGTACGTGGTCGGCTCTTTCATTTTAGAGCTTAGATCACATTATTCTTTTGAAATAGTTACGAGCATGGGAATGCCCGCCTCGTCCATATACATGTCACACAATATTTGTATCTCACCCATTGATGGGAACCATATTAATACAAAAACCAAAGCCACCATGTCCCAGCCCAGGAAGCACCACCTCTCCCCAGAAAATCCTATGATGTCCGTTGGCCATATGATGAGCTCCTGCCCTCACACATCAGGGGGCAATATGTTAACCCAAAAAATCCCCCAATTATCTCTATATGGCCTACACCACACAAAGACATTTGTTTCACTACCCACATTGACCCCCACATCCTTGTAAAGAGTCAAAAACACCAAAATGGGCTTAAAACCCCATAAAAGAGCCTAAATAGCTCTCAAAAGGGCTAAAACCTCCAAAAAGGGGCTAAAACCTCTAAAAAGGGGCTAAAACCCCTAAAAGGAGCTTAAAAACGCTAAAGGAGCTAAAGAATGGTTGAAAAGGGCCTAAAACCCAAAAAGGGGCTAAAGCCTTGACCAAGGGCCTAAAACCCTAAAAACTTAGAAAAGGCTATAAATACAAGGGTGGGGGTCACTCTCAAAATACTTCTCATTTACCTACCGTTACTCTGCCCGTGTGAGTGCCTTGAGACCCATCTCTCTCAAGCCATTCACCCTCCTTGCTCCACTTGCTTCATTTGCTCCATTAAGCCAATCCCCACTCCATTGAGAGGTGGCACCTTGAGCTAGGGCATGGTAGCCCACCTTCCAGCAAGAGCATAGGTATAATGGTGTCAATGCTTTCTTATTGTTTAACCTAGTTGCTTATAGCTTTTTTTTTGCTAAGATTTTCATGGCAAGGTTGTTATTTGCTCATTCTTGTCTCAAGTTTATTGCAAGGTTTTGTATGGTTCATTAACTCTTTCCTGCAGGTTTTTCCTTCACTAAAGAAACCCTATCCTTCCGTCCTATAGATAGAAGGTAGTTGTTTCTGCACGTAGCAAGGGCCAAAGCCCTACTACAATTCTCCTATAATATCCTACAAGCCCCATAAAATATCTTACCTCTATCACATTCTTTAGAGTAGGCCAATTCTTAATAGCTTCAATCTTGCCAGGGTCTACAGATATACCCTCTTCTGAAATAATGTGACCCAAGTAATGAATTCTATCCCTATAGAAGTCACACTTGCTCAGCTTTGCATACAGCTGATGTTCCCTAAGCAATTGCAATGTTAGTCTCAAATGTTCTTCGTGCTCTTCTTCATTCTTAGAATAAACAAGAATGTTGTTGGCTATCATGGGCAGAACCGGATTTACTGTATTTAACCAACAACACCCCTAGCTCACTGGCCCTTTCGGCAACAGACCGTGAAGTGACCTAAAGTCTCACCCGAAGTGATTCTAATGGGTTGGCCAAGGAATCAAGCGTCTTGGACCAGGTTCTGTGGCATCCTAATTGTGACTCACGGCTCTGCTAGCCGCGAGGCCTCTTTCTCTGCGCGTCGCGCGACCCTTCTGCTCGCGTCGCGCGACCTCCTCGTCTCACCGCTCTTCTAGCAGTGAGATCTCCCTTTCCGCGTCGCACAACTTCCACTGACTCACGATGACTCCAGCCTTATCGCATCGCCGCGCACCAGGTCACGCGTAACTTCCTCTCCAACACTAAGCCCTCGACCTACGGTATCGCGCACCGCAACTCCTCTGTTGGTGCGGTATCGCCTCCCTGCGATATCCTACTCCCGCGGCTCAACGCACTTAGCGTTGTTCATGTCGACTTGCAAGACTCAACATAACAGGTTGTTTAACACTGCGACTAGTGACTGTTTCGAGCAAAGCACAATTGAACCCGCATACAACATGCCAAAGACTTCAACTTATGTTTATCCTTCTATATTACTACGAACGGGACAATGCATACATATATTCAACTATAAACAAGGCTCATATAATAACTAACAGATGCAACAAATAAACACAACACATGAATCAATCGCATAACACACGATTTTAACGTGGTTCACCTCCAGGATGGAAGTTACGTCCACAGAACTGTGTTTCTATTATAGCTCAGGGGAAGATAAACACAGTTCTGCTGCACCGCATATGCGGCTTGAGATCTTCTGGGTAACTCCGCACACAGCCTGGAGCCCTTCTCTCTTAGATCTCTTTTCTATCTCTATATTGTCTCTCTTACAATATACTCTTCCCTCTTTGTCGATCCCTACGGATCGTTACATGCATGCTCTGTGAGCCAGCTACTGGTTACAATAAGATACTACAGCTAATAACAGAACTAGAGCTTAACTCTATTACAATACAAGGTAATTGTGAGCTAACAGACTCAATGGCTAACTAGCTAGCTGGATGGCTTAAAATGCTCAAAATGCCAACCTTTTACAATACAAAATACATCCCTTTATAGGCGGCCCGAAGGTCTCGCCATTACAACACTGTGGGCCTGTCCCAACAGTAACCCAAAACCCTAACTAGTGACAGTCGGCGTATCTGTACTTTGAGGTGGCCGCTATCCGTCACACCACAGCTCTCTACAGTCTTCCACGCTTCCCGGCGTTGATCATGGGTACTATGCACCGCTTCCCTTTACCACAGCTTCCTGCAGTCTTCCATGCTTCCCAGCGCTGACCATGGGTACCGGCGCTGCTTCCCTTGCTATCCTTTGTCTTCAATACCTCGGCCTCGTTGCTCATTTTCCTTTATGAGGGTAGCTGAGCCCTCCTGTCTTCCACCGCTGCCTTCAATGTAGTGGGTGAGCTCTCTCTTCTCGGCCGCTCAGGTACCGTCGTCTTCCTTGACTTCTCTGTCTTCTTCAGTCATGGTTTTTGGCTCTGATCTGTAGCTAGAAACCTGCTACAGTGTCGTAGCTCTACCTCTTATATCTCCTCCAAAACTATCTGTCCATCAAAATAGCAGCTTCTTCTGTAGCTGCGGGACCCTACTCCAACAGTCCCGCAGCTACCAGCGGGCTTCTCCTGCTGTAGCTTCTCCTTGGCTTCCTGTGAAGTCCGTTGCAACTTGTCTTGAAGTCCTGCGACTTCGTCCTGCATCCCTGCGACACGCTCTCGTGCCGAGTCAAGCAAAGCTTGACTAATACTGGCGTCTTCTGTTGCGTCAGTTTCCTCTCTGGTAGTAGTGAACTCCCTCACTTTCTGCTCAACTGTATCGACTAACTCAGTGATTTTCTCCTGGTAGGGTTGAAGCAGGTCATTGATGTGTATCTCCTTTGTTCTTAATCGCTGTGAAAAATTAACCAACCTTATGCGATTCTTCATACTTATATTACCTGCCGGTGTAGACTAGTTCCCAGTGCGATGCCTCCTTTCAACTACACTGGACATCTGCACCACCATAAACTGGCTAAGCTAGGGCTGAGAGGTGGGGTGGCTATCACTATAGAGCTTAAGCCTACTGCCATTAATCAATGTGGGAAGAAGCTCCCCATTCAGCTGGCTGAGCTGAACGGCCCCTCCCTCTGTAACTTGTTGTATCTGATATGGCCCCAGCCAATGCATCTTGAACTTCCCTGGAAACTTAATGAATTTACTGTCGTAGAGGAGAACTAGGTCTCCAATCTGGAAAGTCTTACTCTTAATGTGTCTGTCATGCCAAGCTTTTTCTCATGCCTTCTGCACTTTCTGATGGAATCTGACGATGAATCTGTCTTCTTCTAAGGCAAGCAGTTGTGCTAGCCTTTCCTCCACTGTGTCTGTATCAGTCATCCCGGTAATCTGAGCGATTCTTAAACTGGGGAGAATATACTCCATAGGCATAACAGCCTCCTATCCATACACCAAGTTGAAAGGTGTGTGTCCTGTAAGTTTCTTGCATGTAGTCCTATACGCCCATAATACAACGTTAACTCTGAGGTCCCAATCGTTCCTTTGGCTGTTGCAGATCTTAGTAAGAGCGTTTTCTAAAATCTTATTAAAGGCCTCCACCATACCATTAGCCTGTGGGTGGTAGGGAGTGCTCTTATGGTGCTGAATCTGGAATTCTTCTGTCAAGGCCTCAATGGTGCAGTTCAAGAAATGCGTGCCTTGATCACTCATCAAAATTACGGGGCATCCAAATCTACTGATGATGTTTTCAAAAAGGAACTGTGCGGCTGTAGCAGCATCACAATTTCTTACTACTTTGGCCTCTGCCCATCTGGTGAGGTACTATGTTCCGGTGATAATATATCTCGCGCCAGTACGCTTTCCTGGTGGGTTGATAGGACCCACAAAGTCTATAGCCCACTTGTCAAATGCGCGCAACGTAACCTGCGGGCGCATCGGCATTTCATCGCGTCGCAAGGTTTTTCCTACCCTCTGGCAGATATCGCAACATCTGCAAAAGTCCTTGGTGTCCTTATGCAACGTAGGCCACCATAATCCTGCATCTAGGATTTTCTGCGCAGTCGGCTTTCCTGCGAAATGACCTCCTGTGGTTCCTGAATGTGCCTCTCTGATAATAGCGTCTTTTTCATGCGGCATCACACATCTGCGCAAAACTTCATCCGGACCCAACTTGTATAACTGTCCAGCGATCAGGGTGAAGTCTACTGCTTTAACAACCAACTGCTTCTTTTGCTGCTTAGTAAACTCATCAGGTGTCAATCCTGTAGTGAGAAAGTGAATAATATCAGCATAGTAGTCATCTACGATCTGGATAGAAAACAACTACGCATCTGGAAAATTGTCCTCTAGGTTACTTGGCTCTTCTCCTGAGTCTATCCACGACAGATGATCAGGTCCGGCATTCAATCTTCCTGGTTTCACAATGATTTCAAAATCATACTCCTGAAAGAGGAGTAACCATCTGCAGATTCTCCCCCCTAACACTGGCTTATTGACCAGATACTTCAATGCGGAATGGTCAGTAAACATCTTGAACGAGGCACCCAATAGGTAGTGCCTGAACTTCTGTAGCGCATACACCATAGCTACGCCTTCTCTTTCTGTCGTGGTGTAGTTCTTTTCTGCTGTCGATAGCTTTCTACTGGAGTATGCGATAGGATGATCAATATCCCCTTCTCCTGGTTGCGTTAAGCCAACCCCTAGTGTGATGCTAGATGCATCCACATGTACATGAAATGGCTTAGTCCAGTCTGGAAATACTAGGATGGGCACTGTAACCATATTTTCTTTAAGTGTGTCTAGACTATGCTGACATTCCTCATTCCATAGGAATTTTACATCTTTCCTTAGCAATTTCTCCATTGGTGCTGTAATCTTTGCGTAGCCCTTGATGAACTTTCTGTAATACCCGGTATGACCAAGTACTGTCCTCAGTTGCTTGACTGAGTTGGGTGCTGGAAGATTTACAATGATGGCAATCTTTGCGGGATCTACCATCAAGCCTTGTCTGCAAACAATGTGACCCAACAAAATACCAAATGGTGCACAAAATATAAATTTCTTCAAGTTTAGAGAAATCTGGTACTACCTACATTTCTCTAACATCAGTCTTAGATCTCCTATGTGCTTGTCAATTAGTCCAAATACAGTCCAATCATCAAAATATACTTCTAGAAACTTATCGATGTATTCTTTAAATACAGCAACTACTACTCTAGAAAATATAGCTAGTGCATTCTTAAGACCAAAGGGCATTACCGTATACTGGAACGAGCCCCATTCTGTTGCAAAGGTGGTCTTGGATCGATCTTCTGGATGGATTCTGATCTGATGATAGCCTGAAAAGCCATCAGTGAAGGAGTAGACCTCCTGTCCTCCCACGTTGTCTAATACCTCATCAGTGAACGGTGTCGAAAATGGATCATGAAGCGATGCATCGTTGAGCTTGCATAGATCGACACAGATCCTAATGTCTCCTTTGGTTGTATTCTCTTGAATGACCATGGGGCTAACCCATTCGCTTTCTTCTCTAGGCTCAATGATGCCTGCTGCTAGCATCTTATCGATCTCGTCCTTTACTTTTTCTTTATATTGCGGATTTAATCTATATGGGCGCTGTTTGACTGGTCTAGCATCCTCCTTCAATGGTATCCTCATGACTCCCAGGTCTCCAACTATTCCCTTCATCTCTGTGAACTTGGTGGGAAATAGGTCCTGATAGTCATGTAACAAGTCTGCAATCTGTCCGACTATTTCATCGTTCCAATAGTCTCCAATAAAGGCAAACTTAGGTTCTGTATATGTGCCAATATTGATTTTTTTAATCTTGATGGGCTCTGTGACTGCTGGAATTTCTAACTATGGTCCCTCAACATCGCGAGTCCCTTCTGACTTCGGAATGTTGGTGTCGCAAGGATCCTAATCCTCCTCCTCTGGTTCTGATGCAAAATTATAACACTCTAACGCCTCTTTTAGCTGGATAGCCCACTCAGGTTGAGCTGACACTGATATGGTACAATCCTCAAATATCTTACTCTTTATTACTTGTAGGGATTGATCAACACTTGGATACTCAGATTCAAAAGCGAAGGTGAGTAGGAAGCTGTCTATCATAAGGGGCCATGTTATTGTTCCCTTACGCAGTTCAGTCTCTGTATACCAGTTCCTTGGAACTGTATCCAAAGTATGAATGAATCGGTGAACCCATTCATCCTCAGGAATGTCCGACCAACTCTGTTCGCATGTCTGAATATGTGTCCTGGGATCACTCTCTCCTGTGTATTTCTGCTGGACATACTCTCTGTCGACAGAAAATCTGATCGCCATCACTCTTTTAATATCGTCCCATGATGCGATACTCTCTTTATGTGCATACCACCATCTTGCAGGTGTAGCTCGTACTGCAAGGTCCATAGCTGCGATCCTCTGCTCGTGAGGAATTTGTTGTTCAAACTGCTCGAGAAAGTCCTGGATATCTGTTAGACCATGAAAGGATGGAATCTCATTGATCTCTGCGCCAATCCATCGCAGTGACTTAGACAAGTACAAGCATCTGCGCGGTGAGATTTTGTGAAGTCTGTTCTACCAGTTCTCTAGACCAACATCTGAATCTGATGCGCATGAGTTGTCGCATTGCTAACTAATATTCCCTTCTGCGGTTGGATTGATGTAGTCGCTCTGGTTTGTGGTCATCTGATAGAGGCTCTCCATGTTACATGCCTCCTCCTCTGCTCGGATAGGTTCAATATATCTAGGACCTTGAAAAGGATCCAACAGTGCGATGACCCAGATCTGCGCGTCCTCAAAGGTCATTTGTCTTCTCTTTAGGTCGATAATGGCCATGTTACCGATCACCCAATCAATTCCTAGTAGTGCTGGATATGGTCTACTATCACCAATGATTTCTATAACTTCAAAGTCCGCAAAGCTGCAAACTCCATCAATGTCAACTGGCACCTGCGGTAGCCCACCCAGAGGTGACACTCGCTGCTGATTAGCTAATCTCATATGGATAGGTGATTTGATTAACTTAGGGCTACCCATCTGTTCCCATGTCTGCTTAGTCAGAACATTTACATCTGATCCCAGATCTAGGATCACCTCATCCATTTCAAATTCTCCAACCTACGCTGTGAGGCACATCTCTCTTCCCGTTCTTGTATGTCCTGTAATATTATGAACAGCACGTTGTGTACTGCTCATGGAATAAGATGGCTGCGACTAATTTATAATGCGCTGAAGTTCCGTGATAGCTGGCTCATTTCTTACAAGTTTTAGACAACTCCGCAGGAAGGAATGTACACTTCCTGTCATCTCGTCCTCATCGCATCTTCCCGATGTGGTAGACTGTGATGTCTGTACAAGGCTATCGCCACAAGGTGCTTGTTGCGGTACGCCCCTAGACGGCGGTACCTGCAATCTTGATTGCATAGGGTCATCAAAGAAAGTCTTAGCTTCCTGAAATGTCTGTTTATTCTTCTGCAGGTTGAGTGGTGTTGCTTTATTAGGAGCTCTGCGCACCCACTCCTGACCTGTGGTCTTTTTCGTCTCCTGCGATGTCCCACTGGTAGAAACACCGCTGCGAGTCACAATATTGACTCTTGGTTCTGGCTCTTCCTGCTCAGCAGCAATAAGCTGGATGTTCTGGTGTACTGCTGGCTTAGGTTCTCTGATCTTAGCTATCAAGGTAGGACACTCCTCTACAGTATGATCATAAGACTTGCAGTAGTTACAAGTGGTAGTGGGGATCTGATAGTCTCTAGCATAGTGTCCTACAAGTCCGCAGTTGTAACAAGTAACTGGTCCGTGACCACAGCCAAAACCTTCTCCTCTGCCGAAGCCTTCTCCTCGTGCAAAGCCTCCTCCTCGGCCTCGTCCTCTGAATCCTCCTCCATGACCTTCATAAGCCGGATCATGTTGTGGTCCTGCTGCTAGACCCTGTGTCTCTGACTGGACTCTGTACAAGTCTTGCTTGCTCCCGACCATGAGATCATAGGCTCTGCAATCTTGTTCATCATGGCCTACAGACTTGCAGAAGACGCAGTATAAGTTCTTAGGTGTCTATACATACTTCTGAAGTAGAGGGCACTGGTGAGGTAGATGTCCTCGTGTTTTGCATATTTCACACCACGGTCCGTGGGTCTGTGGTAAGGGGTTAGGAGCCCCTGTTGCTATATATTCTACAAAAACTGGACAATTGTCTTTACTATGGCCTTGTGCTTTACATTTTACGCACCATATGTCCTGCGCAACCTCTTTCCCTTTCTTAAGCTCATGCAACTGTAGTGTGAGATTAGCCAACTGGTTTTGTAAAGTTGCCATGCCTGTACTGCTATCAGCTAGAGGTGAAGCCTCTAGTTTCATCGCCATCTCCAACACGTAATCCTGCGTCTGGAGTTTCTGCTGCATTAACGGCAGTCTAATGTGAGGGAGCAGCGCTGCAATAAACCATTCCTTATGCTGCTCCGGTGCGAACTCAAAACTGACTTGGTCAATAAGGGCTTTGAATTTCTGATCAAAGTCCCATACCGACTCTGTAAGTAACTGCTTGATGTCTTTGAGTTCTGTAATACACTGTGACTCAGACTTAGGTTTCTTAAACTCTTTAATCATGGCGGTCTTGACCTGGACAAGTGTTCTAGGTACTGTGGTATACTTTATATACCATGTTAAGGCTCGATCTCTTAGTGTGGTGACCAACTGTACAATTTTAAGGTTATCGTCATTGATTTCTTTAATGGTCCACATGGCTTCACATAGAAACCAATGATGCTCTGGGTCTTCTGCCCCTGTTCCCTTAAATATAGGTAGCTTCATATCATCCCCCATTCTATTTCTACGTGGTGGATGTTGATTTACTGTGTTACTACCACTCAACGGTGTAGGTGGAGGTGATTTAGCGGTGGTAGCTACTGTCTGTGAGCTACTGGATGGAGTTCCTACGAGATTGTTCTGAGTCCCGGTCTGTTTCTGTGGGGTGTAAGGGTGGTAAGGGATACCCCCCTCTGTTCCTTCTGTGGTACTATGACTCTGCTGTCTAGTACTATCTGAACTGTCTTCAAATATTGGAGATCTGAAATCTACTTTATACTTCTTTCCACTACGTGTTCGTCCAATGTCATCAAAATCACTTTCAAACTCTTGTGACATTACTATTTCTACTTATTCATCTGAAACTAGATCCATTGTTCCTTTTTCATGTAATAGCATCTTAATGGACAAGTTTAAAGATCTTAGGTACTTACCACGATATCCTTTGAAGAAGTAGCGCTCAGCCTCGCAGAAGCTTTTTCTCTGGTCCACTGCAAACTCTGTGACGAAGCCTTCTAGCACACTCGCAAGCCGGAAGTCTACTGCCCTCGTGATAGGATTATCAAGGTTCTTCACGGTCTGAATCAGCTCCGGTGTCCAAACAATGTCTCTTTTCTTTTTGAATATGCCTGTATCAGTTAACTTTGATAACCAGTCGTAAAGCTCGTTCCCAAAGGTCACAAAAAATATCGCATGCAGGTCTGTAATGATATGTTTTTGTAACCAGGCCTCTGTATTCAGTTTAGGACTCCTGTTCTCTCGTTCAGCAAACTCTTTCTAGTTAGACCAAACCCACTCATTGAGTTCGTCTCTCGTAGGGCGCCACCAAAACATCAGTGCTCAGTTTGTTCAAAACCGGCAACGGAACCATTTGTTGGCTATCATGGGCAGACCCGGGTTTACTGTATTTAACCAACAACACCCCTAGCTCACTGGCCCTTTCGGCGACAGACCGCGAAGCGTCCTGAAGTCTCACCCGAAGTGATTCTAATGGGTTGGCCAAGGACTCAAGCGTCTTGGACCAGGTTCTGTGGCATCCTAATTGTGACTCACGGCTCTGCTAGCCGCGAGGCCTCTTTCTTTATGCGTCGCGCGACCCTTCTACTCGCGTCACGTGACCTCCTCGTCTCACCGCTCTTCTAGCAGCAAGATCTCTCTTTCCCTGTCACGCAGTCCCTTTCTGCGTCGCACAACTTCCACTGACTCGCGATGACTCCAGCCTTATCACATCACCATGCACCAGGAGACACGTAACTTCCTCTCCAACGCTAAGCCCTCGACCTACGGTATCGCGCACCGCAGCTCCTCTGCCGGTGCGGTATCATCTCCCTGCGATATCCTACTCCCGCGGCTCAGCGCACTTAGCGTTGTTCGTCTCGACTTGCAAGACTCAACATAACAGGTTGTTTAACACTGCGACTAGTGACTGTTTCGAGCAAAGCACAATTGAACCCGCATACAACATGCCAAAGACTTCAACTTATGTTTATCCTTCTATATTACTGCAAACGGGACAATGCATATATACATTCAACTGTAAACAAGGCTCATATAATAACTAACATATGCAACAAATAAACAAAACACATGAATCAATCGCATAACGCATGATTTTAACGTGGTTCACCTCCAGGATGGAAGTTACGTCCACAGAACTATGTTTCTATTATATCTCAGGGGAAGATAAACACAATTCTGCTGCACCGCATATGTAGCTTGAGATCTTCTGGGTAACTCCGCACACAACCTGGAGCCCTTCTCTCTTAGATCTCTTTTCTATCTCTATATTGTCTCTCTTACAATATACTCTTCCCTCTCTGTCGGTCCCTGCGGATCGTTACATGTATGCTCTGTGAGGTAGCTACTGGTTACAATAAGATACTACAGCTAATAACAGAACCAGAGCTTAACTCTATTACAATACAAGGTAACTATGAGCTAACAGACTCAATGGCTAACTAGCTAGTTGGATGGCTTAAAATGCTCAAAATGCCAACCTTTTACAATACAAAATACATCCCTTTATAGGCGGCCCGAATGTCTCGCCATTACAACACTGTGGGCCTGTCCCAACAGTAACCCAAAACCCTAACTAGTGATAGTCGACGTATCTGTACTTTGAGGTGGCCGCTATCCGTCACACCACAGCTCTCTGCAGTCTTCCATGCTTCCCGGCGCTGATCATGGGTACTATGCACCGCTTCCCTTTACCACAGCTTCCTGCAATCTTCCATGCTTCCCAGCGCTGACCATGGGTACCGGCACTACTTCCCTTGCTGTCCTTTGTCTTCAATACCTCGGCCTCGTTGCTCCTTTTCCTTTATGGGGGTAGCTGATCCCTCCTGTCTTCCGCCGCTGCCTTCAATGCAATGGGTGAGCTCTCTCTTCTCGACCGCTCAGGTACCGTCGTCTTCCTTGACTTCTCTATCTTCTTCAGTCACGGTTTCTGGCTCTGATCTGTAGCTAGAAACATGCTACAGTGTCATAGCTCTACCTCTTATATCTCCACCAAAACTATCTATCCGTCAAAATAGCAGCTTCTTCTGTAGCTGCAGGACCCTACTCCAACAAATGTCATCAAGGAAAAAAGAATGAATTTGTCCAAATATCTACTGAAGACACTATTCATAAGGCACATAAATGTTTCTGGTGCATTTGTGAGACCAAATGGTACCAATACAAACTCATAATGTCCATACCTTGTCCTGAAGGTTGTTTTATGAATGTCTTCATCCTTGATTCTAACCTGATGGTAACCAAACCTCAAGATAATCTTGGAAAATACCTTTGCTCCTTTCATTTGATCGAAGAGGTCATCAATTCTTGGCCAGGGATATTTTTCTTCATGGTGACTTTATTCAGCTGCCTGTAATCAATACACAATCTAAGTGTACCATCTTTCTTCTTTACAAACAAAACCAGTGCTCCCCAAGGAGACACACTCGTCCTGTTATACTTTTTCTCCAACAATTCTTACAACTGCATCTTCAACTCTAACATTTTTGGTGTACTCATTATGTAGGGTGCTCTTGACATTGGTGTTGCTCCTAGCACAAGTTCAATTGTGAAATCTATGTCCCTCTTTGGAGGAAGTCCTGGAACCTCATCAGGAAAAACATCCTTGAATTCTTGCAACACAGGATAGTCTTCCAACCTAGGAGTTTCATTTTATGATGCCTCCTCAATATGGGCTGCATACAACTGACAGCCTTTTCTACAAAACTTCTTTAACTGCATTGTTGAAATCTTCCTCACCAAGATTACCTTTGGAATGCCTCTTACCACTACTGGGTTCCCTTCTTCATCCATGCATTCAAAAGTCTTATTATAATAGTCAAGCTTCACTCTGTGAACTTCTAACCAATCCATTCCAATGAGAACATCATAGGAACCAAGCGGTAGAACATTCAGATCTACACAAGTGATCAATCCATTAATCACCAATGGACATTTCTTCACCACTTCATTAACTTTTCTCTTAGTTCCAGTGGCTAGCTAAACTAACCAAGACTTGCTATGCTTTAATTTCCTAAGAGCACAAACCTCCACTACTCTAGGAGCAATATAACTGTGAGTAGAACCAGGGTCAATCAAAATAGAAATAGATTGCTCGACAATCTTACCTTCAACTTCAACCACTGTTGACTAGTGATCTGCCTGGCGGTCTTCCAGTGCTGCATAAATTCTAGGTACGGCCCTTCCTACTTGTCCCACGGTTTCTGCCTCTTGAATGTTGTATGCTGGCCTTGCATTCTCATTCTCAAGTCGGCAGTACCTACGCATGTGGGGTCCTCACATTTCCAACATTGCAGTGGTCCTCTGTTCTACTATGTATATTTTGGCTTCTCTCCCATCACTCTAGCTGGCTACTTCTCAACTTGTGTTGGTTACTTCTGTTGATTCCTAAAGTTAGAAGGTTTGAAACCTTTCTTCCTTTGATCAAACTTCTCACTCATTTTGTCCTTTCATGTTTTCTGGTAATCTGGTTTGTTCTTGATTTGCTCGTAGCAATACTTAGCTTTTCTTATTCCTTCTTCCAAAGTTCTAGGTTCATAGAACTCAATCCTGTCTTTGTAATACTAAGGCAATACACAAAAAACGTTGGATCTTCACCTTCTCTTCTTTTATGTACCTAAAATGCCTCAACAGATCCAAAAACTTATTGGCATACTCTTCCATAGTTTGATGTCCCAATCTCATCTCATGGAACTCTTTGATTGTGTCATCATAGTACCTGTCAAAGAGGTACTTCTCCTTGAAATACTTTTGGAACTGCTTCCACACAATCTTCCTTTTATTGATTTTTTTTATTTGCCTGCAGTGCTCCCACCATATGGATGCTCTTTTGGTCAAATTGAAAATGGCTACTCTAGCTTTCATATTCCCGTAATAGTCTTGGACTTGGAAATATTTTCTCATCCCAAGAAGCCAAGCTTCAGCTTGTTGACCATTATTTATCTCACCATCAAAGGTAGGAGGCCTTTCCTTCTTAAATACATATCATGAGTGGTTCTGGTAGCACCTCCTTCTCTGATTCTCGTGGAAAGAAGAACTTGAATCTCTAGTGGACCCTTCAGACTCATATGACTCACTAGGTGATCTCTTTCTTCTTCTAGCAATGTTCTTACTCCCTTCTGGCTTTTTTGTCTAGTCCTCAGAGTTCATCTTTCTCTGAATATCTGTCAAAATTTGCAGCATGGCTGCATTCAGCTGATTCTGGTCCTCTTGAGCCTTAACCAATCTTTCATTATCTGCCATGTAACTCTGCATCTCTGCGATCAGGATTCTCATGGTAGCTGCAAAATCTGGGGGAGTCTCTTGGAAATAAAATCAAAACATGGAAATAAAATCAAAACATGTTCTGCATATGGAATTTTAATAATTTGACATGCACATTCCCAGCTAGGGTCATAGAAGACTTATCCATTTGCCGAGGCAGTATTCCTTTGTTAAGGAGGAATGGGGGCTCCCTTCTCTGAGTTGACAGTCCCTCGGTTTTCCATCCCAATTCCTCTTTACATTTCATATCCACACATGTCTTACCGACATAACCTATACCATCTCACTCATGTTGCTTACCGAACATGTAGTGCAAACGAGACATTTCCAAAATGTCCAATGGAGTTTCACCCGAAACCCATTTCCAAGATAAGGGAAAACCTTCCCATGAAGTTTGGCTCCTGCAAGCCATCACACATGATCTTCCTACAGTGTGTACCCGTGGCACATTCATCAAATAGCCAAATAGTCCATCATTATCTGATAATACAATCCAAATTTGATTGTTCCATAACCAAGCAATGACATTAGTAATTAAATTCAATGAGAATTTGCAACTCTGTTTACTACAAAAATTGATTTTCTTGGCAATGAGGTGATCCTCAATTGTGGGTCTCCTGTAAGCAGCACCACTATTCCCATTATAATTTTATGCTTACTAGCATAACATGAATACCCACTTACAATGCGTCCTCCTGACACAATCTTATGCAAGCCAATAGTGATTAGTAGTTGTCAGCAATTTCTCAAATCCGAAATTCACAAATTCAAATTTAACAACTCATTATCCATACAAACTATTTTCATAGCCATGAGACTCTTCTCATAAGGTTTGGCTCTTTCACATGGTAGATTCCGACATTTGTCATGGTCTTACTCTCATTGCCATGCTCTAGACAATCTACCTCAAACCTGAACTTCAATCAGCCAAACACTTGGTAAGTCTGGATGCATATAACCTTTTCATTGCTGCAACCATCCCTGAAGCATTTTCAGAATTTATAAAATTCAAATACTTCCAGCTGTTAATCACATCAACATTACCAAAACCCATTTACTTCACACAATCATTATCATACTTTAAATTACAGGGTACAGTCACATCATTTATGCAATTAAATGAAATGTTTAAATACTCCTTACTTCACAAGCGTATCATTTGTACCACCTTGCTCTTCCATAGAGCATTTTCGGCAGCCAATTGATCATGACTACCCTCTTCATGCACTTACTGTCCTGCATTCATAACAGCTCTTGAAATGGTTCCAGAATTGTCATCAATTCATCATTTCAGTGATTAGTTATTCATAATATCACATGCACTATCTCAATGCATTCATGCAATGCATCACAACATTTACACCCATACTTATGTAATCAGTTACTCACACCCTTCATATGCATCCATTCAATGCATAACTACAAGATTTATAAAATCTCTCAATGCATACCCACTCAATGCTACCTTGCATTGATTCAGGAATACTATGCATTCAAACATACCATGCATGGCCTAACCATGACTACTTCATATAGGATGCGTTACTATAATCAAGATCATCAATGCTTACTTTCTTTGGGCTACTAAGCTCATAACAACATATACAGTCACGATACATTTCTATATGAACGTAGTATAAAATTCAAATACCCACATGGTATGAGACCTCTTGCTTTCACCACTGCATGCAATTGTCATAATTAAACCCTTACCTTCATGGGTCCTACTTACACCCTTGACATTACCAGTTGGGTTGGTCCTTTGCAGGAGATTGCAAAATTGCTCACCAACTTTTGATTCTGGACTTGTTGCCTTATCCCTTTCTCCATAGGGTTGCTAGTCACATTCGTCAACATCAGCAACATATTCAGCCATGTCCATGTTGTCGTTGGTTTTTCCACTAATGCCAACACCAATGCATTATTTACCATTAGTGGTACATTATAAATGTATAGTTCTTCACTACTCTTACCAATCATGTAATATCCTATGCATGCAAGGCATATCCTCATACATTTTATGTACAAAACTTATAAAATGTAATCATAATTAGCAAGACAGGGTTTAAGGAAATTTCCCTTTTCAAGTCCCTCATCCTTGCATGGAACTCCTCTTCCACACAACAGTTGGTTTGACTTCATGGTCTTGCTACCTCTAGGCATGCAATTCCAGGATAATCGTCCATATTGACTGCAGCACATTTCTTTTTCAAGCAATCACTAGCACTTTGTTGCTTCGTATTTGAATTTCGGTGACTCTCCCTTGTTCTCCGCTGGATAAGCTTTCCAACGCCTATCCACATGCTTCATTCTGACCTCAGGTGTGAAAACCACACCACTTCTAGAATGATGGCAGAACACACCACTGTATTTTGGTCTGAGATGCTAACTTCAACCACCTAGAGCTTTCTTCCTTTTCGGTCCTGAACTACTAAAAAATCCAATGAGAATTCACTGCAAAACCCACTGGAACACAAGCTGGAATTTGCTGAAAATTCCACTTGAAAAACAGTTGGAATTTGTTGAGAAAAAAATTCCACTTTGAAAACCCAAAATTTCTTTCTCCCTATCGGGTCTCTTTCCATCTAAGTTTCCGACGTTTCGGCGGCCAAAAGCTCTAGTTTGCTCCGTGCTCATCGGCGGCCTGTTCATCTATCATTCACTGATCGCCGATGGGTTCGACACTTAGATAAATCTTTGAAATTTCTTCCTTGCATCGGCTCTTCCTTCAACTAATGATTGTCGATCCACTTCACTGGCCTCGGCAGCTTCATCTTCTATTCGTCGACGATCCCAACCACTAAACTTTTTCGATCACCGATGATCTTGTGCCTTAGAAAAAAATTTGAAATATTCCGCTTGTCTTCCGCTGCTTCATCGGCTCAACCGTCTTCTATTCTTTGCCATCGTTTCAGCGCCTTCACTATATATTTTCCAACATTGCGGCTACGCCATGAACTAAGTATTGGCGATCCAATCCTTTAATCATCGTCGATCGCTGATGGTTTTATCACTTGTGTTTTCCACCGCATCGGTTGTCAGAACATCTATCTGCTGCGGCATCGACGGTCGAGGACTCTATCTGTCAGAAGGATAGTCCACTAGCCGGCCGCAACGGCGGGCGCATGAACAGATAGACATTTCTGATGTTCATCGACGATTTTGTCGTCTAACTTTCACTGATCACCGATGAATTTGACACTTCCGCATCGGTTGTCAGAACATCTATCTGCTATGGCATCGGTGGTCGAGGACTCTATTCATCGGAAGGATAGTCCATTAGCTGGCTGCAACAGCGGGTGCATGAACAGCTAGACCTTTTCGATGTTCATCGACGATTCCGTCGTCTAACTTCTGCCTATCGCCGATGAATTCGACACTTAGACAAATTTTTACAAATTTTTCTTTCCTTCGTCTTTTCTCCACCGACGACATCGGCAATTTGAACAACCACTCATCGCTGCCATTTCGGCGATCCCTACAACTAAGTGTCGTCGATGGCCGATGGCCAACACAACCAAAAAAAAAAATTGAAAATGTATTTCTTTCTCTTTGTCATTTTCCCACGACGCTCCGTCAGATATTCCATCTACTATTTTTCTCCAACACTGCGCCGACTCCATCAACTACTTTGCGCCGCTGTTTCGACGGTCTTCCACTAATGACTTTCGATGGAAGTTTCCTCTCCTTTCACTGTCCACTGGTGGCTCGTATGAGAGGGCCTTTCGACTAAAACTTCCGCTGCGTCGGAGGAGCGATCCTCTAAACTTTTCCAACGGCTGACAGTCTTGATACTTAGAAAAATTTCTGAGATTTTTATTCGATGATCCCCATCGGACGGCCTTCTACTTAGGTGATTCAATGCATCGACGGGACTTCGTACTAAGTCCTCCGATGATCCCAATACTTAGAGGAATTTTCCAAAATTCTCTTGTCATGGACAGATTTTCTTCTGTTTTCTGCTAGGCAGAGGGAAACCTACCTTTGCTAGTTAGATTTCTCATGGCCCTCTGAGGCCCAATGCTGCAACTTTAGCTCTGTCACTGCATCTTCACGCCCCATTCAGGCCCATGCTGCAACCTGTAGCTCTAATACCATACTGTAACGTCCCCGACCCTCTGACCGACGAAGAGGACGCTACCAAACCATCAAAAACCTCCAGGCAAGTAGCCCCATGAACAAGAACATGCATATAAAGCTTGAATAAAATGCTTAAAACATAAAATATGCTATGATGAATAAAACATACACGGATGCATAGTTACTCAACATGCAGCGGAAGCAAACATATACATTCCAGCATTAACATGTTCATCATGATTCATTAGTCGACAAATATAATTGTAGGAGTAAAATGGACAAGAATACTCATCTTGTAAGAATTCGTCCCGCAACCAACTACATCGCTGCAACGTTCCACCCAACCATAGGCCAGTGTGCTCATCAATCTCTCAACAACACTGCCACCCTCGAGCTGGGCATGATTCCCCGAGGTATAAGGGTCAAGCAGGCTCACACCAAACAGCCAAGTTAACACAGTTGGGTTTTATCAGACCGTCAAGGAGCTAGGAAAGGCTAAATGCTAAGTCAGTGGTCTCGATGGAGAGCTAAGGATGCCTACACCAAATCTAACCTGACTTCTAAGACATCCACACACTGAACACCAAAAATCGGTCCTTTCTCTGCTTCGTAGTCCCTTAGGACCTAAGTTCCCTTTCCAATACTCTTCAAGGGTTGTGGAAAAGAAAGCCAGCAGTCTAACTCTGTCTGAGTGGCTCCCAAACACCAAGTTTCTCAAGCATACCCAGCCTCTAATCCTACTCTAAACAGTCTGAAGACTAACCACTGCACCCCCGCAGTAAAACAAGTTATTCCCAGCTGGGACAGGGGAAAAACAAATCCTGAGTCGTTCTTGGCCCTATCGTGGCCAAAATGACTCAATGTCAACCTACAGCAGCCCCAAACGTGAAAGAAACCATAGCAGCGAATGATGGAGGGAAAACCACGGTAAACCGCTAGATTAGGGAAAGAACCATAGTCTCAGCTCAACAATGAAGTGACGGAAATATTACACAGTCCCAAAATAGAAGAGAAGTCTAATTCTCAATCTTGGACAGGGGAAAAATAGGTACGCAAACCACAAAACCGTGAGAGTAACACACATACACACAGTCCGATAATGTAAACAGGGTCAGACCCGTTGTGGGAAAAACAGATCCACCGACCAGCAGTCGGCGAGAGAAGGGAGAACAAAGCAGACCCCTCCAACTCCTGCGTGAGATGAACAAGTGATCGGAATCCCCCAAATGGTTCCCGCCTAAGGAAGCAACCCCCTTGCATGTGTATGAGCAAGACCAAAACTGTGAGTGGAAGAGTGGGAGAGTGGTGACCATCCCCCTGCCCTTCGGTGAGGAAGAGCGAGCTTGCTGGTGGAATGTACATGGGGCAAAGACTGGCAGTCCTGCCATCCACCACTCCCCAACCACAATTGCTCCCAACTAATCGAACAGCAAAAGTTTAGTGGGTGGTCGACACATGGCAAACTCCCAATGGCTCCCATGGTTTAGACATCCCCCCTTAACCTTTGGAATCATGCCCTTTTCATTTAACATTGCACCGTTGTAGCTGGATGTAGGTTTATTTTGATTGATGTGCATATTTACATGATGCTAAAACTATAATGTGTCAGATAGCACGATATACCATCGACAACGATCCCTATCGTCGAAACATACACAACCAAATCGGTGGTGGGGCTTTTTCCTTTAGCTCCACACCACCATTAATTACAAAATATACATCATGTATCTTTTAATGCAAATGGGGTCAAAACCGGGGTATTACATCAAATTTGTTTCGCCACGTAGCTTACTTTCCCTTTTCCTGCCGCCGCCATTGCGGATACTTTTCCGATTTTCAGCCGCTATAACGTCTCTTCCATCTTCTTTTAGCCGCCGCTACATCGAAAATTTTTCCAACTTCCAACCCCCGCATCGACACTTAGAAGGTTTTTATAAATTCCTTCCGCTGTGGAAATTTCCTTTTTCCTCTGCTGATGTTGCGGCTTGCTCCTTGGGGCCCAACTGACGGTGCAGCTCGAAGACCGATTTCCACCCACTATGTCGGCTTGCTTCAGGAGACTTAGTTGCTTCAGTGGCTCCTACTTCTATTTGTTGCTACCGTTGTGGCTCAAACAACAATAACCGCCCGTCAAACTGGTAAAAAGGAAACAACACAACCATTGTTGCGGCTCTTCTTCTACCTCCTTAGCCGCTACAGCGACTCAACTTGGGGCCTTCTCATCCGCCAAGGAGATTTTCTATACTTAGAATATTTTATGTTTTTTCTTTGTTGGTCTGAGCTCAACAGAGGTTACCCAGCCTCTGTTAACTACTTTCCTTGGCCCATAGAGGCCCAACACTGCAACCTAAGGCTCTGATACCACACTATCACGTCCCCAACCCTTGCTCGGCGGACAGGACACGACATCATCTATCAACCCGGACAATCTAAGCCCCATGAACATAATATAAAAATGCATTTTTCAAAAACATATAAATACACAGATGCATAATGGAATGTACATGATATATACAGCGGAAGCAAAATCATTCATTCAACACATTCATGCATTCAACATGTTCATGGTAATTTCATAATAATTCATAAGCAAATACAATTGCAGAACTTAAATACACCAGAATACTTATCTTTGAAAGAAGCTCGTCCCACAACCAGCTATGTCACTGCAATGTTCCACCCAACCATAGTCTAGTGTGCTCTTTAATCTCTCAGCAACACTACCACCCTCGAGCTGGGCATGATCTTCCCCAAGTAATAAGGAACACTAGTAGACTTCACCCATATCCAAGGATACAATTAAAATTCAGTCAATCCAACACAGTTGGGTTTATCAGACTTACACAGGCAGTGGCTTACACTTATCCAAATTCACATGAGACACAACCAAGCCAATAGATGGGTTTAATAGGCTACCAACCAAGACATCCTTCAAGTTGGGTTTATCAGGTTGTCAAGGAGGTGGAAAGGTGACTGCTAAGCTAGTGAGCTCAACCCCAGAGCTATGAACACCCACACTGGATCTAGCCTGATTTCTAAATAATTACACACCCAACACAAGGAAGCATTCCCTTCTCTGCTACACAGTCCCTCAGGCCATGCCTTCCCTTCCAGTGTTATTCAGGGCATGCAAAGAAGAAAACCATCCTTCTAGATTGATCTGTGAGGTTCTTTCACACATTAGGTTTATCAAGCAATTCTAGACTCTATTTCCATTCCTTCAATCAATTCAAATGCCAAACGTGGATGCACACACAGGGATCTCAGTCCTGGGATTTATCAAAACATAGCAGATTCCAGGGATTACATACACACACAGAAATTTATGAATTTATGAACATTACCGATGCCAGACCGACTACTACAAAAAGACCAAAACGAAAACATTGTTGGTCTTTCAACACAAAGACACAAAATCGGATTCAAGGCAATCATGTTCAATAATCTCCGAACAGGGGAAAAATCATAACACAAAACCCAAAAACATGAAGTATTCAAAACACCGAACAGGAGAAAAATTCGTGAAAGGTTCTGACTCAGACTCGTTTTTTCTTGCTTGTTGTTGCATGAATGCTCAATTGGTTTTCCCCAAAATCGTTTTTCCATTCCCAATTGTGAGGGAAGGTGAAATGCTGCCGCATGAGGGAAAGGTGGTCTTTTTTGGTGTTTTCTTGCCCAAGAAATTCAAAAAAATGTTTTTCCATAATTGGTGCTCTACCCAATTCGAATTTCCCCACTCTTTCAATCCCCCACTCCCTCATCCTTAGGAAAAATCATGCCCCCATCTCATTTAGTTGCGTTGACATAGCCGGTTGTGGGTTTTAATTAAAAAATTGCAATTTAACATGATGACTAGCGTTTTAATCTTTAGCTATCATAAAAAAATACCATTGGCCCAACTTTAATTGTCGAAACATAACACTAAATCAATGGTGGGGCTTTTTCTTAACTCCACACCACGATTATTTACATCATTTTATTTGAATACAAACGGGGTCAAAACCGAGGTGTTACACGGTCATTGATGTATACCATTAACAGACGCAAGACCACCCACCGATAATGAAAATCAAAATCAAGGTATAGAGTGCAATCCAACAAGTGTGAATAGATGTGTTGAGGTCGAACACTTGGAAGAACCCATCGATCAAGGAACATTGATGTATTCCCAAAACTATCGATGGTGAGAGAACCTACCACTGATGACTGTAAGTCTCAAGGCACTTAAATGACTCTAGAATCCTATCCCAAAATAAATGATCTAAAGTCGATGGAATGGAATCCACTGGAAGGAGGGCATTAAGGCATCCCCCATCAACCAACACGAGGTACTCAGCAACGCTCTATAATTTGGAAGAACTCGAACAAGATGTGCACAAACCAATAACAGTATCGGGAATGGCCAACATGCAAAGTCAAGATAACCGAGGAATGGCCGACTCATGCTTCAACTTCCTTCGAACAAGAGCATAAAGCCGAATGGTGACTGAAGATAAGCAACATGGACTCGATATGCAAACTGGGACATATCTGTGACACAAAAGGCATCAACAGAGGCTCCATAGGGACTGGAAGCTTAACCAGTCGATGGAGATAAACTCAGAGTAACGACACGACTCAACTGCTGCCAAAGATGACATCTTTTCCTGTCCGAATTTTTGGTTTTTTTTTTTTTAACTTTTTCAGATATTTTGAAAAGCTTAAAAAAGAATAAAAGTGCTTTATAGTACAAATCTAGGAGGAGACGAGTGTCAGGGGACAAGCAAACTAGTTCCAAGTAGCGGAACATACCTATGCTCAATGCAAGGAAATATGTGCAGGATAACGACACTCGAGGAAAGGTCCCCTCCCGAAAGGTCCCCTCCCGATAAAAAATGGGGAATCAAGCTGCAAAAGATATGCAAAAAGGGCTCTGCTTGGCTAGACATGAGACAAGCTCAGGCTATGTGGCTGATAATCAAAGTCAGGAAGCTAACATAAGGCTCAATAAGGCAAGCAAAACTCATGATAATGCAATTACAACTTGACATATACAAGGGAGTCCTGGGAGAATGGCCAACGTAAAGTTCAAGAGGAGTATGAGGCTCTTTCTCAAAGACATGGGGGTACTATACAAAGGACTCCCACACCCTAAAGGAGAAATTTCAGCATGGGCACCAAATGCAATACACGATCTAACTAGGGTACCCATGTATGGGAAAACTCTATCATTTGCATAATGTCACTTCTAAAAGCAGCATGAAGGTTCCGTGACAAGATGAAATGGGTTCGTACCTAGGGTTAAGATGAAATGGTCATAAGACTATGCAAAATGCAAGCGGATGTGAAATCCTAACCTATATGCCAGTTTAGACATAATACCTAAAATAGACACGAACTGGTCGAAGACGCAGTCAAACCACAATCAAAATGAGCTCCTACAACATCAAATTAGTTCAAATGGTCCAAAACGGTCAGAAACAGTAAAAGACTATAGGAAGTGGGTAAAAATTTCAAAAATTTTCTATAAAATAGTGAAAAATTAAAAATTTTGATAGCATTTTAAATTTTTACCCACCATAGTGCATTTGAGTCTAGAACTTCATAAGCGAATTTCGGGAGCATCGTCCGATGGAATCACTCTGCGTTTGAGCCACATAAATTCCCTTGCCCCTCCCCTTCATTTTCATGTAAAATTTTTAAATTTTCACGGTCAAATTAATTTTTAAGGCCATCCCAACTTGGGCGTTTTGGCCCACGCGGATATCGGGAATTTTTCCACATATAGGGATGACTATACGCGGAAAATGCCATGAAATCTGCGTACATACGCGGCTGTTTTGCAGACAGTCGCGTATAGGGCCGCAAACATGGTTTTAATGGGAAAATATTGATCAAAATTTGTAATTTATGTGCAGGATGGTGCTAGATTGGAGAGAGAGGGAACATGGTGATGTTGAGGAAGCTATTTAGGCTTATATCATGGCTCAATAAACATTACGAGCATGCAAGCTATACAAGTTTTGGTGCCTTGGCAGCTTGAGGGTAAAGCCAAAACTACTCCAGCTGCTAGTAGATTACTGGGATCCAGAGTCTGAGACCTTTCATATAGATCGGATGTCACCCAGCATTGAGGTTGAGGACATATACTTTATCAAAGGTTTGTCCCAACAAGGGGAGGTGGTGAACCTCCGATCCCATGGGCCAAGAGGCGGGCTGACTATAGAAGACTACATAGCTGTGAACTGCCTTCCTGATACAGAGAAGATTGGGAGTCAAATCCTGACAAACACGGTTCAGATTCTGGGGCTGAAAGCCATACTATTGGCATTATGCAGAATCGCAGGTTTGGCATCACTCCACCAGGACTCAAGGCCATTGATGTTCTATGCAGTAGAGTGAATGCGGCCTACGATATATGACTCAAGTACTACGCTACTGAGCAACATGAAACAACAGCTCAGTGACTGCAAGATGGGTAGGGTGCGGAACTTCGGGTTTGGTAGCATATTGAGCACATTATTTTTTGAGCGGGTGCCAAGGCTAAGCCCTAGAGTAGACATTGCTCCACATGGAGTCCGAGATCCAGCTCAGCGACGCTGGGCCAATGTCATGCGCAAAATGGGAGGTGGAAGGGTAGCTAACCCCTACCCGGCAGAGTTCTTTCCATGGTGGCGGAGACAGATCATCGCCATAGATTACTATCCCTATGCAGGGATTGACTTCTGTAGAGACCCAGACATGCCCCTACCACCAGGAGCAGATTATGGAGACATAGGTAATGAATCCTAAACCCACTTTTATTTTTTGAATTATTTAATTTTTTTTGTGTTTTTTGATATATGAAATCAAAAGACATGTTTTTGGTGTGACAACACATAGTGATACTCTATCATGTATATGCAGATGTAGGACCATAACAGCTAGATGGATTTCCTTGTCATCGGTGAAGGGGAATAGGTGATGAGATCATGGGTGTGCTATAGAGCATCCACATGAACTTTGTTCGATTGACACAGAGAGTTCCCATGGCGCAAGTCGAGGACTTGCCTAAGCCTATGCAGCGCCAGGTGGTTGGAGTTCCATGGGCATGGGTTTGATTGTTTCGTCGGCTAGCTAGAGTTGTGGTGTGCTACCATGATCAACACCCTCCTCCACCTCAGGCTTAGAGACCTGGGTGTATATTTTTTGTATGATCGTGTAGTATATTTTGGTGGCTCGGAAGCCCCAATTTTTTATATGACACTTATGCATTATGACGCCACCTTTTTTGAATTTAATGAAAAATATTTGTGATGATCAATTATTATTCTATTTACACATCTAAAATGTGTTTGTGAAATGGTTATGGTCTGCAATCATTCCTATATGAAAATCTGACTATAATTCACCAAGCAAACCTAATGCAAGTACCGTGCCAATGCAAAATCCAAGCAATGCTTAACTATGCAAAAAGAAAAATATTTTGGTATTTTTGAACTAAATGAGATATGAAAGCAAAAAGATGACTTTACAACCCTCAAACTCTGTCAGCAACCTCTCGAGATTTTTTTTTGAAATTTTTACCCACTTCCTATAGTTTTTTACCGAAACTGACCGTTTTGGACCATTTCAACTAATTTGATGTTAGGATCCCGTTTTGAGTGTGGTTTGACTGTGTCTTCGACCCATTCGTGCCTATTTCAAGTATTATGTCTAAACTGGCATATAGGTTAGGATTACACATATGCTTTCATTTTTCATAGCATTATGACCGTTTCATCTTAACCCTGGGTACGAACCCATTCCATCTTGTCACAGAACCTTCATGCTGCTTTTAGAAGTGACATTATGCGAATGGTAGAGCTTTCCCATACACGGGTACCCTAGTTAAATCATGTATTGCATTTGGTGCCCATGTTCACATTTCTCCTTTAGGGTGTGGGAGTCCTTTGTATAGTACCGCCATGTCTTTTAGCAAGAGCCTCATACTCCTCTTGAACTTTATGTTGGTCATTCCCACGAGACTCCCTTGTATATGTCAAGTTGTAATTGCATTATCATGATTTTTGCTTGCCTTATTGAGCCTTATGTCGGCTTCCTGACTTTGGTTATCAACCATATAACCTGAGCTTATCTCATGTCTAGCCAAGCAGAGCCTTTTTACATATCTTTTGCAGCTTGATTCCCCATTTTTTACTGAGAGGGGACCTTCCCCCGAGTGTCGTTATCCTGCACATATTTCCTTGCATTGAGCATAGGTATGTTCCGCTACTTGGAACAAGTTTGCTTGTCCCCTGACACTTGTCTCCTCCTAGATTTGTACTATAAAGCACTTTTATTATTTTTCAAGCTTTTCAAAATATCTAAAAAAGTCCAAAAAATAAAAAAACCAAAAAGCCAAACAGGAGAAGATGTCAACTTTAGCAGCAGTTGAGGCGTGTCGCCTTTGAACAGAGCACTATATATCACATCCATTGTTTGGGTTATTAGTTTGACTTTAGGAGTTGTACTCGTTACTCTCAGTTTATCTCCACTGACTGGTTAAGCTTCCAGTCCCTATGGAGCCTCTGTTGATGCCTCCTATGTAACATAGATGTACCAGTTTGCATATCTATTCCATGTTGCCTACCTTCAGCCACCATTCGCCTTTATTCTCTTGTTCAAAGGAATTTGAACACTGAGTCAGCCATTCCTCAATTATCTTGACTTTGAATGTCGGCCATTCCTCAGTTATCTTGACTTTGAATGTTGACCATTCCTGGTACTGTTACTGGTTCATGCACATCTTGTTCAAGTTCTTCCAAATTATACAGCGTAGTTGAGTACCTCGTGTTGGTTAATGGGGGATGCCTTAATTCCCTCCTTCCAGCAGATTCCATTCCATCGACTTTAGATCATTTATTCTGGATAGGAGTCTAGAGTCATTTGAGTGCCCAGTCATCAGTGGTACGTTCTCTCGCCATCGACAGTTTTGGGAATACATCAATGTCCCCTGATCGATGGATTCTTCCAAGTGTTTGACCTCAACACATATATTCACACTTGTTGGATTGAACTTTGTACCTTGATTCCCATTTTCATTATCGATGGGTGATCTCGCGTCTGTTAACGGTATACATCAATGACCAGTAATCAGACGATGGACTACTATGTTTGACCTCAACACCTCTATTCGCATAGTAGGACATGTACTCATAGTGATTTGTGTAGAAGACCTTCCAGCTTGGTGGCATTCCACATATGCTACCTCCTTGATCGTGCTAGTGTTCATGAGATTTCAGCTCTCGTGATTTGATTCCAATGTATGTCAGGTATCTTCAGCCATTATGCAGATTTTGATCCATTGTGTATGTTCAGCTTCTATGGAGATCCTGATCCATTTTATATCTTCATCATGAAGATTCAGATCTATTATATATTGTACATGGTGATGACCACACATGTCACATTTTGTATATCATGCCTATTCATGGCCATTGTACTCTTATGTATCCAGGACTACTATATGTATTTGGAATCACATGTAGAGATTGATTATTGTACTATACTGATGGATGGATGGTTCTTCCATCGAGTTCTTCATCACTCCACTTCTGGGATGGATTTTATAATGTATTTTGGCCATCATGTTACCCCTCTGGCCTTACACGTTAGGGGGCATCTGTTATAGTTGATTTTACGACACACAGTTGATCACATATTTATGGCCTTCCCTGTTCCTCTGCAGAATCTTTAGACCCCAGGGATTGATATTATACTTTGATGTTTCCAAGTTCATCGCTAAAAACCCATGTTTATTACTATATGCGATTTTTAAACCAATACTCATGTGTACACGTGACTTTTGACCTCAAACCCGCGTACATCGGGATGTGTGCATAAAGCCAAATAATTTTGGATTTTTCCTTGGATGAGTCCAAAGATCCTGACTCTTGGCCTTCCATATGCCTTGTGATCGCTCGGATTCGACCCTCCATTACTGCTTTGGAATGCTATATAAGGAACCCCTTGGATACATTGAAGAGGAGGAATTGAAGAGCAACGAAACTATAGTCCATTATTGCCATAGCTTGCATATACTTGAGTCTGCATCCCTTTGTCCCTTTGGAGCACTTTGTGTTTTTCCCAAGCTTTCCTTTTCTTGTGAGCTTGCTATCGAGAGATGGAGGATTGAACGGGTGGAGGCCCAGGTGGAGGACTCAGTTTCTATGGTCTGTAGATGTGCGGACAGAGGTTGTCAATATTGTAATCTCTGATTTGATTAATAGAAATATCTTTTCCTGTCCAATAATGTGCATTTGAATCTGAGTATCGAATCCATGGATATGTTTAATTGCTTGTACATTGTTGATTATATATGCTAGAGTAGATTTAACACCATATTATATAGTGTCCTTGTCTTGTTTGTTGTTGTTGAGAGAAAATTGTTAGCACAAGCGGGATTGGAAAAAGCTCAACGGGGATCTACTTCAACCGTCTGGAATAAGGTATGATTCAAGGTCCCTTAGTGTTAGATGTTTGGTTTCTCTTGCATATTGGGAAATGATTGATTTCTCATGTCGAGTTGTCTGTTGTGGTACACCCCAATCCATAGGAAGTTTCTCTCCGTAACAAGGATCTATCCGAATTCCATCAACTGAAACTATGTGCCCAAGCAACTTTCCTTCCTATATAGAAAAATAAGATTTTCAAGGGTTTAAAGATAATCCAATTTTTCTGCATTTAATGAATGTTTGTTTAAGATGCTTAATATGTTCCTCATCTTATTCAGAAAAAAATGTTATATCATCCAGATATATAACTACAAATTTCTCCTTTTCTCTAACAAAGGTTATATCCATAGCCCTCTGAAAAGTTGCCCCTGTATTCGTATGACTAAAAGGCATCTTATCATACATGAATGTTCCCCAAGGAGTAGTGAAAGTTATTTTTTCTCTATGATCTGGATGCATTGCAATTTTATTGTACCTTGAAAACCTATCAATCATTAACATTCTTTGAACCCCAACAACATTTTGTAGGATTTGATCTATCTTTGGTAATGGATAATTGTCTCCTAAAGAAGATCTATTCAAATTCCTAAAATCAACACAAACCCTAAATTCACCATTTTTCTTCCTTGCAGGCACAAGATTTGCTGCCCAAGTAGAATATCTAAGAGGATTACTGATTTTTGCATCTAACAACTTTTTGACCTCTTTTTCAATTACTAGTAACAAAGCAGGAATTATCCTTCCAACCTTCTGCCTAAAAGGTTTTGTATTAGGCTTTAAAGGAATCTTATGTTGAATTATATGAGTGTCATATATCTTTAAATCCTCATATGACCATCGAAAAATATCTATATACTCTCTTAAAAGTTTAATGTATTTAGTCCTTTCTTGAACTAAGAGAGTTTTAGAATTTTTACCATTCTAGTTTCAGCTTTTGTGCCAATATTACAACTGATAACATTTTCTTCAGAAGACTACATAGTGGGATTTGATAATACATCATCTTTCGAAAACAATCTTTCAAGAGGCATTAGACCCTTAGGAATGAAATTCCCTTTCAACTTAATAATGTCATGATTAACAATTGAATTTTCTAAAAATGGAAGAATCTGATATGTTTAAAAAATTTCATTATCATCAATAGCAGAAGTTGGGAACTCACATGTTAACTCAAGAAATTGCTTGATCTCTAGATCATCATGAAACACCTTCCAGTGTTTGATATTATCTGGAACAAAGGGTCTATATCTTACTTTAATGGGATATTTGAGATGTGACACTATTGGAATTTTAAAGTATGTTGTTGTTAAAGCCAAAGAATCAGTTGTTTGGTTATGATGTCTTGGGATAAATGAAATATTGAAAGCTATGAAGAAATTATCAATGATATCCCAAACTTCATTTCGATAAACTTTTAACATTTGATGTTTAACCTGATAAACATTCTTTATATGTTGTATGATCAATTCGGAGTCGCCAAATACAGACAGTTGTTGAATGTTTAGATCTTTTGCATCTCTTAGCCCAAGTATCAATGCTTCATACTCTGCAGTATTATTAGTTGTTTGAAATTCCAATTTGCACATCAAAGAAATGATTTCTCCTCCGGGTGAAATAAGCACAACACCTGCTCCTGCTCCCTCTTTACATGATGAGCTATCAATATACATCTGTCATATTTCATCTTGCACTTCTCTTTTAGTTTGAACAATATGATCTTTTTCCACTTGTAAAACCCCTTCATAATCAACATTTAATTGCAACATACAAGAACCAAAATCTTCATGTACTGAATAAATTGGATGATTATTTTGATGTTTATTATCACTTACCAGATATTCTATCTGTACTTCCCTATAAATTCTTCTTTGTTCACCTCCAAACACTAGTATTGTGTCATAAAAAAGATCCATCTGAAGAGTTCCTCCTACCCTTTTTTCCCATGATCTAGATAACAACATGCCAAACTAAGGAGAAATATTTGCTATGACCACATCCATTAGTACACTCTTGATTGGTAGTTGTGTAAGTCTCACCACAAGATCTTTAATGACTCAGTGCATTTTACTACTCTGGAATCAAAAGCATATAGATCATGATATGGCTTAGTGATAGTCATCCCTAAAGCTTCCATGACTGCCTTAGGCATGAGGTTATGTGAAGCTTCTGAATCAAGGAGACAATTATGCAACAACTGCTCATGAACTGTAAGAGTAGTGTAGAATGGGGGAGGATATTCAAAATTGTCATCTGGTTGCTAAAAAGTTTTAGATCCAACAATAATAGTCGGGTTCTCATCTTGCAGATTGATTTCATCTGAAGAAATGGGACTCATTGAATATTTAAGAACTTTAAGAGTTGATTCCCTATATGACTTATTTTTTATCAGCTCAGTTAATGGAACTGGAATCCTAATCTTATTAAGTTCATGTTCTAGAATGAAACCAACAACATTTTTATTAACATATTCTATGACTGCCACTTTATCTTTGGTGTCCTGTATTACTCGGTTCTCTTCTGAAGGTAGCCTTTGTTTGGCAGGGACATTCTTTGCAATTGTCTTACCTTGTGTTTCCTATTTTATCCCTGATCTAAGACCGTATGATTTCTGTGGAATCTTTGACAAATCTCTGGTATGCATGTTTCTTGCTCAAAATCATCTGCTTCTTGATAATTAAGGATCTTAGAATATTGATAATCAGCCTTAGTTAAGGAATGGGAACAAACATCATCATCAAATTGATCAATATCATGTTCATGTTCTTCTAAATATTCCATTTATCCTTCACCTCTCTCATCAGATTCATCATTTCTTGTAAGATTATTTTGGAACAGAGGTTGAATTCTCTGATCCTCATTAGCTCTCCTTTCTCTCTGAATATCATTATTTCTTCTATCTCTAGGTAAGAATCTAGGAACAAAAGGCCGTCTGAACTGGTTTTGATTTCTATCTCCTTCTTGCATAGGCCTATTCTAATTTTTGTTTCCCATTTCTAACCTATTGACCTTTGCAGACATATTCTTAATTAACTTATTCATTTCATCCTACTTGTTTTCTAATGATTTTCCGGTAGAAGTTGATGGCATCATCTCTTTTTAACCCCTGTTATCATATACTGGAAATTCTGATTTATCTTTAAGTTTACTTGATGCTAACAAATTTGACTCAACTTCTAATGCAACTTCATGCAAGTTAAGCAAAGTTACAGACCTTCTTTCTCTTAAAAGCAAGGAAAACTCAACATCAAATGAAATAGCACAGGTAAGTTTTGTTGATGTCTCAAGAGGCTTGATTTTAGCAGGTATCTTGCTATACATCTTATTGAAGCGCTTTGAAAATTCTACAATTGATTCATTTTGTTTTCTTTTCAAAGCTCCAAATTCGGTAAGGTAGTAAAGATAATCTTTTGTGTCCCCTCATTGTCTCATGAACACCTCTACTAAAGCTTCTATCCCATCTATAGAACCTGCATGTAACTCTCTAAACCATTTTTTGAACTCTCCATCTAGACTCTGAACGAACATCTGCATCCAAACATCCTTAGCTTCAATGTTGTGATTGTCAGCATAACTAGAATATGCATTCTAATGTTCCTCTATTGTTACTTCACCCTGACCATTAAACCTAGGGAGATATTTTTTATAATCCCCGTGTTGCAGCTGCAACTTTTGTTCCAAATTTTTGAAAAATTTTGGACCCTCCTTTTGATTTTATCTTGCCTGGATTTGTTTTGGATTGCTGAACTCTGTTGTTCCTTTGTTACAATTTTGAATTTCTGAGTTTGATTTGAAGAAAACTGTTTTCTTTCATTTCGGAAGTTGAATGATCTAAAATGCCTTTGTCTAGCTAATGCTTTTGACTTTGGAACTTTAAGTTTGATTTGTAAATGGTTTGATTTTATCGCTGTCGGAGGTTTGTTGAAGATTAAATCGGGGTGGTAGTTCTCTACGCAGTCGTCATTGCGGAGGGTAAGTAAGGAACGTCTCGATGGACAGTTCTTATTTTCACCGATGCGCTTTTATTTCATTTGTTTCTTTGGATAGTCGGCGTTTTTATTTTTATCACGGTTGGGACATTAGCCTTCTATGTCACCGTCGTTTCGGAGGACAGATAGAGAACAGGTCGATGAATAGTTTTTTCTTTGGCCGATTACGTGGTTTTATTGGTGCAAACTTTTTGCTTTGCGATGATTTTTTGTTTCGTTGTCGAAATGTTTTTGGCAAATAGTCGTAGTTCTAGTCTCGAGCGACGCCACCGATTCGGAGGCTTTGTTGTTTATCTCATCGACACAGAGGAGATGCGTAGTGTTAAACTCACCGATCCATAGTCATTAAAGTTTCCAATCGTCGAAGTTTTCATTTGATTGCGAAGCCGTAGTCTGATTGTTTTCTGCCATTGCGGCTTTCTAGTAGACTATCCTGTCGATGCAGTGTGATTAGTCCTTCCGATATCCGATGCCTGTACGATAGTTTTTAAGGTTTTATTTCGCCAACATTTTATTTTTCCGCGGTACCCTTGGTCTATATGACTCCTGTCGTTCCGGCTCCTTGGTGAACTAATCACCCAATGCTTAGTTATTCCGCTCGCCGATTAAGGTTTTTTCCCATTGACATTTTTTACCAGGAGGTCTATATATTGGGGTGGGGTATTATTTTATAATTAACCTTGTGAACTCGCGTCTACTCCGTCCCCACTGTTTGAACTGTATCAGCGTGCTTAGCTGTTGGGATTTTGTTCATTTGGAGTGCTACCATGGAATTTTCAGACCATCACGTCGACTATAACTTGTTTGCCAAGTAGGCCAACCATGGTTTCTCCTTTCTCTTGATTTTATGAGTCGTTTTGGGAACTAGGGTTTTCCCCTGGTTGAGTTTTTCCCGCCATTTGGTAGTTGGTCGTCTAAATATGAATTTGTCCCTTTATGGTGTGAGGTATCAGTCAGTTTGACAGTATTTGCGGTGGGGGGTTTTTTTCTTGAGCTTGGTTGTAAGCAGTTATGGAAGCTCAATTCCGGTCCGAAGGTTTAGGAAGTTGGTGTAGACAAGCATTACGCTATCTGCACCGACTTTTGTGGGGTTGTTTATGGCCATTCGGGGAAGTTTTCATTTTTCACAGGCGCGTACCCTAGTTTCAAGAAACGGCAAGGGGTTTTCAACATTTTGGTTGAGCTGGGATTTTCGCATTATTGTTTTACAATTAATTTGGTGGTTCATGTTATGCAAGGATATTGAATGCAGTTCGTTTTAAATGATGCATTTGCTATCAGGGTCATGTTTTAGTTGCAGACGGACTTAGAAGTTTAGACTGAGTTTGCAGAAGTCCTTTTGCCTGTTATTTTCTATTATGCATTAATATTCTAATAGTTTATTTGTTGAGAATGCATATAGAAGAGGTAAATGCTTTGATACAGTTTTCTTCATTCTTAGAACACTAACTAAAAGCTCCAATGGTCTAAGAACATGTTTGGTTCATGACAAGGTAACTTCTTCAAAGGAGATATGTCTAAAAGACAAAAGAAGAAGGCTCATGTTGCTGAGGGAGAACCAGATGTGGAAATCATTACCAAGGTGGAATACATTTATGAAGATACAAGAGCTACCACTGGAATAGAGCCAGATTACAAGTGGGGTGAAATATATCGGATGATTGCAAATCAAAATGTGCCTGATGCAAGGTTCAAAGAACTGACTATATATGCAAACATCAAGAAATCTGCTCTGATGAAGGTAGCCACTAGACATGAGTTGTTCCCATGCTCTGAAGTGATCGGATAGATATTACCTAGGGTAGATGTGACCACGATGATCTTAGCAAATACTGCCAAACAAGGCTATGCTGCAAACAGTCCTGGTTATGTCTCACTGGCATATCACCTACCTCCTGCTCAAGTATACTTAACTGAAAGTTGGTTGAAAGAGATAAATTTGGACCTGGTTGAGACAGTCAAAAGAATGATGATACCACGGAAGAACTTTCGAACCAGGCCCTTAGGGGAATATGAAACAAGCACTCTCAGGACCCCTTATAGATTTATACCATTGATGCTGAATAGAGTTTTTGGGAGGGCTCATGGGAAAAACTTCAAATTGGGATGGATACCAATCATTTTCTATGTGGCCACCCAGGGGACTATATTCAATTGGGCAAACATAGTGTCCAATAGCCTCTCAGCCTGCATATCTTCAGCTTTGGGAGGGGTGTCACAGAAGAAGTCAGAGTTCTATATGAGCTCTATCTTAGTGGACTGTATATTATGTACCCAGGCATTTCCAGATTTAAGGTGTAATTGGGACAGGGACAGGACCCCTGTATACACTGCATACAAACTATTTTGGGCACACAAATATTATAGCCACTACAAAGAGATATGTGAACATTTCATTATGCCTTTGTACACTTTAATCTTCTTGATAGAATGCAACTGCACGTCTGAGGAGGCATTCCAATTCATTGAGGAACATGGGAATTACTATTTGACTCAAGAGGGAATGTACATCGGAATGTATGGTTGCTCTAGGGCACCTTCCCTACTCCCTAAGTATGCCAATGATTATGTGGTACATAAAGAAACAGTTAGGCAGGTATATCTTGATGGTGTGGGAAGCTTCTTGTTTGAACATAAGAAGCCAGCCTATCCTACCATACCTTTATGGATGGGAAGTTACAAATTTTCAAAGGTCAAACAAACTGCAGAATTCGTACAGGAGTTGCAGCACTTTCATTTTGGGGAGATGAACTTCCACAGGAATGACTCCCAAAACAAGGTTGCAGAGTATTGCAAAGAGTCAAATGTTCACTTCGAATACACAAACTTCTGGGACAAGGATGAAGAAATCTTCAGAAATGCAAAGAATATGACTGCATTGAAGAAGAGATTTAAACAAAAGATCACCATTGTGGGCGGTAAGGGAAAAACGCACAGACGAAAATTGAAGAAGAAGAAGCCAAAAAGAGGGAAGAGGATGCTAGGAGGCTACCATAAGAGGCAGAGATTTGGCTCAAGAATGAAGAAGAAGAAAGAAAGAAAGCTGCAGAGGAATCAGCAAAGAAGGAAGAGGAGGAAAGAAAGAAGAAGGAAGATGAAGAAAAAACAAGAAGAGAGTGAAGGTTTGAGATTAGCAGGAGCTAAAAAAGACCAGCAAACTACTGACCAAATAGATACACAAGTAGCATAGGGTCATACATATCAGGGTTAGGGACAAGATAATCTTGATTCCCAAGAGCCTGCTGCAACTTCTGGCAGCACTCAAGAACAGGTTGTTTTTTTGGTTTGAATCTGATACCTTTTATGCAGAAAGAAGGAGAAGAGGTCCCTGATTTCAGCACCATCTTCTATGATAAGGAGAAGAAGAGGATTGTCAAGAGAATTGAGAAAAAGGTCGAAACAGGAGGACAATCAGGTATGATGATTACTGATAAAACTTTGGTGCATGGGACAGATGGAGATCCATGACTGACAACCAGAGCTGGGGTGGCATTAACCCAAGCCACTGAAGTCAATGTTGATAGACTTATGATAGACCTTGAGCAATCAAGAAAAAATGCAGCACAATTAATGGAAACTCTAAGAAAGGAGATGGATGAAGGTTATAAGCTGAAAAGGAAATTTGAAGACATGCAAAATGAAGTAAGGACTTCAAATGCAGAACTCCAGACTCTGCACGCAAATAAGATGACCTTAGAAGTTTCCGTGGAAAGAACAAAAAAGGATGCTAAAATAGCTTAGCAGAATTACAAAGGCCACAACTAGAGTATCAGGTGTTGAAGACAGAGAAAAATGACCTCAAAGTATCATATGAAACTCTGAGTGAAGAAAAGGTCCAACTACAGAGCAAAATTGCTGAGTTGGAGGAACAGAAGGCCACTATAGAAGAAAGAGAAAAGCAATTTCAAGTGTAGGTAGCAAGTTTTGAGGGACAGATTGCTCTATTAACAGCATCACTGAAGGATGTCAGTGAACAGAAGACTGATATCCAGCCTTTGAAGGAGCATGTCCTAGCTCAACGAAGAAGAATTCACCAATTGCAAATGTGTATTGAAGAAGAAAGATGTAAAATCTTACAGATAGATAGCAGGTTGGAAGAAATCTTGGACACTACTTCATATTTTGTAGATAGATCTCAGTAAGGATAGTAAGGATAGAAACCAATGAAGAAACCCCTGCAGAGTTACCAGCTAAAGATCGACATAGCTTAAAGCAGGATTATGACTTATTAGAGTTTGCAATAAATACAGCGGAGGAATTCAAGAAGACTGTGAAGAAAATGAGAGGAGCCTGTACTGAATACTGTAGAAGGGTGCTGGTCACCTACAACATATGCCAAGTTGTTGCAGAACAAAGACTGGACGCATTACCAAAACATGAGTTGTTCATAGAACAACTACAGAGCAGGTACCAGGAAGATGAGCAGAAGATCCAACAAGTCAAGGATCTAGATGAGCATATCTTGAAGAATGCAGTAGCTCGTGCAGCATTCAACATCCATTTACTTGAAGATCAGCTATGCTCGAGTCCAGCAAGAATAGAGGTGGTTAAGAATCAGGCTGCAAAGTATGAGATCAACATCCGTTTTCTTGAACCCTCAGATTTTGAAAGCATAGCAACGGAGGCCCAGGCATGGAAAAAGTTCATTAATGATCAAGCGGGGCCCTCTTCATAACTGAGTGCTCTATTAAATTTTTGTTTTAAATGTAATATATTGTATAATGTATGAGCACTCACTACAGGACAAAATTTTGGATTGAAACGTTGGGGAAGCCCAAAAATCACTTTGGGGCAACCCAAAAGTTTTGCCTTTTTGTATAAGTATAGGAGAGTTAGATGTAGAGAGGGACTTTTTCCCAAATAGATTTGTGAGATTATGTTGTAAGAAGAACTATTTCCTTTTGCAATAAGAATTACAAGTTTCCTATTGGAGAAAGCTTGGTGGAAGATTTCAAATGTTGTGCTATGGATTTGTTGAATGTGAACTATTTCATTTCCAGTTGTTGCCCATTAACTGTGAGATCATTCTAACTCTTTGAACCTATGTTCTTGTTATGAATGCGCTCTAGTTTATTCTATGAAATTTCCACTATGAGTAATGAAGGCTTTTCATAAACAATGAACTATCTTGTTGTTCATATATCTATTAATGTTCATGTGCTTTGAATTAAGTAACAACTATCTGTGATTTTCTTAATGCATGCGCAGAAATACATTACTCATTGATAAATGATAATCTTGCTCCTTAGGGATAGGTTAGATAATTAGTTTTAGTTTCTTGGTGTGTGTGATTTAGATGCGAGTGAGTTAAGACGAGAGGTAAGAACCTGCACATCACATTATGGCCGCTGCTCATATTCTCTATCAATCTACATTCTTAGATAGGCACTTGCATATCATACTTAAATTCAAAAAACCAAAATATACACGGTGGACCGGGCTGTAACCGGTTAAACCTTTAATTTTGTTACTTGACCTACGGTAGCCGGACCATAAACCAGAGGGATTCCCCATGCCAAACAGTAATGGGCTAGTTGGGAACGTTTACTAGGGAGAATCCCTAATTGTAGTTACCTGCGAATTTCCAGACATCAACAATTTTTGGCGCTAGCATGAGGGCAGCTAGTACATGGCTGGCAGAGGAAACCCATTTCCTCGAAATTATTCCACTGGTAACAGTTCTAAGAGCAGTTTGTTTCCCAATCCAAATCCAGAAGAAAAGGGTAAGGAGCATCTGTATTCAGTCGATAACGAAGTAGTCAATGATCTGAGAATATTTACTAGGGCTTATGCAAAGAATATTGGAGGATTACTGATTATCCTTGCCTTACCCAGAAGAGAATATCGGAAAAAAGACCGTCCTATATTGGAAGACTCAGTGTTGGTTGAAGATTTTAAAGAACTAGTAGAAACAGCCTTACAGGAAGTTGTTCAACCTCTGAATCAGTTGGACCCAGATACACCTTATTGTTCACCTATTCATACCCTTGTTCCTTCACGACCTCACTCTCCACTTAAAATCATGGAAAATGTAAAGGCAAATCAGCCACCTAACCCACCAAATCCACCACCTGCGTGGAGGGCTAGATCACCATTAAACTTAGCACCTCCTTTGCATGACTTAACTCAAGATTTTGAGAAAATGTTGCCTAAGTTTGACCCAAGTGAAAATATTTTGGTAGATGATCATTTTCACAGCTTTTACTTGGCTATAGAAGGTCTACGGGCTGGAGAACATGAAGATGTAGTCTGCAGATTGTTTCCACGTACCCTTAAAGGAGCAGCAACCTCATGGTATTTTTCTCTGCCTACAAACTCAATCATAGACTAGGATACATTTGAAAGAATATTTAGAAGTAAATATGCAGTCCAGAAAACTCATGCAGCTCTGATGAAAGGGTTATGCGCTTTAAAGAAATAAAGGAAGGAAAAAGTGCATAGTTTCACTCAAAGGTTTGCTGCTTATATAAAGAATTTTTTTGCAACTGATAAACCATCTGATAAAGTTCTGAGTGAATACTATACTTCAGATCTAGGGCCTGAATTGGCCATGTTTGCCAAGATGTCAGTCAAACCTACATTGTCAGAAACTTATGAAGAAGCTAAGAGGGTGGAAGCTGAAAAAGAGAGCATAGAAGATTATCCTGAGCAGTCGGGAGAAAAAACTTTTGGTAAGAAAGCATTGTTACTGACTAAGCCTAAGGATGAGCAATCACATGACTTTGAAGGGATGGTGAAGATGATGCAAAAGCTATCCAACAGAGTGATCGATTTGGAAAAAGAAAAGGAGGCTCATAAAGCATACAAGCCTTACTATAAAAGGAGAGAAGATAACAATCGATCTAAACCTCCTCCACATAGTCCTGCATCAATGAATTTAACTGAGGTGGGTATGGATAATTTTTGTACCTTTCATGAACAGCCTCATTGTGAAGAAGAAAAAAATTGCCCTCAATGGATCAATTCGATGACATTAGTAATGAATCAGCTATTGGACTCTAAACTAACAGAAGCTGATGATGAGAAATAAAAGGGTAATCAATCCACAGAAAAACAAGAGGATGATGCTCTAGTTTTATGGGACTGTGTCTCACTTTTTGATACAGAAGACAAAGGTTCTCTGAAACATGAAGAGATATCATAAACAAATGTGACAACAAGAAGTCAAGGTTTGTTAAATAAAGACAATTCAATACTTCCAAAGATCAAGAAATTTCAAGAGAATATGAAGAAAATACAGAAGAACAACACAGATAATAAAATACATGAATTTACCATTACCAGTCAAGATCCGAAACAAGTCAACATGCCGGTTAAGCCTATTGAAGACAAAGTTGATAATGTCAAGGAAAATCTCAAAGCACATGAGATGGGGTACGATATTGTGGAGGACATTAAAAGGGCTAAGGAAAATATTTCGTTATTTGAAATGTGTAATGTACCTCAATAGAAAGAAAAATTGTTAAAAGCACTTGAAGTACCAGAGGAAGAGCTTCCCACTAACAACCAGCCTGTAAAAGAAATTGTTGAAGCAAGTGTGGGAGGTAATGCTAGGTTTAAAACCCCACCATTCCTTTTGACTTTTGAGATTTTGAACCATAATGTGCACAATTGTTTAGTAGACTCGGGGTCAGCAGTCAATGTTATGCCACCGTCAGTCTGCAGGAAGATCAATGGACAACCTAAACCAACTACCTGGCAGGTTACTCAGCTAGACAGGACCAATGTGAAAGTAGTCAGGGAAATGGAAGATGTTCTGATTCGCTTATCTGCAAATGAAAAGATATGTCAGTACATTGATATTGTAGTAGCATACATACCTAATGTTTATAGACTTGTTTTGAATCGAGACTGGTCAGCAAGGTTAACTGGGTATTTCGCATCAGATTGGTCACATCTGCGGTTGCCTCATAAGGGAAGTCCAAACCATATAAAGATATTAAGAGAGCTCCACATGAAGCACAATGTTACTCAATTGGAAGAAAAAAATGAATCAGTGAGTTTTGTGTTGGGAAATTATCTAATTGAGCTAGAACCGGGAAACTACCAAGTGGAAGAAGCTAGCAGTACACCAAACACCCAGCCCGATCTCCTTCGATTTTCACAGGCTGATGAGATTGACTGTAAAATGGTAGAGTTAGTTTCAGACATAGTTTTTAATTCAAGTTGCGCAGAATTAGATAATGGGTAGGCCTTTTCAATTTACAGTCAAGCTTAGCCTCTCAACTTACAAGTTGCTAGACTTACAGGGGTGGGCAGAGAACTGACCAGTTAATGGTTTAGTTCTCAAACTTTACTTTTCTTGATTATTATTTCTTGATTATATTGTACATAAATAAACAGATTTCTTTGTTTTTGATTTATTTTATTTCTATTTGTTTTTTATTTCAATAAAAGAAGCAAACTTTTGGTTGCATGGAGAACATCAGAATTCTGGATTAACTAAAATCCTTGGCTGTAAGACTGTGTAATATTGATTTATCTGGAAGAATTTCTTCTAGTTTAGAAGTTTTCCTAAATGGTTATGAACACATTGAAGTCCTACTTAATCCTTGTAAAATAACTCAGGATCAAAAGGTCTCGAATACTATTTCGAGGCTCCATCCATATCACATTTAAAAATGTCTAAGGGGGTTACAGTAAGGACCCATGGAAACGAAGCAGGGTAAACAGTATATTATATATAAATGATCCCATGCCAAGAATTGAAAGCCAAAAAGGCAAATAAGAGTCAAAAATCTCCTAAGAAAGCAATGTGTATCAAAACAAAGTACTAAACCATATGAGTACAAAATTGCCAAAGTTCTTCTCCGTCCGTGAGCTGAAAATTAAATAAATCTCTCACACAAAAGGACACTATGGATAGAGGAGCTTGAATAAAAAATTCAGAAAGAAAGGCATGCAGGAGGACTCAAAAAAGGACAAAAGTACAAAAGCACAAAAAGTGCAAAATGGCATGGGAAAGAGGAACAAATGAATATTTCTGTTTACCATATGTTACAATCCTGTGGTGTCCAAGCTGGAAGCTACCCGAAGACAAAGGTAAAAAATGAAACTCATATTTTTGGCCTCAAAAGAGTTATCTTGACTTTGAAATCTTGGTTTCCATTTTCCTAAATTGGACTATCATCGATTTTTAAAAGTACATACATTTGCCAGTGGGGAAATCCAAACATCTAGAAGAATTCAACATGTTGGTTTTATTGTCAAACAGTCTGTTACTTAAGGAAGAAATTGTCCAGAGATCTGGGTTCACCAGGGAATCGCCAATTGTTGCAGCTGCAACTTTTGTTCCAAATTTTTGAAAACTTTTGGACCCTCCTTTTGATTTTATCTTGCCTGGATTTGTTTTGGATTGCTGAACTTTGTTGTTCCTTCGCTACAATTTTGAATTTCTGAGTTTGATTTGAAGAAAACTGTTTTATTTCATTTCGGAAGTTGAATGATCTAAAATGCCTTTGTCTAGATAATGCTTTTGACTTTGGAAGTTTAAGTTTGATTTGTAAATGGTTTGATTTTATCGTTGTTGGAGGTTTGTTGAAGATTAAGTCGGGGTGGTAGTTCTCTACGCAGTTGCCGTTGCGGAGGGTAAGTAATGAACGTCCCGATGGATAGTTCTTATTTTCACCGATGCGCTTTTATTTCATTTGTTTCTTTGGACTATCGGCAATTTTATTTTTATCACAGTCGAGGCATTAGCCTTCTATGTCACCGTCGTTTCGGAGGACATATAGAGAACGGGCCGATGAATAGTTTTTTCTTTCGCCGATTACGTGGTTTTATTGGTGCAAACTTTTTGCTTTGCGATGATTTTTTTTCGCTATCGAAATGTTTTTGGCAAATAGTCGGAGTTCTAGTCTCGAGCGACGCCGCCATTTCAAAGGATTTGTTGTTTATCTCACCGACACTGCGGAGATGCTTAGTGTTAAACTCACCGATCCGTAGTCATTAAAGTTTGTGATCACCGAAGTTTTCATCTGATTGCGGAAGCTGTAGTCTGATTGTTTTTTGCCATTGCGACTTTCTAGCAAACTATCCTGTCAACACAGTGTGATTAGTCCTTCCAATCTCCGATGCCTGTACGGTAGTTTTTAAGGTTTTATTTCACCGACGTTTTATTTTGCCGCAGAACCCTTAGTCTGTATGACTTCCGTCGTTGCAGCTCCTTAGTGAACTAATCACACGATGCTTAGTTATTCCGCTCGCCGATGAGGGTTTTTTCCCACTGACTTTTTTTACCAGGAGGTCTATATATTGGGGTGGGGTATTATTTTATTATTACCCTTGTGAACTCGCGTCTGCTCCGTCCCCACTGTTCGAACTGTATCAGCGTGCTTAGCTGTCAGGATTTCATTCGTTTGGAGTGCTACAATGGAATTTTCGGACCATCACGTCGACTGTAACTTGTTTTCCAGGTAGGACAACCATGGTTTCTCCTTTCTATTGATTTTATGAGTCATTTGGGGAACTAGGGTTTTCCCTTGGTTGGGTTTTTCCCGCCGCATGGTAGTTGGCCATCTAAATATGAATTTGTACCCTTACGGAGTGAGGTATCAGTCAGTTTGACAGTATTTGCAGTGGGGTTTTTTTTTTTTGATCCTGTTTGTAAGCCATTATGGAAGCTTGATTCCAGTCCGAAGGTTTAGGTAGTTGGTGCAGACAAGCGTTACGTTGTCTGCACCGAATTTTGTGGGGTTGTTTATGGACATCAGGGGAAGTTTTCATTTTTCACAAGCGTGTACCCTAGTTTCGAGAAAAGGCGAGGGGTTTTCAACATTTTGGTCGAGCTGGGATTTCTGCATTATTGTTTTACAATTAATTTGCTGGTTCATGTTATGCAAGGAGCTTGAATGCAGTTCGTTTTAAATGATGCATTTGCTATCAGTTTTAAACTCACCGATCCGTAGTTATTAAAGTTTGTGATCGCCGAAGTTTTCATCTGATTGCGGAAGCTGTAGTCTGATTGTTTTCTGCCATTGCGGCTTTCTAACAAACTATCCTGTCAACGTAGTGTGATTAGTCCTTCCAATATCCGATGCCTGTACGGTAGTTTTTAAGGTTTTATTTCACCGACGTTTTATTTTTCCGCAGAACCCTTAGTCTATATGACTTCCGTCGTTGTGGCTCCTTGGTGAACTAATCACACGATGCTTAGTTATTCCGCTCGCTGATGAGGGTTTTTTCCCACTGACATTTTTTACCGGGAGGTCTATATATTGGGGTGGGGTATTATTTTATTATTACCCTTGTGAACTCGCGTCTGCTCCGTCCGCACTGTTCGAACTGTATCAGCGTGCTTAGCTGTCAGGATTTCATTCGTTTGGAGTGCTACAATGGAATTTTCGGACCATCACGTCGACTGTAACTTGTTTTCCAGGTAGGACAACCATGGTTTCTCCTTTCTCTTGATTTTATGAGTCATTTGGGGAACTAGGGTTTTCCCTTGGTTGGGTTTTTCCCGTCGCATGGTAGTTGGCCATCTAAATATGAATTTGTACCCTTACGGTGTGAGGTATCAATCAGTTTGACAGTATTTGCAGTGGGGGTTTTTTTTCTTGATCCTGTTTGTAAGCCATTATGGAAGCTCGATTCCGGTCCGAAGGTTTAGGTAGTTGGTGCAGATAAGCGTTACGTTGTCTGCACCGAATTTTATGGGGTTGTTTATGGACATCAGGGGAAATTTTCATTTTTCACAAGCGTGTACCCTAGTTTCGAGAAAAGGCGAGGGGTTTTCAACATTTTGGTCGAGCTGGGATTTCTGCATTATTGTTTTACAATTAATTTGCTGGTTCATGTTATGCAAGGAGCTTGAATGCAGTTCGTTTTAAATGATGCATTTGCTAGTTGCAGACGGACTTAGAAGTTTAGACCCAATTTGCAGAAGTCCTTTTGCCTGTTATTTTCTATTATGCATTAATATTCTGATAGTTTATTTGTTGAGAATACATATGGAAGAGGTAAATGCTTTGATACAGTTTTCTTCATTCTTAGAACACTGACTAAAAGCTCCAATGGTCTAAGAACATGTTTGGTTCATGACAGGGTAGCTTCTTCAAAGGAGATATGTCTAAAAGACAAAAGAAGAAGGCTCATGTTGCTAAGGGAGAACCAGATGTGGAAATCATTACCAAGGTGGAATACATTTATGAAGATACAAGAGCTACCATTGGAGAAGAGCCAGATTACAAGTGGGGTGAAATATACCAGATGATTGCAAATCAAAATGTGCTTGATGTAGGGTTCGAAGAACTAACTATATATGCAAACATCTAGAAATCTGCTCTGATGAAGGTAGCCACTACACTTCAGATGTTCCCATGCTCTGAAGTGATCGATTGGATCCTGCCTAGGGCAGATGTGACCACGATGATCTTAGCAAATACTTCCAAACAGGGCTGTGCTGCATACAGTTCTAGTTATGTATCACTGGCATATCACCTACCTCCTGCTCAAGTATACTTAATTGCAAGTTGGTTGAAAGAGATAAATTTGGACCTGGTTGAGACAGTCAAAAGAATGATGATACCAGGGAAGAACTTTCGAACCAGGCCCTCAGGGGAATATGAAACAGCCACTCTCAGGACCCATTATAGATTTATAGCATTAATTCTGAATAGATTTTTTGGGAGGGCTCATGGGAAAAACTTCAAATTGGGATGGATACCAATCATTTTCTATGTGGCCACTCAGGGGACTATATTCAATTGGGCAAACATAGTGTCCAATAGCCTCTCAGCCTGCATATCTTCACGTTTGGGAAGCATGTCACAAAAGAAGTTGGAGTTCTATATGAGCTCTATCTTAGTGGACTGTATACTATGTACCCTGGCATTTCCAGCTTTAAGGTGTAATTGGGACAGGGACAGGACCCCTGTATACAATGCATACAAACTATTTTGGGAACAGAAATATTATAGCCATGTTGAGGCCTGGGAATTTGCAGGCAACAATAGGAAGGGATTCTCCCCAGTCAGCGTTCCCAACTAGCCCGTGACTGTTTGGTATGGGGAATCCGTCCGGTTTGCGATCCGGCTACCGTAGGTCAAAGTAACAAAAACAAAGGTTTTACCAGTTGCGGCCCGGTCCACCGTGTATATTTTTGTATTTTTGACTTGAAGTATGATATGCACGTGCCTAATTAACAATGCAGGGTGATAAAGATGCAAAGAGTAGTCACAATGTGATGCGCAGGTTCTTACCTCTCGTCTTAGTACTCACAAGCATCCAAATCATGCAAGAAAATAAATACTAACTAAACTATCTCTAGAGAGCTTGGTATTAATTTATGAGTAATGCACCCCTGTTCATGTGTTATGGAAAATCACAGATAGTTGTTCTTATAACCAAACATATAAACATGAATAAAAGTATATATGATAAGATAGCTCATCAACAGTTAAAACTACCATTACTCATATTGGAAAAAGACATCATAAGGGTACTGAAGAACATTCAGACAAGAACATAGGTTCAAGAAATTAGAACGCTCTTACAGTTAATGAGACACAGCTGAAAACGAAATAGTTCACATTCAACATTGCTCATTTAATCCATTGACATATTCCATAGAGCACTTCCTCCAACAGGTAAAATTTGCAATCTCTGGTTGTAAAACGAAATAGTTCCTCTTACAAACATTAAGTAACAAGTTTTTCCAGGGAAAAAGCCCCCGTAAGTTCTAATTTTCACATATTTAAGCTAAAACAGTTGACCCCTGGGCTGCCCACAAGCGTGCGACCTCTCAGTTCCCCAAACGCTTCATATCCCTCTATCTTTTCTGTAAGCGCTCATTAACCATTTGGTAACCCATCAGTTTTTTTAAGGTCTGCACCTTTGTAGCTACTACTTTTGTCTTCTACTCCACTTCTCCTCCTTGGGATTCTGCTGGTTTCGGCTCTGCCTTCACCAAACGGTCCGTCTCCCTTAGCGCTGCAGTAGTTTGACCAATCTCCGGAAACCACCTGCCATCAAACGACATGCATCATTCATTGGAATCGCATTCAAACCATATCAACTAAAATGGCTAAGCATTAAGAAGGCCATGTACTGCATTACTACCAAAAGGATTAACAAACACTGGCACCACTACTTCGTCTAATTATGGGTTCGAAGGAAAACACCCACGACAGGAAACGTGAACTTCATCGGAGGCTTAGAGCGCTAACCTCGGCAGGGTAGACCTATTCACAGCTGCAACGACGGACAAGAAGAGGTTAAGGACACGCAACCTGCGGGAGGGAAAACTCTTAATCGGAAGCTAAAAGCCCTGCCCCAGCCGCAACGACGGAAGAGAAAGAGGTTACGGACATGCGACCGAAGGGCGGGAAAATTCCCAATCGAGAATCGGAAGGACACTGACATCGGAAGCTGAAAGCTTCGCACAGCCGCAATGGTAGAAGAGAAAAAACTATGAACCCGTGACTAAAGGCAGACTCGCATCGGCGGCAGAGCGCTTTACACATTGGGCGCTTAATTGCTTTGGGAGCCGCAACGGCGGAAGGGAAATGGACAGCAGCCGCCGATTTAACAAAGTATGACGCCCGATTAACAGAAAACTGATTGTTCGGACAGTTTTAAAAATCAACAGCGGTCAAAATACATTTCACCTCTGAAACAACGGCCTTTCAAAAATCCATCAGCAAAACCAAACTCACAATCGACGACCTAAACAATTTCAAACACACGCAACCTCAGAAAATAGGCCGAGAGTCAATCCTTTAAAATCATCCAACATTAAAGCATGACCAAAAGGTTCAAAGGATCCAACGATTAAAAACAACGCTAAATCATGAGGAGGGGCCCAAAATTTAAGAAATTTGGGGAGAACGGTTGCAGCTGCAACAATTGGCAATTACCTGGTGAACCTAGACCTCTGGGCGATTATTCTTTGAGTGACAGACTGTTTAACAACGAATGCATCTATTGAATTTTTCCAGCTATCTGGATTTCTTAAATGACAGAAGTGTGTACCTTTAATCATTGATGATAGTCCAATTTGGGAGAGTGGAAAACAAGATTTTCAAGTCCAGATAACTCTGTCGAGGCCAGAGGATAAGTTTCATTATTACTTTTGTCTTCAGGTAGCTGATAGCTTGGACACCACAGGATTGTAGCATATGGTAAACATAAATATTCATTTGTTCCTCATTCCCATGCCACTTTAGCACTTTTTGTGCTTTTGGACTTTTGTCCTTTTTCATATGAGTCCTCCTGCATGCCTTTCTTTCTGAATTTTTATTCAGGCTCCTCTATCCATAGTGTCCTTTTGTATGAGAGATGTATTTAATTTCAGCTCACGGACGGAGAGGAACTTTTGGCAATTTTATACTCATGATTTAGTACTTTGTTTTGATATACATTGTTTCCTTAGGAGTTTTGACTCTTTTACGCCTTTTGGCTTTCAATTCTTGGCATGGGATCATTTATATATAATATATTGTTTACCCTGCTTCCTTTCCATGAGTCTTTTGCTGTCACCCCCTAGGACATTTTTTAAGTGTGAGAGGGATGGAGCCTCGAAATAGTATTCCAGACCCTTTAATCTTGAGTTACTTTACAAGGATTAAGCAGGACTTCAATGCGTTCATAGCCATTTAGGAAAACTGCTAAACTGGAAGAAGTTCTTTTAGACAAACAGCAACACATAGTCTGATACCCAAAAATGTTTATCATTCCCAAAAATTTTGATGTTCCCCATGCAACCGCAGGTTCGTTCCCTTTATTGAAATCAATAAACTTAAACTAAAATAAACTGAAAAACATGACTCAAAAGACAGCCAAACAGATTATTTATATACAAGACAGAAGAACTCAAAGAAACTCAAGAAAAATAAGGCTTGAGAACCAAACCATTTACTGGTAATTTCTCTTCCCACCCCTGTAGATCTTGCAATTTATAAGTAGAAGGGCCAAGCTTTGCCGCAATCTGAAAAGGGCCTACCCACAACTGCTGGAATTTAGTATGCTTTCCTTTCTCGTCATGGGAGTGATCCCACTTGAGAACCAGATCTCCCACTTCAAACTCTTTTGTTCCTACCTTATGTTTGTCGAACCATCTCTTTATTACCTCCTGCTGTTGCTTAAAGCGCTCTCTGGCTTTAGATATAGCCTCTTCTGCTTTCAGGAGATTATATATCCTTATTTGCAAAACTTCATCATTCGACCCTCTAGATTCTTGAGCTATTATGGAAGAAGGTAGCATGATATTGGGAGGAAGAATGGCTTCTTTACCATACACAAGGGTATATGGTGACACTCCTATAGCAAACTTGGGGGTGACTCTATCAGCCCAAAGGGCATTTGGCAGCGCTGAGTGCCAACTCCTCTGGTTTTCTATTACGGTCTTCTTTAAAATTCTAATCAGATTTTTGTTAGAGGATTCAGCCAGGCCATTTCCTTGTGGATAGTAATTAGCAGAATAATGCAATTTTATCCCTTTATCATGAGCAAAAGCAGTTAATTTAATTGATGAAAAGTACTTAGCATTATCAAAGACTAACGAAATTGGAACTTCAAACCTAGTCATGATATGATCTTGTAGGAAGCTAATGACCGCGTCTTCATTTATCTTGCGCAGCGGGATAACTTCAACCCAGCGAGTGAAATAATCGGTCGCGGTCAGAATGTACTTGTGTTGTAGGGAGGAATTTGGTTTTATTTCTCCAATGATATCCAACCCCCATAGCTCGAATGGCTCCGTGATCATCATAGGCTTTAGGGGTGCTGCTGCTTTAGGTTGCCTCCCACTACACCTTTGGCAAATATCACACTTCCTGACATGTGCGTGCGCATCTTTGAAGAGCGTAGGCCAATAGTAACCGGCTCTGAGGATTTTGTGGGCTATAGTATCCCCTGAATAATGTCCCCCAGGAGGCCCGTCATGCAAATATGTCATTACTTTTTCCGCATCTTCTTTCTCTAAGCATCTCATAAGAACTCCGTCATAATTTTTTTCTGAATAATACTCCTTCAACAATTTGATAGGAAGTTGATTTAAGACGCAGCGCTCTTCTTTGCTTAGAATTCCAATGTTCTCGCAACAGCCCTGCCTGCAGGTAATGCATGAGGTCTCTATACCAAGACTCAGGGGCTGTAAACAAAGGACATACCTCCATTACATGTAATTCGACTTCATCCTCCCAGGCGTGTTCTTCATTTTTTCCATTTTCAGTCATCAGTTTGCACAACCCTTGTCCTTTAACTATAGAGGCTGGCTTGAATTCAAGGTCGTACTCTTGAAGAGTTGTTATCCAGTTGCCCCTTCTTTCTCCTAACTCCTTCTGTACAAGAAGGGACCTTACAGCTGGGTAGGAGACGATCACCTTGGTTCGATTTTTTAAAATATAAGGCCTCAATTGCTTTACTGCTTTAAATACTGCGTAAGCTTGTTTATCAATGGCTGGGTAATTTAATTCGGCCCCTTGTAGACCAATGCTCATGAAAGATATTGGGAATTCATCCCCTCCATCTTCCTTTTGCATAAGCACAGCTACTAGCGAATCATCGGATGCAAAGGTATACAGAATGAAGTCTTTATCGAAATCCGGGCTTTTCAGGGAGGGTGCGTGTGCAACAACAGTATTGATTTTGCTGAAGGCATTCTTTTCAATCTCAGTCCATTTGAATTGTGCATTTTGCTTCACCATTTGCTGCAGAGGCTTGACAGTCTAAGCGAAATTAGGCACGAATCTTCGCACGAAGTTAATTGTTCCCATAAATGATTGCATCCCTTTTTTATTATGGGGCAAGGGAATCTGTTCAATGGCCTCGATCCTTTCCGGATCAATATAAATTCCCTTCTTTGAAACTATGTGACCAAGTAACTTACCCTCCGTGACAGCAAACACACATTTTTTGGGATTGAGTGAGATGCCATATTTTCGACAGCGTTCAAAAATTTGCCATAGATGGAACGCATGTTCTCCTCTCCTTTTTGAGAATATTGTAATATCATCGAGGTATATCACCACACTCCATCCAATCAAACCGCGGAAATCTATGTCCATAGCCCTCTGGAATGTGGCTCCAGCATTTATAAGCCCGAAGGGCATTCTTCTGTATGCGAAAGTTCCCCATTTGGTCCTGAATGTTGTCTTCAACCTGTCTTCTTCAGCTACTAACACTTGATTGTAGCCCGAGAATCTGTCTAGTAAAGAAAATAGTTCAGACCCTGATACCATTTGCAGCAGTTGCTCCATGGGTGGGACAGGATAGTTATCTTTGTCTGAAGCGCAGTTTAAATTTCTGAAATCCACGCATAGCCTGATCTCTCCAGATTTTTTCCTTACCGGTACCAGATTCGAGACCCATTCTGAGTGTCTGACCTTAAAAATAATTATGGCATCCAATAATTTCTTAACTTCACTCTAAACCAGCGGTTCCAATTTTGGATGCATTTTTCTTAAAGGCTGCTGATACGGTTTGACGCCAGCTCTAATGGGAATAACATGCTTGATGATGCTGGTGTCATATGTTTTCAAATCTTCGTATGTCCAGGCGAAAACATCTTTATATTGTTTGAACAAACTGACGAACTTATCTCTTTCTGCTAGTGAACAACATTTGCCAAGATTCACAAATTTAGGATTCGTCTCAATTCCTAAATTTATCAGCTCGAACTGTAGAGATGAGCTGTGAGTCTTCACGTTGGCCAGTCTTCTGAACTTCTCATTTAAATCGAACATTATTTCTAACATTCTGACTCCTTTAGGGATGAAATTATCATACTTCAGCTCGGCGTGATGTTCTTCATCATCTATAATTGCTCCTTTAAATACCTCGTCATTCGTTAAGCATTCTATAATTTGTTGATCGTCATCGAATAATCGTAAGTTGGTAATCATGTCAGGTACCGAGGGCCTGAAAAGCAATTCAACAGAGCATCGATTATTAGTAGGTACCAACCTAGCGGCTGATGTGGCCAACAGGTCAGCTGCTGCATTTTTAAGTCTTGGAATTGAAATAATATTGAATGCATTAAAACATTTAAGCAGGTCCCATACCTCATTCTGGTAAGCCTTTAAGTGAGGGGAAACACAATGTATTTGATTCCGGATTTGTTTCACAATAATTTCGGAATCTCCAAAAACTTTTAAATTACTTACCTTTAATTCAATCGCTTTCCTTAAACCTTGCACCAGCGCTTCGTACTCAGTTGTATTATTCGTACATTCAAACTCTAATCTACATGAGAGAAAATGTTTATTCTTCTGGGGGTCAATCAGGACACAGCGGGCCCCTGACCCTTCTAACGTCTTAGAGCCATCAAAAAACAAAATCCAAAAATCACTAACTACTGAATGCGAATCTACTCCTACTATTAAGTTTACTAGGTTACAGTCAATCTCATCAGCCTATGAGAATCGAAGGAGATCAGGCTGAGTGTCTGATGTGTTGCTAGCTTCTTCTACTTGGTAATTTCCTGATTCCAACTCAATAAAATAGTTTCCCAATACAGAATCCACTGGTTCATTCTTCTCCTCGAGTTGAGTGACGTTGTACTTCATGTGAGGCTCCCTCAAAATCTTAATTTGATTCGGACTTCCTTTATACGGCAGCCACAGATGTGACCAATCAGAAGCAAAATATCCATTTAGTTTGGCCGACCAATCTCTGCTCAGGACAAGACCATACGCGTCTGGTATATCAGCCACCACAATATTAATGACTTGGCACACTTTATCATTTGATGCCAAACGGACTAGGACATCCTCCATCTCACCAATTACCTTTACATCCGTCCTATCCAACTGAACAACCCTCCACGTGGTCGGTTTAGGCTGCCCACTTATCTTTTTACAGACTGATATTGGCATGGCATTAACGGACGCCCCTGAGTCTACCAGACAATTATGTACGTTGTGATTGAAAATTTCAAACGTGAGGAGGAAAGGTGGTTGTTTGCTTTTAGACTTACCTCCAATGCTGGTTTCTACGATTTCTTCTTCTTGTTGAGGTTGATTGACAGTGGGAAGCTTCTCGTCCACTGCTTGAAGTGCTTCCAATAGTCTTTATTTTTGTTGAGGCACTTTACACATTTCAAATAGTGAAACGTTTGCCCTCGCCTTCTTAATATCTTCCACGATGTCATAATCCATCTGCAATTTAGTAGAATGTGGCTTATCAACATTCATTTTCTCTTCAGTGAGCTTGGACAGCGCATCATTCTGCCTAGGATCTTGGCTAGGAATGGTGAATTCAGGAATTTTATCAGCTGCCGAATTATTTTGAAACTTCCTAACATTTTTCTGCAGCCTTTTGATTTTTGGGAGAATGAGACTGTTTTCTTTAATTGGCCCTTGGCTCCTTGTTGTCACGTTGGTTTCCATGACGTCCTTGTAGCCCTGATTCTTTTCTTCTTCTGCATCAAATAACGAAACAGAATTCCACAAAACCATTGTTTCCTCTTCTTGTTCTTTGGTTGAAGTGGTACTCTCTTTTCTTTCTTCATCTCCATCTTCTGTTAATCTAGAATCCAACAGCTGATTCATGACCAACGTCACCGAGTTTATCCATTGGGGACAATTCTCTTCAGAGTGTGGTTGTTGGTGGAAAGTGCAAAAATTGTATGGGCCTACCTCTGTTAAATTCATAGAAGCAGCATTGTGAGGAGGAGGTTGAGACTGATTGTTATCCTCTCTTTTCTTATAATAGGGCTTATAGAACTTTTGTGTTTCCTTCTCTTTCTCCAAATCTATGATTTTGTTGGAAAGCTTCTGCATCATTTTTGACATATTTTCAAAATCTGGCGATTTCTCTTCCTTGGGCTTAGTAAACAATAAGGATTTCCTTCCCACACCTTTCTCTCTTGACTATTCTGGATCATCTTCGATACTTTCTCTTTCAGCCTCCACTACTTCTGCCTCTGCATAGGTTTATGACAAAGTAGGCTTGGCCCTTATTTTGGCAAACATGGCCAACTCAGGGCCTAAAGCTGAAGTATAATATTCAATCAGGACCTTGTCTGAAGGTTTATCTGCTTCAGAAAAATTCTTGAGATATGCTGCAAACCTTTGTGTGAAACTGTGCACCTTTTCCTTTCTCTCTTTCTTCAAGGCGCATAGTCCTTTCATCAGAGCTGCATGAGTCTTCTGAGTCACATATTTACTCCTAAATATCCTTTTAAAGGTATCCCAATCAGGGATAGAGTTTGCAGGCAACCCGAAGTACCATGATGCTGCAGCTCCTTTAAGGGTATGCGGGAACAGTCTGCAAACTACATCTTCATAATCCATGGCCCTTAATCCTTCTATTGCCAAGTAAAAACTTTGCAGGTGGTCATCTACTAATATCCTCTCACTTGGGTCGAACTTGGGCAACATATTGTCAAAGGCTTGAGGTATATCATGTAATGGAGGTGTCAGGTTTAAAGGTGATCTGGCTCTCCAAGCAGGTGGTGGATTTGGTGGGTTTGGTGGTGGATTGGCGTTAACGCCTGCCATGAGTCTGGGTGGAGAGTGAGGAGGTGAGCAAACAAGAGTGTGAGCAGGAGAATTGCGAGGAGTATCTGGGCCTTCTTGATTCAAAGGCAGTACAACTTCCTGTAAGGCTGTTTCCACAAGTTCTTCCCAATCCCCGACCAGCACTGAGTCTTCCAATATAGGACGATCTTTTCTTTTATATTTTATTCTGGGCAATTCAGGGATGATCGGCAATCCTCCAATATTCTTCACATATGCCCTGGTCTGTCTTCTCAGGTTATTAACAACCTCGTTGTCAACAGAAAAGAAATGTTCTTTACTCCTTTCTTCTGGAATCGGATTATGAAGCCCACTGCTTTCAGAACTGTTACCGGTGGAATAATCTCGGGAAAACGGGTTTCCTCAGCCAGACATGCACTGGCGGCCCTCTTTCTAGTGCCAGAAACTGTTGACGCCTAGGAATTCGCAGGTAACAACAGGAAGGGATTCTCCCCAGTCAGCGTTCCCAACTAGCCCGTGACTGTTTGGTATGGGGAATCCGTCCGGTTTGCGGTCCGGATACCGTAGGTCAAAGTAACAAAAACAAAGGTTTTACCGGTTGCGGCCCAGTCCACCGTGTATATTTTTGTATTTTTGACTTGAAGTATGATATGCACGTGCCTAATTAACAATGCAGGGTGATAAAGATGCAAAGAGTAGTCACAATGTGATGCGCAGGTTCTTACCTCTCGTCTTAGCACTCACAAGCATCCAAATCATGCAAGAAAATAAATACTAACTAAACTATCTCTAGAGAGCTTGGTATTAATTTATGAGTAATGCACCCCTGTTCATGTGTTATGGCAAATCACAGATAGATGTTCTTATAACCAAACATATAAACATGAATAAAAGCATATATGATAAGATAGCTCATCAACAGTTACAACTACCATTACTCATAGTGGAAAAAGACATCATAAGGGTACTGAAGAACATTCAGACAAGAACATAGGTTCAAGAAATTAGAACGCTCTTACAGCTAATGAGACACAGCTGAAAACGAAATAGTTCACATTCAACATTGCTCATTTAATCCATTGACATATTCCATAGAGCACTTCCTCCAACAGGTAAAATTTACAGTCTCTGGTTGTAAAATGAAATAGTTCCTCTTACAAACATTAAGTAACAAGTTTTTCCAGGGAAAAAGCCCCCGTAAGTTCTAATTTTCACATATTTAAGCTAAAACAGTTGACCCCTGGGCTGCCCACAAGCGTGCGACCTCTCAGTTCCGCAAACGATTCATATCCCTCTATCTTTTCTGTATGCGCTCATGAACCATTTGGTAACCCATCGGTTTTTTTAAGGTCTGATCCTTTGTAGCTACTGCTTTTGTCTTCTACTCCACTTGTCCTCCTTGAGATTTTGCTAGTTTTGGCTCTGCCTTCACCAAACGGTCTGTCTCCCTTAGCGCCGCAGTAGTTTGACCAATCTCCAGAAACCACCTGCCATCAAACGACATGCATCATTCATTGGAATCGCATTCAAACCATATCAACTAAAGCGACTAAGCATTAAGAAGGCCATGTACTACGTTACTACCACAAGGCTTAACAAACACTGGCACCACTACTTCGTCTAATTATGGGTTCGAAGGAAAACACCCACGACAATAAACGTGAACTTCATCGGAGGCTCAGAGCGCTAACCTCGGTAGGGTAGACCTATTCACAGCCGCAATCACGGAAAAGAGAGGTTAAGGACACGCGACCCGCGAGCAGTAAATCTCTTAATCGGAAGCTAAAAGCCCTGCCCCAGCCGCAACGGTGGAAGAGAAAGAGGTTACAGACATGCGACTGGAGGGTGGGAAAATTCCCAATCGGGAATCAAAAGGACACTGACATCGGAAGCCGAAAGCTTCGCACAGCCGCAACGATGGAAGAGAAAAAACTACGGACCCGCGACTAAAGGTAGACTCGCATCGGCGGCGGAGCGCTTTACACATCGGGCGCTTAATTGCTTTGGGAGCCACAACGGCGGAAGGGAAATGGACAGCAGTCACCGATTTAACAAAGTATGACACCCAATTAACAGAAAACTAATTGTTCAGACAGTTTTAAAAATCAACAGCAGTCAAAATACATTTCACCTCCGAAACAGCGGCCTTTCAAAAATCCATTAGCAAAACCAAACTCACAATCGGCGACCCAAATAATTTCAAACACACGCAACCTCAGAAAACAGGTCGAGAGTCAATCCTTTAAAATCATCGAACATTAAAGCATGACCAAAAGGTTCAAAGGATCCAATGATTAAAAACAACGCTAAATCATGAGGAGGGGCCCAAAATTTAAGAAATTTGGGGAGAACGTTTGCAGCTGCAACAAGCCACTACAAAGAGATATGTGAACATTTCATTATGCCTTTGTACACTTTAATCTTCCTGACATAATGCAACTGCATGTCCGAGGAGGCATTCAAATTCATTGAGGAACATTGGAATTACTATTTGACTGAAGAGGGAATGTACATCGAAATGTATGGTTGCTCTAGGGAACCTTCTCTACTCCCTAAGTATGCCACTGATTATGTGGTACATAAAGAAGCAATTAGGCAGGTATATCTTGATGGTGTAGGAAGCTTCTTGTTTGAACATAAGAAGGCAGCCTATCCTGCCATACCTTTATGGCTGGGAAGTTACAACTTTTCAAAGGTCAAACAAACTGCAGAATTCATACAGGAGTTGGAGCACTTTCATTTTCGGGAGATGAACTTCTGCAGGAATGACTCCCAAAACAAGGTTGCAGAGCATTGCAAAGAGTCAAATGTTCACTTCGAATACACAAACTTCTGGGACAAGGATGAAGAAATCTTCAGAAATGCAAAGAATATGACTGCATTGAAGAAGAGATTTAAACATAAGATCACCATTGTGAGCAGTAAGGGCAAAACCGCACAGAAGAAAGCTAAAGAAGAAGAAGCCAAAAAAAGGGAAGAGGATGCTAGGAGTCTAGCACATGAGGCAGAGAGTTGGCTCAAGAATGAAGAAGAAGAAAGAAAGAAAGCTGTAGATCAATCAGCAAAGAAGGAAGAGGAGGAAAGAAAGAAGAAGGAAGATGAAGAGATGAAGAAAAAACAAGAAGAGAGTGAAGGTCTGAGATTAGCAGGAGCTAAAAAAGACCAGCAAACTACTGACCAAATAGATACACAAGTAGCATAGGGTCATACAGATCAAGGGCAGGGACAAGATAATCCTGATTCCCAAGAGCCTGCTGCAACTTTTGGCAGCACTTAAGAACAGGTTGTTTTTTCTAGTTTGAATCTGATACCTTTTATGCAGAAAGAAGGAGAAGAGGTCCCTGATTTCACCACCATCTTCTATGACAAGGAGAAGGAGAGGATTGTCAAGAGAACTGAGAAAAAGGTCGAAACAGGAGGACAATCAGGTATGATGATTACTGATAAAACTTTGGTGCATGGGACTGATGTAGATCCATGATTGACAGCCAGAGCTGGGGTGGCATTAACCCAGGCCACTGAAGACAATGTGGATAGACTTATGACAGACCTTGAGCAATCAAGGAAAAATGCAGCACAATTAAAGGAAACTCTAAGAAAGGAGAGGGATGAAGGTTATAAGCTGAAAAGGAAATTTGAAGACATGGAAAATGAAGTAAGGACTTCAAAGGTAGAACTCCAGACTCTGCACGCAAACAAGATGACCTTAGAAGTTTCTGTGGAAAGAACAGAAAAGGATGCTCAGAGTAGCTTAGCAGAATTACAAAGGCTATAGCTAGAGTATCATGTGTTGAAGACAGAGAAAAATGACCTGAAAGTATCATATGAAACTCTGAGTGCAGAAAAGGACCAGCTACAGAGCAAAATTTTTGAGTTGGAGGTACAGAAGGCCACTATAGAAGAAAGAGAAAATCAATTTCAAGTGCAGGTGGCAAGTTTTGAGGGACATATTGCTCTATTAACAACGTCACTAAAGGATGTCAGTGAACAGGAATGATATCCAGCCTTTGAAGGAGCATTTCCTAGCTCAACGAAGAAGAATTCACCAACTGCAAATGTGTATTGAAGAAAAAATATGTAAAATCTTACAAATAGATAGTAGGTTGGAATAAATCTTGGACACTACTTCATAATTTGTAGATAGATCTCAGGATATTTTGGAAGTCCTGGCTGGAAGGATAGTAAGGATAGAAACCAATGAAGAAACCCCTGCAGAGTTACCAGCTAAAGATCGACATAGCTTAAAGTAGGATTGCAACTTATTAGAGTTTGCAATAAATACAATGGAGGAATTCAAGAAGACTGTGAAGAAAATGAGAGGAGCCTGTACTGAATACTGCAGAAGGGTGCTGGTCACCAACAACATATGCCAAGTTGTTGCAAAACAAAGACTGGATGCATTACCAGAACATGAGTTGTTCATAGAACAACTGCAGGGTAGGTACCAGGAAGATGAGCAGAAGATCCAACAAGTCAAGGATATAGATGAGCAGATCCTAAAGAATGCAGTAGCTCATGCAGAAGTCAGCATCCATTTACTTGAAGATCAGCTACACTTGAGTCCAGCAAGAATAGAGGTGGTTAAGAATTAGGCTGCAAAGTATGAGATCAACATCCGTTTTCTTGAACCCTCAGATTTTGAAAGCATAGCAGCGGAGGCCCAGGCATGGAAAAAGTTCATTAATGATCAAGCGGGGCCCTCTTCATAAAAGTGCTCTATTAAATTTTTGTTTTAAATGTAATATATTGTATAATGTATAAGCACTCACTACGGGACAAAATTTTAGATTGAAACGTTGGGGAAGCCCAAAAGTCACTTTGGGGCAGCCCAAAAGTTTTGCCTTTTTGTATAAGTATAGGAGAGTTAGATGCAGAGAGGGAATTTTTCCCAGATAGATTTGTGAGATTATGTTGTAAGAAGAACTATTTCCTTTTGCAATAAGAATTACAAGTTTCCTGTTGGAGAAAGCTTGGTGGAAGATTTCAAATGCTGTGCTATGGATTTGTTGAATGTGAACTATTTCGTTTTCAGTTGTTGTCCATTAACTGTGAGATCGTTCTATCTCTTTGAACCTATGTTCTTGTTATGAATGCGCTCTAGTTTATTCTATGAAATTTCCACTATGAGTAATGAAGGCTTTTCATAAACAATGAGCTATCTTGTTGTTCATATATCTATTAATGTTCATGTGTTTTGAATTAAGTAACAACGATCTGTGATTTTTATTAATGCATGCACATAAATACATTACTCATTGATAAATGATAATCTTGCTCCCTAGGTACAGGTTAGATACTTAGTTTAGTTTCTTGCTGTGTGTGATTTAGATGCAAGTGAGTTAAGACGAGAGGTAAGAACTTGTGCATCACATTGTGACCGCTCCTCGTATTCTCTATCAATCTGCATTCCTAGATAGGCACTTGCATATCATACTTAAATTCAAAAAAATAAAATATACACGGTAGACCGGGCCGTAATCGGTAAAACCTTTAATTTTGTTACTTGACCTACAATAGTCGAACCGTAAACCGGACGGATTCCCCATACCAAACAGTAACGGGCTAGTTGGGAACGTTTACTGGGGAGAATCCCTAACTGTTGTTACCTACGAATTTCTAGGCATCAACACCCCGCTAGGAAGGGACTGAAGAGGCTGAGGCAACACCAATGGGGCATACCTTGCAACCACTATTCAGTCCATATAATCAAGAGGTTGGACAACCATTTTTGGACTAGTTTGACTTGATGAAGACCAAGGGGTACTGAATAAAAGTTGATGAAGTGGGACCATACTTGTGATGGGAGTATAAGGTGAAAGTTGTGACTTTATTGAAAATCTTCCTGACTATAGAGTCTGGGGTTTAACCTTCTCAGATGAAAGAGGATTGGTATAAACATGAAAACTATCCACTTGAGTAGTAGGAATAAGAAAAGATAAATCCTTTTCTTCTTCTTCTTTTTCAGGTTGTAGGTTTGCAAAAGGATAATCTAATTGATCTGGTATGTCTAAAAATGGAGGATATTGATATATCCTAGAAGAAGAAGAGCTTAACTTTTGTCTAGCTTCTTTAAGAATCTGTTCTGGATCTGATACTCTTGGATGTAAAGGAGAAGTAGGATTACCCGTAGTCCCTATTTTTGTGGAAGCCACTGTGAAAATTTACTTGGTGAAACTGAAAACTATAGTCTTTAAAGATTTTCTAATTTTGTCCACCCCCAAAATCATATCAATAAAATATACCCAAGGAAGATGTATTGTACTTCACTTCCGTTCCCCAACAACGACGCCCAAAGATGTTGGTACTAGAGTTTGTAATAGACTACAATGTACAAAGCCCATGCAACTCAGTCAGGTATGATAGTGTATAATAGCAGGGCAAAAGATAAGGTATATAGACAAGGATTTAAATCTAAAACTACAGACCCATAAGTATATGACAAAAAGCCAAAAATGATATTATGAAAAACATTTGTATACAAATAGTAGCAATGAATGAACCGGTTTAACAATAGGTCATGTAACCACAAACAGTTGATTATATAACTAATAAATATTCTTAAGACAAAAAAACATTCTGCAAAAAGACTTACAATTATTGGTATATGTAATAAGAAACTAGGATAGAAACACTATCTTTCCTAAGAGTTATTAAAGATAATCGTGTACATGAACAACGTTTGCATGAATAGAAGTAAAAAACTGGCTCATCTAATATATTTTCCTTCATATAACCTTCAGAATATACTTCCAGTATTTAACAAAGTTCCAGATTCAAAAAGATATCCAAAAAGAACTATCTATATCCACTGCTATCTCCCACCTTTTCCTAGTTTAAACTCCTATATTTAGACAAAAATAGCATCTCCTCGAGATTGTTTATGGATCCCCACATGTAGGACCAAAATAGTTTGAAACTTTTTCTTGGGTTCAAAATTATAGGATCGAGAAAACTTAAAAATAGAAAAGGTTTAATTGCATCAACAACAAAACTTTAACTTTAAAAGATATCATGCCACCTAGTCAAAACAAACTCTAAATCAAATTATTTTTAATCTTGTTCATCTAGTTGTCTTATGAATCATCAAGCTTTTCCAACCTGTCAAAGACTTCAAGCAACTTCTGCTAGTATGGTCAAGCCATCTAGCACTTCAGATCTCTTTTGAATTCGAACTAACTCCTCCTCCATAGCTGACAATATATCCTGCAATTTCTGATTCTGTTCAAGCAATTCTAAATTTACCTGTTGGGACATTTTCCTTCTTTTTACAGCTTCTTCAGAAACCTGAACCAACTCAGCATAATTAGCATTTATGTCCTCGAGGTCCTGCCTAATCATTCAATTTGCATTTACCAATTGATCATTCAGATGGTTAAGGTGTGAATTCTGAGTTTTGTAGTGCTGCAAAGCTTTCTTAAGATTTGAAACCTTTGTTTCTTCTTCCCTCTACATATCTACATATGAATTATCAACTTCTTGGTTTACAATCTTCTTTGTGATTTCAGGAAATAAAACCCTATCTAGATTTGTACAATCTAAATCTTGAACATATTCCATAGTTTATTCAATACATGACTGTTTTTTTATTTGTTTCTTCACTGAATGTAGACATGACCCCTCTGCCTTTATCTATGACTTTTTTAACTAAAATATCTAGAATAGACTTGATATTTTCTTCTATGATTTCTAAGGCTTTTGAAATCATACCTTCAATTTGTTTAGATTGGGTTTCTACTTCACTGGAGGATTCTTCGATTTCGATTAACATTTCTTTCTGAAGCTTTGTATTTAGTACCTTCTTCATATTCAGATGTAGCTTGTTCGTGGGTCTTGTCTTGGGCCTCCATCTCGCTGTTTCAAAACCTTTAGCATGGGCATAGGTCTTTTTTAGTGACTAGTGTTTCTGGCTGTTGTAAGCTTTCTATCCCCATGCCTTCCTCTGCAAAACTTGGAGAACTGGAAGTTACCTCCATTTATTCTACCCTTGCATTCATTTTAGTCAGCACCTCTGAAAACCCTTCAAACCCTACATCTTCAGACTCTTGTTGTGATTTGCTCACATCTTTTCTCTTATTGCTACTCCTTAGCTTCATTTTCACATGTTTACCTTCTTGCGATATTCCATCAGTTTTAAAGCTAGACCAAAACAAAAAATGGGACCAAGTCCATACCTTTTTCTTCAACTCCTTGTCAATCGATAGCTTGATCAAGCCATGATGAAAAACACTATGGGAAATATGATCCAGATGGGTTTTAACCTTGGCCGACATTTTAGACATGCTCTTCAACAAATAGAAAGGTAAATTTAATTTTGAAACTCCTACAACATGAAGCAAAAACCATGGTTGTGAATCGACCCTCATAGGTAACATACCTCTGGATGATACTCAGAACCTTTTGCCACTCTTCTCTTAAGAAATATCTGTGAATGCCTTGACTCCAATATGAGGTTTCATATCCAGGTCGGAGGAATAACTTTAAATCCACTTGAAAGGGTAACTTCTTGAACCATGTTTCTCCTTCTGTGGATAATCCAGTAGCCTTTGTTATTGACTGTTCAGATATTTCGAAGTTGATACTGCTAAACACAACCCTCGTGCATGTGAATTTTCTAGCAAACACCGTAGAGACTTCCACGTTATACCCTGTGATCTTCTTAAAGAACACGAAACAACCTATGTTTCTAAGCAACTCTGCATATCTTGGATGCTCTACAGGCCATTGTGTATCTGTTGATTCAACATATGAGGTCAGTCGCTTGTTTTCTTCATGATTTCAGTGGTAATAAAAAACACAAACCTCGAAACCCTGCTAAAATTAAAAAAACAACAGAAAATACCCAATATCGTAATACTATGAATGTAAAATAATTTGGTATAGCCACGATCCATCGCCATAATGATATGTATCCACCTGTCAGTTTCTTTCATACTAAGAACAATTACCTTGTACAACACTTGATCCACGTATTACCACTTTCATTAATTCATGATTTGTAAAAGATGCTTTAGAAAGCGTAATAATATTTCGGCAGCACTCAAACTTTCAAAGATTTAATACAAGTTGCGAGAACATTGTACTTTGGAAAAATGAAAAACATCAATTCATCATATAATATATAATGAAAGCTTATAAGTATGGATAAAAAATAAAACTATGAGCCAACTTATTAACCTCCAATCTAACAAAATATAACACTCAATGTATATACAATAGGGTTGTCAAAACACACTTTAAAGTTTCCTAGGGCTATACAAGAAAACTAAGGTTTACAACTCCAGTACCAACACCTCGCTCCTTTTGGGGACGAATTTTTCTCTATAAAACTTCAAGAACTTCTAGACCAGATGCCTTTAAGTGAAACTAAAATATATTGTACTCAAATCAAACTGTATTCTATGTACATCCATTGGGCAAGAGTCTTTATTCAAACCATAAAACTATACTGATATATACAATGAGGTGAATTTTTTCCTTGACTTCAACCTGTGTAGAATTGTTTTAAAAACCACCCATTCACAGGGCCTGAAATTTCCTCACCTTTCAAGTTTTGCAGTACAAATGTATTGTTTCCCAAAATTTTAGAAATCTTAAAAGGACCAAACCATAAATTATCAAACTTACCATGTTTTCCCTTTTCATCTCTATGTGCATCCCATCTAAGCACCATATTATTCACTAGAAAAAGTGTATTCTTTATACCTTTTATCAAATCTTTCCTTGACTTTCCTTTTTAAAATCTCAATTGTTTCTATCAAAGCCTCCCTTTCCTGTTGCAACTGGACAATCTGAATCATCCTTCTGTTCACTTCATTTGGTTCTTCTTTTATGCCCTGCAACAATTTTATGATTGGAAAATTTAACTGAACAGGAAAAATTGCATCTACACCATATACTAACTGAAAAGGATACGTACCAATGGCTTTTTTGGTCGTGACACAATTAGCCCAGAGAGCATATTTTAGCATTTTATCCCAAGCCTTCTTTTTTCTGAGATGACATCTTTTTAATATTGCTTCAAATGTTTTTATTCGTGGTCTCTGCTAAACCATTACCTTGGGGATAATAGGGTGTAGAATTTTTAAGAATGATTCCATTCTTTTAACAAAAATTAACCATGGATTTAGATTTGAATGCTGGAACATTATCAATCACCAGTTCCCTTGGGCATCCAAATCTACTCAATATATGTTCCTGCAAGAAATTTATGATGACTTCATCTGTTGCTCTTATGGTTGGAATTGCTTCCACCCATTTAGTAAAGAAGTCAATAGCTGCCAAGATCCATTTATGTTGACCACTTGAAACATGATGAATCTCTCCAATAAAATCTAAACCCCATTTTTTAAAAGGAAAATTACTAGAAATAGGTTTTAAAGGTAGAGATTGTAATTTATGTTTTCCTGCAAAATTTTGGCATTCAACACAAGGTTTCACTTGCAAGTAGACATCATTGAAAAGGGTAGGCCAATAATATCCCACTCTTAGGATTTTGTATGTTGTTGCTTTCCAATACTTGTGACCTCCACATGCACCCTGTGCAACTCTGCCGTAACTGCATAAGCTTCTAGCATATCCAAACATTTCAATAACATTCCTCCAAGGTCTTTCCAATACAAGACTTTATCAATCAAGACATATTTCATTGCTCTGAACTTTAATGGTCTATATTCACTTTTGGTTACATTAGGAGGACATTGCAGAAATAACAGAAAATAAACTATGTTACCCTACCATAAAGAATCGACATATTCATCATAAATCTGTTCATTATTTTGTCATGTTGATAACCCTTCATGCACTGATTGATCTTCTACCAAATGAAGTCCCAAAGCTTGACATTTGGAATCAGCAAGAAGTTTAGCTAAACCTTGCCCTTTAATCAATTTAGTAGGCCTGATTTCAACATCATACTCCATAATTTGTTCTATCCATCATCCCCTCTTTCCTTCACTATCAGGTTGTGTAAGAATGTCCTTAATTGTTGCATGAGGTACATAGGCAAAAGTTTTTGAATGCAACAAATAGATCCTAAAAAACTTAAGAGCTTTTCCTAAAACATAAGATTGTTTTTCTAGCGTATTGTACTTAAGTTATGAATTTCTTAAAGTTTTACTAAAAAAAGAGATAGGTTGTTCAAGTCCTTCTGATTTTTTTTGTAAAAGTACAATAGGTATACTATTTTCAGAAGCAAAGGAGAAAGTGAAGAATTCCTTTGAAAAACCTAGGCTTGCCAATACTGGAGCTTCAGTCAGAGGCTGTTTTATCTTTTCAAAAGACAATTTAGCTTCAGCTGTCCATTTAACCTATTGATCCTTCTTCAACATAACTATGATTTCTTTATTAGTTTCTACGAAATTCAGAATAAACCATCTTTAAAATTTAAGCTTACCAATAAAAGACTGAATATCCTTTTTATTCCTGGGAATGTTGATCTTTAAAATGGTCGCAGCACATTTAGGATCTATCTGAATTCCATCAGCTGAAACTATGTGCCCAAGCAACTTTCCTTCCTGCATAGCAAACTGAGATTTTATAGGGTTTAAAGATAATCCAAATTTTCTGCATTTAATGAATGTTTGTTTAAGATGCTTAAGAAGTTCCTCATCTGATTCAGAAAAGAATTGTTATATCATCCAGATATATAACTACAAATTTCTCTTTTCTCCAACAAAGGCTATATCCATAGTCCTCTGAAAAGTTACCCCTGCATTCATAATACCAAAAGGCATCTTATCATACATGAAGCTTCCCCAAGGAGTAGTGAAAATTGCTTTTTCACTATCATCTGGATGCATTGCAATCTTATTGTACCCTGAAAACCCATAAATCATTGACATTCTTTGAGCCCCAACCACCTTTTGTATGATCTAATCTTTCTTTGGCAATGGATAATTGTCTTTTAAAGAAGATCTATTCAGATTCCTAAAATCAACACAAAACCTAATTTCACCATTTTTTTTCCTTACAGGCACAAGATTTTCTACCCAAGTAGAATATCTAAGAGGAATAATGATTTTTGCATCTAACAACTTTTTGACCTCTTTTTCAATTACTGGTAACAAAGTAGGATTTATCCTTCTAAGCTTCTGCCTAAAAGGTTATTAGGCTTATAAAGGAATCTTGTGTTGAATTATATCAATGTCATATATCTTTAAATCCTCATATGACCATGCAAAAATTTCTATATACTCTCTTAAAAGTTTAATTTATTTAGTCATTTCTTTAACTGAGAGAGTTTTATAAATTTTTACCATTCTAGGTTCAACTTCCGTGCCAATATTACAACTGATAACATTTTCTTCAGAAGACTGCATAGTGGGATTTGATAATACATCATCTTTCAAAAAAAGTTTTTCAATAGGCACTAGACCCTTAGGAATGAAATTCCCTTTAAACTCAATAATGTCATGATTAGCAATTGAATTTTATGAAAATGGAAGAACCTGATATGTTTCAAAAATTTCATCATCATCAATGGCAGAAGTTGAGAATTCACGTGTTAACTCAAGAAATTGCTTGATCTCTAGATCATCATAAAATGCCTTCCAGTGTTTGATATTATCCGGAACAAAGGGTCCATATCTTACTTCAATGGGATATTTGAGATGTGACACTTTTGGAATTTTAAAGTATGTTGATACTAAAGCCAAATAATCAACTGTTTGGTTATGATCTCTTGGGATAAAAGAAATATTGAAAGGTATGAAGAAATTATCAATGAGATCCCAAACTTCATTTTGATAAACTTTTAACATATGTTGTTTAACCTGATAAACATTCTTTACCTGTTGTATGATCAATTCGGATTCGCAAAATACAAACAGTTGAATGTTTAGATCATTTGCAGCTCTTAGACCAAATATCAATGTTTCATACTTTGTAGTATTATTAGTTGTTTGAAATTCCAAATTGTAAATCAAAGAAATGATTTCTCCTCCGGGTGAAATAAGCACAACACCTGCTCCTGCTCCCTCTTTACATGATGAGCCATCAAAATACATCTGCCATATTTTATCTTGCACTTCTCTTTTAGTTTGAACAACATGATATTTTTCCACTTATAAAACCCCTTCATAATCATCATTTAATTGCAAGTACAAGAACCAAAGTCTTCATGTATTGAATAAATTGGATGATTATTTGGATGTTTACTGTCACTTACCAGATATGGCAGCTGTATTCCCCTGTAAAGTCTTATGAGTTCATCTCCAAACACTAGTATTGTGGCATAAGAGATATCCATATGAAGAGTTCCTCCTACCCTTTTTTCCCATGATCTAGATAGCAGCATGCCAAACTTAGGAGAAATATATGTTATGACCACATCCATCAGTACACTCTTCATTGGTAGTTGTGTAAGGCTCACCACAAGATCTATAATGACTCCAATGCATTTTACTACTTTAGAATAAAAGGCATATAGATCATGATATGGCTTAGTGACAATCATCCCTAAAGCTTCCATGACTGCCTTAGGCACGAGGTTATGTGAAGCTCTTGAATCAAGGAGACAATAATGCAACAACTACTCATGAACTGTAATAGTAATGTAGAATGGGGGAGGATATTCATAATCGTCATCTGGCTTGTCAAAAGTTTTAGATCCAACAATAATATTAGGGTTCTCCTCTTGTAGATTGATTTCATTTGAAGAAATAGGACTCATTGAAGATTTAAGAACTTTAAGAGTTTATTCCCTATATGACTTATTTTTTATCACCTCAGTTAATGGAATTTGAATCTTAATCTTATTAAGTTCATGTTCTAGACTGAAACCAACAACATTTTTATTAACATCTTATGCGACTGGCACTTTATATTTGTTGTCATGTAATACTTGTTTATGTTCTGAAGATAGCCTTTGCTTGGAAGGGACATTCTTTACAATTTTCTTACCTTGTGCTGCCTGTTTTATACGTGTTATAAAACCGTATGATTTATGTGGAATCTCTTGACAAATATCTGGCATGCATGTTTCTTGCTCAAAATCATTTGCTTCCTGATAATTAAGCATCTTAGAATACTGATAATCAACCTTACCTAAGAAATGGGAAGAAACATCATCATCAAATTGATTAATATCATGTTCATGTTCTTCTAAATCTTCCATTTCTCCTTCATCTATCTCATAAGATTCATCATCTCTTATAAGATTATTTTGGAAAGGAGGTTGAATTCTCTTATCGTCGTTATCTCACCTTTCTCTCTGGATATCATTGTTTCTTCTCTCTCTAGGTAAGAATCTAGGAACAAAAGGCCGTATAAACTGGTTTTGATTTCTATCTCCTTCTTGCATAGGCCTATTCTGATTTTTGTTTCCCATTTCTAACATATTGACCTTTGCAGACAGATTCGTAATTAACTTATTCATTTCATCCCACTTGTTTTCTGATGATTTTCCTGTAGAAGTTGATGGCATCATCTCTTTTTTACTCTTTTTATCATGTACTGGAAATTATGATTTATCTTTAAGTTTACTTGATGCTAACAAATTTGACTCAACTTCTAATGTAACTTCCCGCATGTTAAGCAAAGTTACAGAACTTTTTCTCTTAAAAGCAAGGAAAACTCAACATCAAATGAATTAGCATAGCTGAGTTTTGTTGATGTCTCAGAAGGCTTGATTTCAGCAGGTATCTTGGTATACATCTTATTGAAGCGCTTTAAAAATTCTATAACTGATTCATTTTGTTTTCTTTTCAAAGCTCCAAATTTAGTAAGGTAGTAAAGATAATCTTTTGTGTCCCCCCATTATCTCATGAAGACCTCTTATAAGTCTTCTATCCCATCTTTAGAACCTACAGGTAATTCTCTAAACCATTTTCTGACATCTCCATCCGCATCCAAACATCCTTAGCTTTAATGTTTTGATTGTCACCATAACTAAAAAATGCATTCTAGTGTTCCTTTGTTGGTACTTCACCCTGACCATTAAACCTAGGGAGATATTTTTTATAATCCCCGCTAGGAAGGGCATGAAGAGGCTAAGGCAACACCAATGGGGCATACCTTCCATTCACTATTCGGTCCATATAATAAAGAGGTTGGGCAACCATTTTTGGACTAGTTTGACTTGATGAAGAAGGAGGGGCACTGAATAAAAGATGATGAAGTGGGACCTTACTTGTGAGGGGAGTATAAGGTGAAAGTTGTGACTTTAGTGAAAACCTTCTAGACTGTAAAGTTTGGGGTTTAACCTTCTCAGATGAAAGAGGATTGGTATAAACCTGAAAACTATCCACTTGAGTAGTAGGAATAAGAAAAGACAAATCATTTTCTTCTTCTTCTTTTTTCAGGCTGTAGGTTTGCAGAAGGAGAAGCTAACTGGTCTGGTATGTCTAAAAATGGAAGATGTTGATATCTCCTAGAAGAAGAAGAGCTTAACTTATGTCTAGCTTCTTTAAGAATCTGTTCTATATCTGATACTCCTGGATGTAAAGGAGAAGTAGGATTACCCCTAGTCCCTGTTTTTGTGGAAGCCACTGTGAAAAATTACTCGGTAAAATTGAAAATTGTAGTCTATAAATATTTTCTGGTTTTGTCCACCCCCAAAATTAGATCAATAAAATGTACCCAGGGAAGATGTATTGTACTTCACTTTCGTTCCTCGGCAACGACGCCAAAAGATGTCGGTACTGGATTTTGTACTAGACTACAATGTACAAATCCCATGCAGCTCAGTCAGGTATGATAAAGGATTTAGGTTCAGGAGTTTCAAGTTTGTTGGTGTATGATAACAGGTCAAAAGACAAGGTATATAGACAAGGATTTAAATCTAAAACTACATACCCATAAGTATATGACAAAAATCCAACAAGGACATTATGAAAAACATGTGTCTACAAACAGTAGCAATGTATGAACCGGTTTAACAATAAGTCATGTAACCACAAACAACTAATTATATAACTGATAAATATTCTTAAGACAGAAAAACATTATGCAAAAAGAATTACAAATATTGGTATATGTAATAAGAAACTAGGATAGACTATATTTCATAAGAGTTATTGCAGACAATCATATACATGAACAACATTTGCATGAATAAAAGTAAAAAATTGGCTCATCTAATATCTTTTATCCTTCATATAACCTTCAGAATATACTTACAGTATTTAACAAAGTTCCATATTAAAAAATATATCCAAAATAACTATCTAACTCCACTGCTATCTCCCACCTTTTCCTACTTTAAACTCCTATATTTATACAAAAATAACATCTCCTCGAGACTGTTTATGGATCCCCACATGTAGGACCAAAATAGTTTGAAATTGTTTCTTGGATCCAAAATTATAGGATTGAGAAAACTTAAAAATAGAAAAGGTTTAATTGCCTTTTGTTGGTTTATTGGTCAATATTGAGAGTGGGGGTGAATCAGTATTGTTAACTTTTTACTTATTTTAACCACTTATTAAATTTAACATTAAAACACATAATAACACGAAAACACAGAACACAAATTTAACGTGGAAGCCCAATAGGGTAAACCACCAATACGTCCTATTACTGCAAAATTGTGTTTTACAAATAGTTTTCCTGCTGCTACAGACAAGGATGGTATTACACCCTGTTTACCAATACCAATTGGAAGGAGGCTATGACCCCCTGGTTTATTAGCTATGACCGAAAGGATGCTACAACACCCTATTTACCAATGCCAATTGGAAGGAGGTTACAACCCCCTAGTTTATCAGCTACAACTGAAAGGACGCAACAACCCCCTGCAAGCCTGTTTCTTGCCCTAGCGCCGCCCTGCCACCCTGATATGTTTCTCATGATTTCTCTCCCACTGAATTCTGTCACACCCAATGGTCTTTAATTCTAATCATGTAATTTGAATTTTAGAGACATCTTCCTTCTTACTCAGGTCGCTGCTTAAATACTTCTCAGCGTTTAAGCTTCTTTCAATAGTTGCGTCTCTTCAAACTGAACAAACACACCTTTCACTATTGCGCCCTTTCAAATATGAAGATCACACCTTCCAGAATGTCCTTTCACATTCTTCCATTGATCCTGCACCTTAGAAATTGTTTCCGCAACTTGGAAACCATTTCCGCACCTCTGTCCAACGTTTGCAGGTGCTTCCGCACTGCCAAACTTCTTTCCGCATGATCAACTTCCTGATCCAACCAGAGTCGTTGATCCTATATCTAAGTCATTCTGGACCATCGATTTCTACCTCAAAATCGCCTTTCCACACTAAGAATTTGTTTCAGCGATTTCCCACTGTTGATCTTTGTCGGGCGTTTTCCTGACTGTCAATCTCCAAATTGTGGGATGCGAGATGCGGGATGTCGACTGTCTGCTTTTTCCTTTCTGCAAGCTCCTGTCCACAAGATTTCTTTCGCACCGTCGATCTTTTGCGGAGTCTTTCCTGACCTTCGATCTTCCGGATTGCGGGTTCATAAAATGGTAAAACGTTACTTCTGCAATTCCCTTTCCGCATTTTTCTTCTGCACCGTTGATCTCTTTTAGCGGAACTAATATCAGCCTTGCGATCTTGATCTTTTGCAGAACTTTGGATTTTTCACCTAATTGTCAGAATTAATCCTTAACCGTCAGATCTAGTACGAGACCAATGCCCACCATCAAATCTTGATCTTTTTCGAAATCTTTAGCCTTCTTGAATAGTTTCTGTAAACTTGATCTTCACCATTAGATCTAGTGCGGGTCGCTCCCTGACCGTCCATTCTAGAACTAATGTGGATCTGCATTCTGTCTTTGCAGATTATACAAAAATTGATCCTCATTCATCGGATCTCATGTATATAACTATGCCACCTCATCGTTGTGCCATGTCATCACTACCTTCGTCTATGTCACCTCATCATCGTGCCATTTTGTCTTTACTTTGACTTATGTTGCGTTAACACTATGTTAACTCTGCCATGGTATCTTTTTTGCTTATCCTTTGTACTTCATAAGCAACTTTGCCATCAATGACAACTATAACTCAAATTTGTCAACAATCTCCCCCTTTGGCATTGATGGCAGCCTCTAAACATTCTCCCCCTTTGACAACAATGACAAAGGATAACCTGTTATGCCAATGCTGCACCTATTTTGATATAGGATTTCTTGTCTCTCTTCTCTTTTACAACATATCTCCCCTTTAAATGAACTTGGTTATTTAACCAATGTATTATCATTTATCTTAACATTTCCTGTTCTTGAATGATAGCTTAACTGATAGATCCATAGACTCCCCCTGTCACTGTACTTCTTCTCCTTTGTCAACATTTTTGTGATAGAATCTACACTCAACATTTTTTCAACACTCAACATTTTTTGTTCTTGGATACATGTGTTTTTTTTTTAAACTTTGTTCATGCTACCATATCTAATGGTCTATTCTTCCTGTAAGTTAACTGGCTTCCGCTTTTACCATAATTCCTTAAGCCTATGCATTTAGATCTTCATATAAAAACCTAGTATATACTGTTGGATTCTATTGGATTTAGATCTATATTATCAACTGTCCAGAGACCCATAACTTCATATCCTCAACACAGAGATTACTTCAATTTATTACATAGTTTCTTTGGTCTCACTATCTCAGACACAAAGACTCATAACCTCAACCTTTTCCTTTGTCAATGCTGAACTCATCCTGCTACCTTATCAATAGACTGGATTTTTTATTTCTTTTAGACTTGAGTTTTCTTCTACTGTCAACAATTTTTATGTGTCATGACTTCAAATACTAAGTGAACATAATCATCTTTATCTTCTATTTGATTGCTGACGTCATGGTCTTCATGACTCTCACATTTTGTTGTTCTCAGGTTACTTCATACTTTATCTTATGTCATCCATACACCAACCTTGATCACCCATCATCTTTGAATAAGATAGCTTTCAATATACTTCAACATTAGATACCAATTTAATTTTTTCTTAGATACCAATTGGAATTTTCTGACTTTAACTCCCCCTGAGTATAAGATCCCTTCTAATGTCATTTTCAGGGTTTTCTTTAAATCACGAGAGACCTTTTTAGAAAAAGATCCCACAATCATCACTACATCCTTCTTCATCGCCTTCATCTTTATTGGTGTATTCTTCTACATTACTAAGTAGCTTTCCCTCGTGATGTGTGTCTTTTTTATTTATGACCTCATTATTCTCAACATCAACTACTGAGACTTCATTAATGACTGAAAGTTGTGTTGCTTCTGATGCTTCCAATTCTTTCACCTACACCTTTTTAGGAGGTGTACTATTTACTTGTCCTTCACCATGCTTTGCGTTGGTGTCATGTTCCCTTTTCATCCTTTGATTTTCTCCCCTGATTTTGCAGCCAGCCACCTTGTGACCAAACTTATGACAATAATGACAATAACCATGAAATTTTTCTTTATCCGCAGGAGGTCTTTGGTCTCTCTATTTCCTAACTACCATTTTCTTCCACTATCTCTGAACTTCTATTGGAGCATCACATTTCAGTTTACAATTCCTAGCCAAGTGTCTAGAGTTATTACATTAGTAACACTCTATATCAAACCTTTGGAGAAGTCCAAACTGGTTATGATTCCTTACCTTCGGCATTTTAATTGCATCCTTCTTGTACTCATGAACTTTTTCACAAACCTTGCATTTCAGGGCTTTATGACCAAAGTTATTACAGGAATAACAATGACCCAGAAAGATTTTTTGATTTCTATTTATTACTTGTCTCTTGAGTTCCTCATGAGTTATGTCTTTGTCATGAAAAGATAAAGCATATTCTTTGCACTTTTCCTTTTTAATAGGACTCTTCAGTACTTCAACATAGCTCTTTGTGCTTTCTCTCTATTTAGTGAGTGGGAAACTCCCTGGCTTCTTTTCTTTAACGAACCCTAAACCATATCTGTCACTGGATGATTTTTTACTGTTCAGAATGTCATCCAGAATCTTTGATTTGTTTTTAAACTTAGATTTGATGAATTTTTCATCAACCCCTTCTCTAAGTCGAGCAATTTCTTTCTCAAGTTTTTCAAAATCTTGAATTCTCTTCTTGAGAAGAACTACTAGATCTTCCTCACTCTTCTTGGCCTCTTGAAGTTGGTTTCTCAAATCAGTAATAATCTGATTTGTCTTTTCTTGGTATTTAGACAGTTTCTCTTTCAAAACTTTGTTTCTTTTCCTGCATCTTTCAATTTCATCTACAACAGCCATGTATTCAACTTCTATGTCCACTTCTGGTTCCTCACCTGAGTTTGTTGTTCCTATAAATAGGATTTCTTCATCTTCACTCATCTCCTCGTCTTCAGTTTCTTCCTTGGAATAGAAGTTCTTCTTTTTTCCTTTAAACTTATTCTTACCCTTATTACAACAAGATTTTTCGTGGTCACGCTCCTCTTGTTTTGGGTAGGAACACTTATGGGCAAAATGTCCAATCCTTCCACAGTTAAAACATTTAAAGGGTGGCTTACCTTTGTATTTCCCAGTGCATTTCTTAAGTTTACTTACAAAGAGGGCTTCCTCATCATTTAGATTCTTTGATTGATTTTTGGAAGAGACTTTAAAAGTTGTTTCTTTTATTGAAGATCCATTTTGTCATGTTCTCATTTCATACGCAGTGAGAATTCCATGTAACTAATCCATTGTTACCTTTTTAAGATCATCTCGTTCTTCTAAGGTGGATACCTTTGGGTCATATCTCATTGGTAATGTTCTTAGTACCTTGCTTACTACTTCTTTTTCTTTCAATTTTCCTCTAAGACCTCTAATAGCATTAACCACCTCATCTAGACGAAGAAGGCATTCCCTAATATTCTCTTCTTCTCTCATTTTGAGGCTTTCAAATTAACCTTTATATGTCTGCAATTTGGATTCTTTAACCTTAGATGCTCCTTCATAGATAATCTTCAACTTGTCCCAGGCTTGTTTGGCACAATTTCATTGCATAACCTTAGTAAGCACAGTGTTTGTTAATCCACTCAAGATTGCATTTAAAGCTTTGGCATTGCCTTCATATTCACCTAGTTCAACTGTGTCTGTAGGGTATAGGTTTTCTATGCTATGCTCTTTTTCAGTTGCTGCCCAAACCTTCCATCCCAGGGACATCAGATGACACCTCATTCTTACGCTCCAGTATGCATAGTTTTCTCCTATAAATAGTGGAGGTCTGTTAGTGGCAAAGCCTTCTTGTTGATCCATAGTGGTTATATAAAGGATCTACCTTCTAGTGGTTAAAATGTGCTGAAGGAAACTGCTCTGATACCAATTGTTGGTTTATTGGTCAATACTGAGAGGGGGGGGGGTGAATCAGTATTGTTAACTTTTTACTTATTTTAACCACTTATTAAATTTAACATTAAAACACATAACAACATGAAAACATAGAACACAAATTTAATGTGGAAGCCCAATAGGGTAAACCACCAATATGTCCTATTACTACAAAATTGTGTTTTACAAATATTTTTCCTGCTACTACAGACAAGGATGGTATTACACCCTGTTTACCAATACCAATTGGAAGGAGGCTACGACCCCTTGGTTTATCAGCTACGACTGAAAGGATGCTACAACACCCTATTTACCAATGCCGATTGGAAGGAGGTTACAACCCTTTGGTTTATCAACTACAACTAAAAGGAGGCAACAACCCCTTGCAGGCCTGTTGCATGCCCTAGTGCCGCCCTGCCACCCTGGTATGTTTCGCACGATTTCTCTCCCACTAAATTTTGTCACACCCACTAGTCTCTAATTCTAATCATGCAATTTGAATTGCAGGGACAGCTTCCTTCTTACTTAGGCCGCTGCTTAAATACTTCTCAACATTTAAGCTTCTTTCAACAGTTGCGTCTCTTCAAACTGAACAAACACACCTTTCACTATTGTGCCCTTTTAGATCTGAAGATCACACCTTCTAGAACGTCCTTTCACGTTCTTCCATTGATACTGCACCTCAGAAATCGTTCCCGCAGCTTGGAAACCATTTCTGCACCTCTGTCCAATGTTTGTAGGTGCTTTTGCACTGCCAAACTCCTTTCTGCATGATCAAATTCCTGATCCAATCAAAGTCGTTGATCCTATCTCTAAGTCATTTCGGACCGTCGATATAACCATCAATTTTTGCCTCAAAATCGCCTTTCCACACTAAGATTATGTTTCTGCGATTTCCCACCGTTGATCTTCGTCGGGCATTTTCCTGACCGTCGATCTCCAGATTGCATGATGCAGGATGCGGGATGTTGACTATCCGCTTTTGCCTTTCCGCAAACACCTTTCCGCAAGCTTCTTTCCACAAGCTCCTTTCCGCAAGCTTTCTTCTGCGCCGTCAATCTTTTGCAGGGTTTTTCCTGACCTTCGATCTTCTGGATTGCGGGTTGTGGGTTCATAAAATTGTTAAACGTTACTTCTGCAATTCCCTTTCTGCATTTTTCTTCCGCACTGTAGATCTCTTTTAGCGGAACTAATCTCAGCCGTTCGATCTTGATCTTTTGCGGAACTTTGGATTTTCCGCCTAACTTTCGGAATTAATCCTTAACCGTCGAATCTAGTGCGGGACCAATGCCCACCATCCGATCTTGATCTTTTTCGAAATCTTTAGCCTTCCTGCTTAGTTTATGTAAACTTGATCTTCACCGTCAGATCTAGTGCGGGTCCCTCCCTGACCATCCATTCTAGAACTAATGCGAATCTGCATTCTATCTTTGCGAATTATATAAAAACTGATCCTCGTTCATCGGATCTCATGCAGATAACTATGCCACCTCATCATTGAGCCATGTCATCACTACCTTTGTCTATGCCACCTAATCATCGTGCCATTTTGTCTTTACTTTGACTTATGCTGTGCTAACTCTTCCATGGTATCTTTTTTGCTTATCCTTTGTACTTCATAAGCAACTTTGCCATCAATGACAACTATAAACCAAATTTGTAAACGCCTTTATCTATGACTTTTTTTACTAAAATATGTGGAATAGACTTGATATTTTCTTCTATGCTTTCTAAGGATTTTGAAATCATACCTTCAATTTGTTTAGATTGGGTTTCTTCTTCATTGGAGGATTCTTCGATTTCGATTAAATTTTCTTTTTGAAGCTTTCGATTTAGTACCTTCTTCATATTCAGATGTAGCTTGTTCATGGGTCTTATATTAGGCCTCCATCTCGCTATTTCAAAACCTTTACCACGGGCATAGGTCTTTTTTATGACTGGTGTTTCTGGCTGCTGTAAGCTTTATGTCCCCATGCCTTCCTCTGCAACACTTGGAGAACTAACAATTACCTCCATTTCTTGTACCCTTTCATTCATTTTAGTCTGCACCTCTGAAAACCCTTCGAACCCTGCATCTTCAAACTCTTTCTGTGATTTGATCGCAATCTTTTCTCTTATTGCTACTCCTTAGCTTAATTTTCACCTGTTTACCTTCTTCCGATTTTCCATCAGTTTTAAAGCCAGACCAAAACAAAAAATGGGACCAAGTCCATAACTTTTTCTCCAACTCCTTGTCAATCAACAGCTTGATCAAGACATGATGGAAAAGACTACGGGAAGTGTGATCCGGATGGCTCTTAACCCTAGCCGACATTTTAGATGGGCTCTTCAACAAATAGAAAGGTAAATTTAATTTCGAAACTCCTACAACATGAAGCAAAACCTCATATGATATCTATAGATGGTTGCGAATTGACCCTCACAGGTAACACACCTCTGGATGATACTTAGAACCTGTCGCCAGTCTTCTCTTAAGAAATCTCTGTGAATGCCTTGACTCCAATCTGAGGTTTCATATCCAAGTCGAAAGAATAACTTTAAATCCACCTGAAAGGATAACTTCTTGAACCATTTTTCTCCTTCTGTGGATAATCCAGTGGCCTTTGCTATTGACTATTCATAGATTTCGAAGCTGATACTGCTAAACTCAACCCTCGTGCCTGTGAATTTTCTAACAAACTTCGTAGAGACTTCCACGTTAAACCTTGTGATCTTCTCAAATAACATGAACCAACCTGCGTTTCTAAGCAACTCTGCACATCTTGGATGCTCTACATCCCACTATGTATCAGTTGATTCAAACCTATGAGGTCTGCCGCTTGTTTTCTTCACGATTTCAGTGCTAATAAAAAACACATACATCGAAACCCTGCTAAAATAAAAATAAAAAACAACAGAAAATACCCAATATCGTAATACAATGAATGTAAAACAATTTGGTGCAACCATGATCCATCGCCATAATGATCTGTATCCACCTGTCAGTTTCTTTCATGATGAAAACATGTACCTTGTACAACACTTGATCCACGTATTACCACTTTCATTAATTCATGATTTGTAAAAGATGCTTTAGAAAGCCTATTAATATTTTGGCAGCGCTCAAACTTTCAAATATTTGATACAAGCTGCCAGAACATTGAACTTTGGAAAAATGAAAATCATCAATTCATCATATAATATATAATGAAAGCTTATAAGTATGGATAGAAAAATAAAACTATGAGCCAACTTATTAACCTCTAATCTAACAAAATATAACAATCAATGTATATACAATAGGGTTGTCAAAACACACTTTAAAGTTTCCTAGGGCTATCCAAGAAAACCAAGGTTTACAACTCCAGTACCAACATCGCCATTATTCGTTGCTCTCCCAATTCCCCATACATACTCTTTTTGCTTGTTCCCCTTTGGATTCAAAGATTACTCCACCTGCGCCTGCTAGCCCTGGATTGCCTTTCGAGGCACCATCAAAGAACAAAGAACGACTTCCTATCTTTATCCACCAATTTTGAAGTTCTTCATTACTCATTCTTATTTGCCTGCTCAAAAGCCTCGGTTTCTTTGTGGGGTTTAACCAGGAACGGGGGGAAGGATGCCAAAGGAGGTTGGCCATCCAAGCTCTTTCTTCAACCGTAAGAGGTTCCTTATTTATGCTTTTCATTCCTCTCATGGATAAAGTGTCCACCCATAGGGCCTTTGCCGAGGCAGAAACTTTATTAATGCTTGAGTTTATTTCTTGGAAGATTTCCTTGTTCCTCGAGGTCCAAATTTTCCAGCAAATAAATCTTGGGAGAGCTTTCCAAGCTCTAGCAAAGTCCGGTTTTTTATTGAAAGAACCCTGATAGTAATCATCCCAGCTGAAGAAGAGATCATTCTAGTTCGTTGGAAGCGTAATATTCATGTTTAATTCTTTGAGCACATTCCTCCAGACTTCCAACGTGAATTTACACTTGGTGAAAACATGCCCCAAGATTTCCTCCTCCTCTTTACATAGTATGCAACGTAGTGGCCCTACGATCCCTATCTTCCTCAGAGTCTCGGTTATGAGTGTTTTGTGATGGGCAAGGATACAGAAGAAGACGTTGATCTTTGACAACCCATTACTGCTCCAGGTTTTATTCCACCTGTTATTTTTTATTAACATGTTCTTATTTTTATAGATCATATGGTAGCCTTCTTTCACCATGTATGATCCCGTCTTTCCCCATCCCCAGCGGTTCGTAATATTTTTATGTACTCGAGCTTGCCCGTGCAGGAGTGTGAGGAGTGCTTTGTAATTGGATTGAAGATACGGTGGGGTTCTATGTCCTTCCACCCTTTCCATCTGCCGCTTATTTCCCAGACTGATATATCATATATTGTGTTGATGCTGTTGCATTCACACCAAACCTTCAACTCATTTAATTCATGACAGAAATTGGTTGGGGAGTTCGTTCCTCGTCTATCTTGCCAGATCTTTATACGCTTCCCATTCCCTGTTGTCTAGTAAATGTTTTCTTGAATGATATACACTGCCTTTTTGCAGAGATCCTAGATTGGAGACCCAACTTTGCTTGTGTGTATTCTCTCAACACAATTTCTTTTGTTGCCTGTCATATATTTTTTCTGCAGGGCCTTTTTCCACCAAGCATTTTCACTAGAGCATACTCTCCATAAAATTTTTGCGTTGAGAGCTAAATTCATGGTTTGGGGATCTCTTATTCCCGCTCCACCATATTGCTTTGGGCTGCATACAATGTCCCAACCTATTAAATTGTATTTCTTTGTGTTGGACGCCTTGCCTCCTTGCCAAAGAAATTTCTGAATTTCTTTATTGATTTCCTGTATAATTTGCTTAGGCACTAATGAAATTGAGTAGACATAAATTGGATATGCAGAGAGGACAACTTTTATAAGCACTAATTTCCCTGTTGGGTTGAGCCATCTGGTTCCCCAAGTTTTGTTTTTTTTTGTCAATCAGACCATGCCAATCTGCCTTCTTTTTTTCCCTTTGAATATGGGAATTCCCAAGTAACAGAAAAAAGTTCTATACTATTAGTCCTTCAAATCCAAGGATTCGTGATATCTTTGCCATGGTTTCAGGGAGGCAGTTCCAACCATAAGCTTTTGATTTGGAAGCATTAATCTTACCATCCGACGCTTTGAGGAAAGTGGAGAGAACTCTTTTGAACCTTTCTGATATGACTGTGGACGCGCCTCTGAGCAGAATGGTGTCATCAGCGAATTGCGCATGGTTTGCAGGTCTGAATCCTCTTACAATTTTCAAACCTTTGAGCTCCCCATTGTCTTGTTGTTGCTGCAGCTTTCTGCTCATAGAGTCAGTGACTAGAAGGTAGAGATATGGAGATAAAGGCCAGCCTTGCCGGATGCCCCTGGTGGCTTGAAAGAACTTGGTTGGCCTCCCATTTACCAGCGGAGCAATCCAGGGACTGCTGATGCAAGCCTTAATCCATATAATGAACCTTGTTGAAAAGCCAAACTTTGACATGATTTCGAATAAAAAGAAGTGATTTACTCAATCAAATGCGTTAGCCATATCGAGTTTTATATCCATACCTTGTTGCTTGCGTTCCATGCTGGTGTGGATTACTTCCTGGACGATTATGATGTTGTCAAGGATTTGACACCCAACAACAAATCCTCCCTGTATATCCGAGATTAACCTTCCCATGATTTTCTTCATTCTTGTGGCCATAATTTTTGAAAGGATTTTGTATGAGGTATTACAGAGTGAAATAGGCCTGAAGCGGTCTATTGACATGGGTTTTTTCTTTCTTTTGGTATCAAGGTGAGAAAGGAAGAGTTGGTGCCCCCCCCCCCCCAACCTTGTCCTTTATCCTCGTCCAATTTAGCATTATTTTTAGATCTTCCTTGATTATATCCCAAGCTGCCCTATAAAAATTGATGGTGAACCCATCCGGCCTGGGAGCCTTATTAGCTTGCAATGACTAGATGGCATCCTTGATCTCAAATTCCATTATGGATTTTGACAAATCCTTGTTATCTTGTTCCGATATAAGAGAAGGTATTCCGGAGAGGAGATCAGCCTGCGCTAGGGGATCGGTCTCTTCCTTATCAATGTAGAGATCTCTAAAGTGTTGGAAAACATGTGCCTTAATCTCATCCTGCTCCACCATCCTCTTGCCATCTTTATCCTTTAATTATTTCATCATATTGAAGATGAGACTTGCTTTTGTTTGCTTGTGGAAGTAATATGTGTTACTATCCCCTCCTTTTACCCAGAGCTGCATGGACTTCACCCTCCATTCCTCTTCCTCACATCTGGTTGCGTTGAGAATCTTAAGGTTCAAGTCTTTTCCTTGGCTGATAAGAAGAGGGATAATTTCTTCATTCTCTATCTTGGATTGCAGGGTTGCAAATCCAGCTTGAAGTAGACTTTTCCTACTGCTAGTATCTTTGTACTCCATTTTCACCCATTCTTTCAACTCATAGCGAACATTTATTAGCTTGTTCTCCCAAATGAAGTTAGGAGAACCATCGCAAGACAAGCTCCAATCATTTTTTATTATGCCCATGACCTTTTCCTCGTGAAGCCAAGAGGAGTTGAATCAGAAGGGTATGGGTCCAAGGTTTACAGATGTGGAGAGCACCGAAGATATCGGCTTGTGATCCGAAGCCGCAGAGGGTAAAGCAAAGGAAGCGGGAATGAGATCCTTTTGAAGGAAGGAGGTGCTTACCAATAAATGGTCAAGCTTGACCGTATAATATCACGCGCCCAACCTTCTATTACTCCAAGTATACTTTCCATTTTTTAATGGCGGATCTAGCAATCCAGCTCAGAAATCAGGTCCTCCATGTTTTCCCCATACGAATCTCTTATTCTGGAGCCCCCTCTCTTCTCTGATTATGCTTTGGTAGCATTGAAATCACCAATGATAATGATCTCTTTCCCTTTTAGATCTTCTTTTAGAGATGCGAGACTATTCCAAAATGATTGCTTGTCTCTGTAATGTGTTGGACAATACACATTGCATACATAATTAACATTTGGATAATCTTTTTCTTGAAACTCGGTGAGGAGCCCGTGTTGATTTTCCTTAACATTTTTAATAACATACTTACTTGAGAAAAAGGTCGCTATTCCTCCTGAGGCCCCTCTTGAGCTTATAGCGTTTCCCTAGCCGTTTGTCCAAAAGAGTTGTGAGAGCGCCAGGACTTCCACATCACTCATTTTTTGTCTCTTGGATAAGCAAGATGTATGGCATTTCATATTTGATGATGTCTTTTATTGCTTCCACTTTGTTTGCTTCACCCAACCCTCTGCTTCCAAGAGACAGTTTTCATTACTTCTTGGTTGATTGAGGCCTTGCTCTAAACCTTCCATCCGCTTTCCGTGTATTTTTGTGGTTTTGAAGGAGCTTTGTTTCTTCAATGCTCCGTTGCCTTCCGAGTTCCAGCTCTCTCTCCACTTCCTACTCTCTATGGTATCTTTGTGACTTTCTTCCTCTGGTGTTCGGGACTGATTCAAGAATCTCTTGTGACCCATTTGAAGATGAGTCAGGAGAGCGGACAAATGAGGAGACTTTGATTTGTTTTACCCTTTCAACCCAAGATCCTCCAAGCGTTGGGGAGCCTTCAATCTCTGTATCTTGTCGTTCTTCTCTGGGTGAAGATGGAGGGATGTTTTTGCCTCCTAAGATGCCGTGGGGTTCTGATATGTCTTCGACTGGGGTCACTTCATTCATTATGATTTCCCCTTCTTCTACGTTCAAAATATTGAAATGGTTACTTTTTGTGACCTCCTTTTCTCCTTGCGTTGGAGCTTTGCCTTTCTCTGATTGCGGATCCTTTGGCTCGGGGTTTGAGGGTACGGTTTTCCTTCCTTTTTTCACTTGTTTCCAACCTTCTTCTTGAGTTTTCTCAGGGTTTTCTTGCACAGTTTTAGGGCATTTTTTGACAAAATGACGATACTTGTGGCATTTCTTGCATTTAAACGACAGCTGCTCATAGTCAACCTTTTGTGCATGTTCCCAACCGTCCATGCAAAGGCTTACAATTTTCGGTATCCCCTTTTCTAGTTCAACCTCTATACAGATCCTTGCACAAGAGAATAGAGGGCCTTTTGGTTCTTCCTTGTCCATTTATTTTCCAAGAGAGTTTCCAATTGCCTGTAGGGTTTCATCGTTCCATTAGTGTAACTGGAGATGGGGGAGGCGAACCCAGACTGGAACTACAGAAGGCACATCCTTTTTTGGATCGAAAGATAAAATCCATTGATTTAAGTATAACCCCCGAGGGCCCATGAAGTAAGGCCCACTTCTGAATATCAAGTCCCTATCGTCTTTGTTTTTGAACAAAAAGGTGATGAATCCCTTGCCACAGAAGCAATGCTGTAGGCCCCCAGAGATCAATGGCATCCCGTTTTTTTCACCCAAAAATCCATTATTTTTGGCGAAGGCCAAATACCGATAAATTGTCTGATTAATCCATGCTCATTGAGGGCGAGGGCTTTCAGCCTTAAAGCAACCGACATGATCTGAATTCTTGGAGCATTAGCCCGCTTAACAAAACCATCTCCTGCATCAGACGTAGAAGGGGGACGTAATGGCGTGGAGGCCACGAGAGCCCTGAAGGTTGCGTTAAGGTTCATCCTGCGTTCTTCCGGGATTGGATCCGCTGGAGGATCCATCCCAATCTTGCAAGGCAAGAGCCCACACTGTCGCAGCCGTAGTAGCTCACGCGCAACATAATTTTTTTTCAATCCAACAATGAGCTAGGTGTTTCACTGCTCCCACTTTCTTACATAAATTTCTCAACCGATGATTTTATTGAAGTAAAAAAACATATCCCATAAATTTGTACCATAATCAATCATACTTATTTGACATAATGGAAATAAAATTAAGACATAACTATCTTAAGTCTTTCATTCCACAAAGAAATAATGGTAGGCTCTTATATGACTCATAGTGGCACTTCTAATTTGAACCCCTCTAGCAGCTAACATGGGTGATGCCAATAGATTCTCAGTAATCTTGTAGCAAATCCTTCTCAAAACTGAATGGAGCACCAAGATTTTGAGATTTGTTAGATTCCTTCCATTACTTAACTGCAAACTCAAAAAGTATATAAAACATTTTGTTTTAAAGAGTATCAACTAAGAAAATCTCATATATGACCAACTACCAAGAAAACAACCACATGTGATTAGTTGACATAGAAGCTATTAACATTCCTAAATGTTATCTATTTAATAGTCTAAAAGGTCCTAATGAAAATAGTTTAAGGTGATATTTTGGCCCTACAATATGGGAAATCTTGAATCTTATTCAACCACAAAATCAAGTAAGACGAGTGAAACTTGCGGCCACATGGAATATGGAGAAGCATATGATTCAGTTTATGCACACAACACAATCCTCAAAGCAATCTAAGCACACAATACAATCCTCCTCTTCCAATGCTCTTGATCTTAACTCCATCCAAGATTCTCCTCTTTTTGTTTTGATTTTAACTCTATCTAAGATTTTTACCAATGCATTCTTTACTTGTTGCTACATAAGCAAGCTAGACACCTTCTCTAACAAGGTATGATGACTACCTTATTTCATTGATCAAGCCACCAACAATATACCACTCCCTGTTATTAGTCAGCATGATATGAGCCTAAATATAATGAAAGCATTTCACCACTATTAATATTCATTTGTTACTTAATAGAAACAAACTAAAGATTAAGCCCAAATAAATGTTTAAAATGTGCACTCTCAAACACTTTTACAAACTAAAGCAACTTCATATACATAATACTTGGAGTTGAGAATTATTTTACAAACCTCTTGATTACATACATTATATGAATCATTGTAATATTATAAATATCAATTAATTACAAAAAAATTAAACTAAACAACTCTAAAGTAACTCATCTAAATGAGAATGTGTTTGTTTCTAGCTACCATAAAAAAATGGACCTTAGAATCAATAATCAAATAATCATAACAAAATTAAAAGTGAAATAGGGAAGTGAATTTTTATCTTACATGAATTTATTTCCAATATTTCACTATGCGATTAACAAAACATTTTCCTTTGATAGTGTCACTTATAAGAAGTGAACATGGGTGAGGAATATAACAATCATTCCTCTCGGCCACCCAAACTACAACCAATAAACATCACACTATTATAAATTACTATAAAACAACAAAACTTGATTCATAATTATGAATACTTCTTACCACACCTTCTGAGTTCATCTCAAAACATGTGTTTTTGATATGGTATACTGAAATATTTGATGATCTAAAAGGTCCTAATGAAAATTGGTTAAGGTGAATAGTCTGTCTTGAAGCTTCTAACTTTCCATTTCTTACCCCAGCCCGCCATTTTGACCCAGCCAGGATCTCCCTTTCCTCCCTCCCGCCACGATTCTTCCAGCAAGCAGCAATCCCCCAATCTCCTAGCTTCTCTCTCCCCTATCCTTCCGTGTGAAAGTTGTGCATGGAGAGAGGGACAGGTCTCCGGTATCTATAGCTCTATCAGCAGCTAGGTGGGAACTACGGGCCAACTCACGGACCTCAGTCCACTTTCAACTACAGTGCTTAAACCCTAAATCATAGAGGCGACAGTAGAAGATACGCACAGATTCAAGGGAATACTAGTACAAGGACTGAAAAATTCACTATTGAACAATACTTCAGCTAACAAACCGAAAATAATCAAGAAAACGAATTTGCAAAGACACAAGAATAAATTCGTAAAAAATGTTACGCAGAAACGTTCGGCTGAGACGCGAATATCTGTACCGCAAGAGCTTGGAGGGAAAAGAACGCTTGCTTTATGAGAAAAAACGTAAAATTAGACAAGCATTGGAAGGTGATTTATTCTTCTTCTTGTTTTCGCAATATGTAAGTCCTCCCAGAATTCTATTAAGGTTTTTCCCGATGGGGTTTGCTTTGAATTTGACAGTTATTTGTGTACAGAAGGGAAGCCCGTACCTACTGAACTCAGGAACGACGAACACGATTTGCGGATGGAAATAGACCTTGAAGACGATCAAACAGCAGGTATTCGTGACGTTTGTTTTGCCTTGTTCCTTTTACTAAGGACATAACGACCTATTAAAGCTACTTAATACCCATGCCAGTGACTTGAATCTTGCTCATCTTCCATCCTGTTCCCGTCGGTGTATTATCAAACACCATTCTATGGATACAATGTAATTTCTAATTCAATTTTGGTGTAAAGCTTGATGCAATGTATACAAAATCGGTATAGATATCTTTCAGTAAGTCTCAGTTTGTTGTACTGAGTGCTTTTGCATCTTGCTATGTATGTGACAGTGTTAAAAACCCACATTGATGACGAATATGCAAACGCGGCGGAAAATGATCCAAAAATTCTGTTAACTACTTCCCGTAGTCCAAGTAGCCGGCTAACACAGTTTGTAAAGGTTTGCAGCTTCTACTTGAAGTTATATTTCTTTTCATAATATTTAATGTTATGGTTGAGCTCTAAAATGCAAGGGTTGGTATTTATTTAGTCCTCTTACATTACAGGAACTAAAATTTGTATTCCCTAATGCACAAAGGATCAACCGTGGTGGCCAGGTTAGTTGCATGATAATTGAGTATATTTCAGTAGTATCTCTAAAACAAGATTATTTTCATGTCTTCTTGTACATTACATTTCGTTCTTTATATTAGTCATTCTTCTATGAAAATTTATGGTACAAAGGAGCGGCAAGTTGTCCAATAAATACCCTCCTTTTTTATGACATGTAAGAAAGTGTTTATGTTTTTTTTGGTTCGCATTAAGCAAAAGCACAAGTTTAACAGTTATTAGATATAACATCTTTTATTTATTTAAATGACCAAATGCATGTCAAGGGAAACCCTACGGGCAATTTTCCTTATTTTGAGGATGGTACCTGGGGTAAGCTATTCGGTTGCAGTTTTTGGCAACTTAAACCAGCGGGGACATTGAGTGAGGCCCACAGTATTCACAGAGGCAGCCAGCTTGGTGATTTGACCTATGTTGTTGGGAGCGGGGAGCGGGAAGTGGGAGCGGAGCGAAAAGCTAAATTTTCAAAAGCTCCCATTCTGGGAGCGTTTTTGAATAGTATATATTTTAATAGATTTATATCTAAAAAACATGTAGGATGTTGAATTAGCTATAGAATACATGGATTAATCATTAAACCATATAACATCAATCATCTAGTAGTTATAACTTATATAACATTATCATCATATGATCAACCATAAAAACTTTTGTAGGAGCTTGACAAAGAGGGAGGTACCATAACATTGTCATTAAATGATCAACCTAGTATAGGAGCGTTTAGTATAGGAAAGGAAGGGAGCACCTTGGGAGCGTTTTGGGAGTGAGCTTCTGAAGGAAGCAAGCTTCGGGAGTGGGGAGAGCTCCCACGCAACATAGGATTTGACCCTGCGACGTCCTGCTTACAATTCACAGCTCCTCAATGAGATAGTTCAGAGAGTAAAAATGTGACCAATACAAGAATACTGATGCGAAGCCTCCTCAAGCTATCTCAAAGAGTAAAAGATGTAATCAGTAGTCTGATAATCTCTCCTGAAATCTGCTTGACTTTTTGCCCCAAAAATTATGTCGTTCCAACTGCTCTGATAGAACTGTATTGAGAATAATAGTATATAGATGTGCAAAAGTGAGCCCAGTCATTATGGTCCTTCAATTAGTTGGATGGACCAGACCTTAGACTTACGGAGAGGATAAATGATATGCTGGGTCCAGGATGAAGAAAAGCACAAACAGGCTACCTCATTAAAGAGATCTGCCCTAGGACTAGCAAGGGAGGTAACACCATTGTTGAGGAACTCAGCTTGAAGCAAGTAACAGTCTGCTGCTATGTTAGGTATCAATTTTTGAATAGCTGTCATGATACATCCAGGTTAGTAGTTGATTTACATTGGCGAAAACAGGGGTTAGAAGTTGCAAACTTACTTTTTTTGGGCTTCAAATGTTCTGAACAGTGTGGAACACTTTTCTTGACATATTAGTTATTAACTTATTACTGCTCTGAAATGGAGAAAAAGGGGGTTCTGGAGCTTTGTAACTGAGCTTTACATAAACATGAATTGCACATACTATAACCTATAATGCAAGGTTCCCAAGCTATTCCAAGCTCTATAAGATCAGATAAGATAAGATAATTTTATTAATGTCGAACGAATGATCACAAAAGTAGGTCAATGGGACTAGATGAGCTGTATGTCTCTGTATCTAGCTCTGTTATACCAATGTCACTAAGTATTCCAAACATGAGCTGTATGGCTCTGATAGAAATGTTTTGGTAATAGTAGCGTATAGTTGCGCAAAACTTTTCCCAGTCACTATGATCATGCAATTAGTTGGATGGAACAGATCTTGGACTTACGAAGAGGATAAATGATATGCTGGGTCCAGGATGAAGAAAAGCCCAAACAAACTACCTCATTAAAGAGATATGCAATAGGACAAGCAAAGGAGTTAACATATTGTTGAGGAACTCAGCTTGAAGCCCACATTCTGCTCTGCTGCTATTTTAGGTCTCAATTCTTGAATAGCTGTCATGACATGTCCAGGTTAGTAGTTTATTTACATTAGAGAAAACAGGGGTTAGAAGTTGCAAACTTTGTTTTTATGGGCTTCAAATGTTCTGAACGGTGTGGAACACTTACCTTGACATATTACTGCTGTGAAATGGAGAAAGGGGTTTCTGGAGCTTTGTAACTGAGCTTCAGACAGGCACGAGATGCACATACTATAACATGTTGTGCACGGTTCCCAAGCTATTCCAAGCCGATGCATCTGGTGTTGTTTATGGGACACTGCACGTCCAAGATTGTATAGGGGTTTATATGTGGACTGATATAATAATTTGCATAACAATATGGGCAAACTGTTTTAATATGTATTGATATCTTACAGAAGAACATATGCCTACTGTATTTTCCCAGGCCCCATTCCAGTCTTTCCATTGTTTTATTGCCCAAGTTGGCACGTTTTGATTTTTACCTTCGGGATTGCTAACTATTTCTATTTGCTATATAATTCAGATTACAGAATGTACAAATTCAGTAGACAATGAGAAGTACGTCTTTATATAACATGGTGTTAATTTGTTGTGTCAAAGGAATTTAGAAGTCTCCCAGCTTCCAAGTAGTGGACCGTTTTAAACATTCTTCTATTTTAAACTCGAGTGTATAGATAATAGATAAGATAAGATAATTTGATTAATGTCCAACTAATGACGACTAAAGGAGGTCAAAGGAGCTGTTGGGTACAAAATGATGCCAATAGTAAATACAAAGTGGGTGCACTAAAATGACTCCTATGAAAATCAAGATGCAGAAAAGAAGGCGTGAATCTAATCTAAATTCTGTAAAGCAAAGTCTGAAGATGGAGAATTGATCTGGGAGAGAGATGTACAAAGATAATTGATCTAGGATCTGTGATACAATTGGTACAATCCTGTTGTGGTCTGCTGGAACCATCTATCCTAACATCTGAGACCCAATCACTATCTGCGGTTAGAAACACGATCACTATCTGTCTGCATAGAGCTTAAGTTATCTTGTTTAGAATCAAGGTATACTGGTTTGTTAGATATCATATAACTTTTTTCAGTCTTATACATATTATTAGTATTACGGTTTACCATATAAGTCTTGCTTATATTTTTGGCTTGACTTTGTGCCTTTTGGATCCTTCAGTTTCCAGTAAGTGACAAACCTTTAAAATTGTGGGAATGAATGGTAGCTTTAATTCTTGTTTTAACATTTTGGATTTTCGTTTTATGATTTTATCTGGTATTCAATTGGATATCTGTTTCTTCATCCACTCTTTCTTACTAGTATGTTTTTGCTTTGTAGGTTATATCTGAAATTGTTGAGGCATGTCGTTCCCATGAGTTTACAGATATTGTAGTGGTGCATGAGCACCGGGGGGAGCCTGATGGGTTAATTGTGTGCCATTTACCCTTTGGCCCCACTGCCTACTTTGGGTTATACAATGTGGTAAGCTGTAGTATTTCCAAGTGTCTGTGTTTGGTCACATGTAAGATTTCCAAGTATCTGCATTTGGTCAAATGTAGGTGTTTTGATATGAATTATCAAGAAAGTACGTTTTAAATGTTTATATGGTTGTGATTAATAGGTGACAAGGCATGATATAAAGGATAAAAAGGCCGTGGGAACCATGTCAGAGGCTTATCCTCACCTTATTCTACACAATTTCTCCACTAAGGTATGGTGACAATTCTACATGTGAGCATTTTCTAGATTGTTTTGGGATGGTTTCCTATCCTTGGACTATGACAATATGTGTCTGTCATGTACATTGCCTGTTGTATTTGGGATGCGTTTAGTTTGTGGGTATTACAATTACCCTCCATTAAAACTATTTTTAAGCTGAACTTGTAACTGGCATGACAAATCAGTAGTATAGTGTTCTATTTGGACTTTTTTGGGTTCTCTTTTGTACATATCTTCACAGTTGAATTTTTAGCATTAGCATGAATACTTTAAAATTTGCAGACTAACATATAACAGATGACAAGTGCAGTAAACAACATCAACACACTGAACACAAGACTTTTTCACTGGGGAAACCTTTAAAAGGACAAAAACCCCAAAAGCGTTAGTAATTCATCTCGTAAATGAGATGACTGAGTTCTTCAAGAATTCCCAAACCCTAATTGGGTTTGTACCGCAGATCCACAATTTCAGAAGATAAACTTTTACACAGAAAAAACCAGATTAGGCTTTTATCAAATTAGGGCATTCTGCCCTAATTTTCTCTCTCCCGCCCAGAGAGATCAGACTGCCTGAAAATCTTCTCTGCCTGCCCGTGATCTGTTTTACCCTGCCCAAGCCTTGCCCGGATCCTCTGCTCACCTGCCTGGTACCTGTTGCCCTGCCCAGATCTGTTGTAGCTTTGCCCAAGCTGCCCGTGTTCTGCCTGGCACCTACCCGTGCCTTGTTTTATTGTTTGGAGGGAAGATCTGTCTGCCTGAGGACCTTTCAGGATGACCTGTGTGCTGCCTGTGTTCTGCCTGGCACCTACCCGTGCCTTGTTTTATTGCTTGGAGGGAAGATCTGTCTGCTTGAGGACCTTTCAGGATGACCTGTGTGCTGCCCGAGGGTCTGTACAGACCCGACAACCTTCACAAGCCTGCTGGCTGCTGCTGCCCGAGACCCTCACCGGTATGCCTGTAGGCCCCTTGAGGGTCTGTGCAGCCACAGCAACCCTCACGGGTATATGCTTGTAGGTTGCCCGAGGATGGGTAGTAGGCTCGGAACCCTCACGGGTATATGCCTGTAGGCTGCCCGAGGATGGGTAGCAGGCCCGAAACCCTCACGGGTATATGCCTGTAGGCTGCCCGAGGATGGGTAGCAGGCTCGGAACCTTCACGGGTATGCCTGCTGTAGGCTGCCCGAGGGTCCAAAAGAAGGGCTGAGCCCAAGAGGAGACTGCCCGGAGGAAGAGGGGCAGTTGCCGAGAGAGAATCGGGCTGCTCGTGAAGACTGGTGGTTGCCCGAAGAAGAAGAAGGGAGTTAGGGTAAAACCCTAACTCATAAAACTGATAAAAGACTGCTGCTGCTCTTTTCAATGAGACCCTAGCTTAGGGTTTGTAAAAAACAAGTGTGAATGGCCTATCTAGACTCATCCATTCTAGGGCATCACATCAATCTTTCTTCTCTTCTATAACCAACAATTTCTTCTGTTGGATCAACTGTACCCGTGAGAGCAAAAGTGTGTAATAATGAAATGGATTGAACTTCTTTTATATCCTTTGAGTCACCTGTAAGCTATGAAACCGGATTCGTAGAGAGGGTTGTAAAGTGTGTTTGGTGTGCAGGTGAAGAAGATTTGAAGGATTTAAATGTGTAATTACTAATGTTAAATGTGCATTGATTTTGATTTCAATTGAATATTTGTAAAAATTTGGATCTATATGTCTCTATTTTTAATATATCTCTATTTTTAATATATATATATATATATATATATATATATATATATAACGTGTCCTACGTGTCTTGATTCCGGGGGTCACTGTGCCCGTGTCGGACACTCGAATCCCCGTGTCTTTCGTGTCTCGTGTCCCCGTGTCAGGTGACTTAGCCTGTAAGTGGACCAAAACTCAAAAGAACAAAATAATAATATTTTATTCTTTTATTACTTTGACTTTCACCTTTAGTGGTACTAAAGGTCTTTTTGCGCTTACTCCTTAGTGGTACTAAGGGTCCTTATGTATTTTGACTTTTACTTTAGCCTTCTTCAAGTGCCCCTGTGGTCAAAACAAGCTGTCAAGGTGGTCCTTCATCCTCACNCTAATGCTTTTATCTCACACTCTGTGTGACACCAAGATCAGATACTAAGGTGTCTTAACCAAGGGTAGCTAAGCCTTGGAGAAGATCACAAAGCCTACTGATCGAGGGTTAGAGTGTCACACATGCCCAGACCCGGTCTAGGGCTTATAGTGTTATCCTGGTAACAAACCACGTGCCTCAGCCATAGGCTGCATAATTTGACACAAGGTCAAATACTTGTTAATGAACCAAGCGCCTCCATTCTCTCGGAGAATGGCCCTCAGCTTTGGGCTGAGTCCCTAGTCTCGGACTAGGTAAATTCCTAGTAATTGATCAGGTGCCTCCATTCAAAGAATGGCCACTTAACTCTAGGATGAGTTCCCCAGTGGTAGACTGGTTCCATATCTTGGTCTCGGACCAGATATCCCCATTCAACAAAATGGTCACTCAACTCAAGGTTGAGTTCCCAAGTATTGGACTGGTTCCACATCCTAGTCCCAAACTAGATGTCTCCATTCTCTTAAGAGAATGGCTTTTGATGCTACTCAGAAAAATCAACACTCCCTCTCAGCGAGAGAGGCATTCTCTGCCATGCCAATCTTGTCACGAAAGTACACGAACTTTGTTGCTGTCAGAGGCTTGGTCAGGATATCTGCGATCTATTCATCCGTATGAATGTACTGCAACTTCAGAGCACCTCTTTGTATTAGGTCTCTGATGAAATGATACTTCATTTCAATGTGTTTCGATATGTCATGAAACACTGGGTTCTTCGAAAGCTTAATGCAACTCTGATTATCGCAATGGATGATCGTTGAGTCAAGCTTTCCACTGAATAGATCAGATAGAAGTTTTCTGAGCCAAACTGCTTCCTTGCAGGCATCACTTGCAGCAATATACTCTGCCTCAGCTGTACCCTGAGCTATGGAACCTTGCTTCGTGCTGGACCAAGAGATCATTGCTGATCCCATATTGAAGTAGTAACCAGAGGTACTTTTTCGGTCTACTGCACTTCCAGCCCAATCTAAATCAGCATATTCTGCTAATAACACTACACTGCTAGAAGTGTACCTGATCCCATAAGTGATAGTACCTCACACATATCTGAGTACGTGTTTAGCTGCGACCCAGTGTATGTGCTTCAGATCGGACATGAACTGACTCAAAGCATTCACTGTGTAACGGATATCTGGTCTTGTATGTACGAGATACATCAAGGCTCCAATACGATGTCTATATAGAGTAGAGTCCACACTTTGTGAACTGGTGGTTGAGTCACGCAACTTTGTCAAGTTGGTAGTCATGGGTACGCTCATGGACTTGCAGCCTTGCATCCCAAATCTCTGAAAGATGTCCACTGCATACTTCCCTTGTGTTAGGAAGATCTCGCCTGGCTTTTGCCAAACCTCTAAGCCAAGAAAATAATACGTCAAATCGAGATCCTTCATTTCAAACTCATAGGTAAGGTCTTTGACACTGTGCTATCAGTTGTTCCTCACCTGTGAGAAACAAGTCATCTACATATAACACAAGGATCAAGATATGCTTATGAACAACCTTAAAGTACAAGTTGGAGTCAGTTGTACTTTTGGAAAACCCCAAGCTGTGGAGAAATCCATCCATTCTGGCATACCAGACTCTCGGAGCATGTTTGAGCCCATACAAGGCTTTCTTAGTTTGCACACATGGGTCTTATCCCCATGAGTCACAAAGCCTTCAGGTTGTTCAATGTAGACTTCTTCATCAATCTTGCCATTGAGGAAGGCTGTCTTTACATCCATCTGATGTAACTTCCATCCGAATACTACAGCAAGAAAAATGATGGTTCTAATGGTAGTATACTTGGCAACAAGAGCAAATGTCTCATCATAGTCAATGCCTTCTTTTTGAGTGAAGCCACGAGCTACGAATCTGGCTTTATACTTTTCCACACTGCCATTAGCAGAATGCTTGATTTTGTAAAGTCATTTGGCTGTCACCACCGACTTTCCTGTTGGTCTAGGAACAACTTCCCACACATCATTCTTCATGATTGAACTATACTCTTCAATCATTGCATCAACCCATACCTGTTGACTTGCTGCTTCTTGTACGTAGAAGGTTCTGCACTAATGAGCTGGCTCATAAGACCAGAGTACTTCTATGGTCTTATGCTTTCTCTGAATGTCTCGGGAGGAGCTCTATGCTTCTCGGCTTCTTGTACCGTTTCTCGGTACCAAGCAGGTCTCCTTTTGGAAGGAGGAACTTCAAGCAGTTCTTTTGGTGGACTTTCAGTGTCCTCAGGTGCATCTGGAATTTGATCCTCAAATTCCTCTTCCTCCCTGTGAACTTCTGAATCTGGAAACTTAGGGGGAGGTACTTCATCTTCCTTTGAAAGCTCTTGTGTTTGATGAAACACAACTTCCTCATGAAAGATCACATCTCTGCAGACTTCAATGTACCTCTGTCCAGGTATATAGATGCAGTAGGCCTTCGAGCTGTCAATGTAACCGACAAATATGCCTTTCTTACTGGAAGGCTCTAGCTTAGCCCTCTTTTCTTTTGGCACATGAATGTAAATTGGAGTGCCAAATATCCTCATGTGGTCAACTGCAGGTTTCTTTCTGGTAAAGACTTCTTTTCGAGTCTTCTCCCCCAAGATAGCATGAGGGCTTCTGTTTTGAATGTACACAATAGTACCTCTAGCTTCAGCCCCCACAAAGATAAAGGAAGATCTAGATCAGTAAGCATAGCTTTAGCAACTTCACAAATCGTTCTGTTCTTCCTTTCTGCAACCCCATTCTGCTGAGGGTTGTACGATACTGTTAGCTCTTTCTTGATTCCCGCTTCTCGACAAAAATCATCAAATTCATTAGATTCATACTCACCTTTGTTATCTGATCTCAAGATACGGATGTGTTTGCCAGTCTGATTTTTAGTTAGAGCCTTGAACTCTTTGAATCTGTCAAAAGATTCACTTTTGACCTTGAGGAAGTAAATCCATGACTTCCGAGAGTGATCATCTATGAACAAGACATAATACAAGCACCCACTTAAGGAGGGTGAAGACATAGGCCCACAAATGTCAGAGTGAATCAAATCTAAAATGCCTTTAGATCTATTCTTGCTTCTAGAAAAAGATTTCTTAGTGTTCTTACCTAGAGCACATCCTTTGCAAATTCCATCATGTTTTGTAGATACCTCAGGCATACCTGTGACCATCTTTTGTAAGCCTGGGAGAGCTGTGTAGTGAAGGTGTCCAAAGTCAAACCTTTTATGCCACAACTTGCTTGGATCAACTGTATGATGTACCAAGGCATGAGTGGAATCTTCAGAAGCCTTGTAAAGGCCTCCCTCTCGAACCCCAATCTGTACAACTGAGCTTAGCTCTTCATCTTTTGCCCATAGAAGGACTTTCTTGTCCATGAAGAGGACTCTGTAGCCCTTGTCCTCTAAGCCAACAACAGATAGAAGGTTCTTCTTTAAACCAGGAACATATAATATATCATCAATATGTAAAACCGTACCTGGATCAAGTTGAAGTGAAGTTGAGCCAACTCCTTCAATCTTGTAAGTGGAGTCATCTCCAAGTTCCACCTGTGTAGTGAACTTCTTCTTTCTATAACTGGTGAGAGCTCCATGGTTACTTGGCATATGCCTGGAGGCACCACCATCCACCAACCAAGAGGTAGCACTATCTGTGATGGATCCAGAGAGAGCGGAGATCAGGTAGTACTCTCTTCTAGGTTCGTCTTCTTTTTTAGCCTTGGTGTTCTTCTTCTTCTTCTTCTTCTGCAGTAGAAGCTTGAAATCTTCTTTTGAATTTCTTCTTGGTCTACCTGCAATCCTTGGCATAGTGTCCAAACTTGTGGCAATTATAATATTCCACTTTTGAAACATCAAAGAACTTACCTTGAGGTTTCTTTCCCTTATTTTGCTGAGAGGAGGGATTCTTGAACTTCTTTGTCTTTGCTGTAAGTGCAAGGTTTCCTTCCTTAGTAGCCTTGCCAGAAGTCCTTCCCTCTTCTTCCAAGCAATCATGCCAAAGTAGTTCGAAGCTTGGCTAATTCTCATGTCCACTGACAGATGCCATGAACGTTTCCCAAGAGCTTGGGAGACCATCGACCACAGTCTGCACAAGGTCATCGTCATCAACAACAATACCAATAGCAATAAGTTGATCTCTTACCTGTGCGATCTTTGTGAAGAAGGGACCAACCCCTTCATCCTTGTTCATCTTCAATGTTCGGAGCCTTTTCTTCAAGACTCTCTTATGACTGGGAGCCTTCTTCTCATACAAGTTAGCCAAGGTGTCAAGGCATTCTTTGGCAGTCTTTAATGCTGTGATGTTGGGCATCACAGTTTCTTTGACAGAATCATAGATGATCCTTCTAGCCTTAGCTTGCCTCTTCTTGTGAGCAACTTTGCTAGCATTAGATGTTGGCTCGTCATTGATGTTGAACATAATGTCATCAAGGTCATTTTCTTCTAGAATAGCTGTAAGCCTAGCTTTCCAAGAGTTGTACTTGGCTGAACCTTGTAGCTTTTCTTCCGGTCTGAAGATGTTGATGGCCATCTCTGCCACTTAGTCAAATGTCAAGTCTGCAAAAATATCCCAAGGTCTAGGAAGACAACAACAATTTCTTCTTACTGGGTCTTCACATGTTAAGCTCTGATACCATGTTGAATTTTTAGCATTAGCATGAATACTTTAAAATTTGTAGACTAACATATAACAAATGACAAGTGCAGTAAACAGCATCAACACACTGAACACGAGTTTTTCACCGGGGAAACCTTTAAAGGACAAAAACCCCAAAAGCATTAGTAATTCATCTTGTAAATGAGATGACTGAGTTCTTCAAGAATTATCAAACCCTAATTGGGTTTGTACCACAGATCCACAATTACAGAAGATAAACTTTTACATAGAAAATGCCAAATTAGGCTTTTTATCAAATTAGGGCATTCTGCCCTAATTTTCTCTCTCATGCCCGGAGAGATCAGACTGCCCGAAAATCTGCTTTGCCTGCCCGTGATCTGTTTTACCCTGCCCAAATCCTCTGCTCACCTGCCCGGTACCTGCTGCCTTGCTCGGATTTGTTGCAGCTCTGCTCGAGCTACTCATGTTCTGCCTGGCACCTTCTCGTGCCCTATTTTCCTGCCTGGAGGGTAGATTTGTCTGCCCAAAGCCCTTTCGGGCTGACCTGTGTGCTGCCCAAGGGTTTGCGTAGACCCGACACCCTTCATAGGCCTGTTGACTGCTGCCTAAGACCCTCATGGGTATGCCTGTAGGCTGCACGAGGGTTTGTGCAGCCACAGCTACCCTCACGAGTATGCCTGTAGGCTGCCCAAGGGTGGGTAGCAGGCCCGGAACCCTCACGAGTATGCCTGTAGGCTGCCCAAGGGTGGGTAGCAGGCCCGGAACCCTCACGAGTATGCCTGCTGTAGGCTGCCCGAGGGTACAGAAGAAGGGCCGAGCCCAAGAGGAGACTGCCTGGAGGAAGAGGGGCACGACCGAAAGAGAATTAGACTGTCCGAGAGAGAATTAGATTCGGTGAGGATTGATAGCTTCTCGGAGAAGAAGAAGGGAGTTAGGGTAAGACCCTAACTCATAAAACTGATAAAAGACTGATGCTGCTCTTTTCAATAAGACCCTAGCTTAGGGTTTATAAAAAAACAAGTGTGAATGCCCTGGCTAGACTCATCCATGCTAGGGCATCACATCAATTTTTCTTCTCTTCAATAACCTGCAATTTCTTTTGTTGGAGCAACTGTACCTATGAGAGCAAAAGTGTGTAATAATGAAATGGATTGATCTTCTTTTATATCCTTTGAGTCACCTGTAAGTGGACCAAAATTCAAAAGAACAAAATAACGATATTTTATTGCAAGAAGTTGTTCACCAAAAATTTGTATTTTTTGAACACCTTTTTCCTTTGCCAAAGTAAGGATTAGCTTCAGTTGCATTAATTCTACATTGTTATTGGAATCCCTGCCTAATCCTGCTTTGGACTAGTATGTGCCTGCCAAAAACTAAAACACCGATAGCTCCACAAATCTGGGGTTCTAACTTCTCCTTGAGCAGCTCCATCAAAGTAGGCCCAAGCCCCTTATCTATCACATCTTCCATCACAATATACCTTGCAGGCTCCATCTGTTTTGTTCGCTTAAAACTGCTAAATATATTTAGACTTTGAAATGCGCACTGTATAGCTGGGATAAGCTAGTTTTTGAATAAACTTCCCTTCCTTGAAATCCATATACCCCATAAAATAATAATAAACAGAGCTTTGTAGGGTTTTATGGTTCTGTTCTCAGACCGAGCTCTCAGACTATCCTCAATTGAGTTGCCATTCCAAACATCTATGATACCTGGGAGAGATTCAACTTCATTCCAAACCTGAACTGTGTAAGGACATGAAACACACATATGATAAATAGACTCCTCAGATTCCTTGCACAATGAGCATCTACTGGGCCCTTACCAGTTTCTCTTCTGTAAATCATCCCATGCTAGCACATTGTCTCTGACAGCAAGCCACATGAATATCCTCTATTTGAGGGGGCACTTGAATTTTAAGGTAATTTTGTACGACTACTCTGGATCGACTACTAATACATCCTCACAAAGAGCTTTATATTTAAGTCTAACAGTATATAATCCACCTGCTATGTTTTTGACCATAGGAATTCATCCTCTGAATCCTTAATACAAACATACCATCCATAAAGAAACAATAAAACTATCCCAAGCAGCAGCATCCTTACTAAGTAATCCAATATCATCTACTTATATCCATTCCTGTGTCCAAATTGTAGAATTTTCAAGGGCTGCTACCTGATTAAGAGTGAAATATCCCTTTTCCTGTAATTTATTGACCAAATTATCTGGCAGCCTGTAATTAGTAAATTACCTTCACAGCCTATCCAAGGATCCATGTCAACCATTCACCAACCAAAGGAAACGCCAGAACGACTGCCTTCCGTATGATGAAGGCATTGTGATATGACTTATTAGGCTTCCTCAATCACTCTTCAACAATATCAGGAAAAATTCATTTACGGTATACAACTTGGCTCCCGAGACCCTTAGTGCATGGTGGAAGTCAATTGACATCCACACCAAAGTGAGTCTCCATGTACTCTTGGCTGCCAATGCTCTGGAGAAAAGATGTATATTCTTAAGGCCCTGGCCTCCTAAATTCTCAGGGATAGCAATTTTCTTCAAGCTGACCCAGGAAATGTGTTTCCTTTCTTTACCCCTTGTCCATATGAACATGAAGCTAATTCTTCTAATGCTTTCAAGAACACTTTTTGGCATACAAGCTAGAGACATCCAATATTTTGGTATAGCCTCCAGTACAGATTTGGCTAGGATTAATCGTCCCCCTTGAGAGAGTCATTTATTGCACCAAACAGATATCCTTTTCTCAACCTTAGCCACAAGCCAGTCCCAATCTCTTTTTGAATAATCTTTTGGCTTTTAATAAAAGGCATATATTTCAAGCCATCCTGAAGTAAGGTCGGATTAAAATGAAATAAGCCGGGATAAAAGTCTCTCACTTTCATCATCAATGCCTGAAAACAGTGAAAAGGAAACTGTAGACTTATCCACATTGACCTTCATCCCAGCAGCAGTATAACTACATTATCAGATCCGTGGGCCTTAGGGGATGGATCTGTGGATTCTGGAATCCGAAGCAGGTTCAGATTGGGAACGACCTGGATCTGCTCTGAAAGGTATCTGTCGCCTATATAATCGAGGGATTTTCTGTCTAGAGAATTACGATTGGTGGAAGGGAGGAGTCACTTGATGTCAGGTGATTAGTTCTGTTCTGAAAAATAGGTTTGGCCTCTGTCTTGGTAAAATTTCCAGCATATTGTGGAGGTACTAGCCCTCAATTGTCCCTTGCTTCATTCTTCGAACCCTCCCCCTGCACCTGCACACGTGGCTGAAAGTCCTTCTCCAACCACTTCAATGAGATCTCACTCACTTTGTGTGACTGACTGATATGTTTCCTCTTCTCACCTAGGGTGCCTTTTATAACATTACAATATGCAAATGCCTTGGGCTAATACCATGGACTACCAAATACCATGGACCCTCCAATAGTAACAAAAGTACATTGACTTTAATAGTTCACTTTACTAAAATGAATCTCTTACGTCTGAGAGTCATTAATGACGACTTTCAACTCTTAGACACAGACCTCATGGAAGTACCCCTCCGATGCTACAAAAATCAACACTCTCTTAGGGAGGAAGGTACTTCTCTAAGAGCCACCTATGGTTGGTTCTCCCTCTAACCTTGACACACTGTAGCTCACATCATCCTACACATTGGCATTCCTCCAACCCTGCTGGTTAGCTGCTACTTGATTCTTGGAAGACACAAAATTGATATTTCTACATACGTTGCACATTAGTGCAAAGAAGTTTGAAAACTTCGTCAAAGGTCTGCTCTCTTGCAATGTGCTCTCTTAGGAGCTGTCTTTTGCTCCTGAGCATCCATCAATGTCATCTCATACAACTAGGTCTTCTGGTAGAATTGGAAGGGGACAACTACCTCTTCCCCTTTGAAGGATTACTCCACACAGTGGAAGTCTGTGAACCTTGCTCACCCTTCAAAGTCTTCTGATCCTTGACTTCTATCACTAACATCGATCCATGATTCAAGATCCTCTTGGATCCAACTACAGGCTTGCCCTGTAACTTGTAAACTTTGCCCCCTTTGACACCAAGAAGTTGTGTTGAGTTTATGCCAGATCTCATCCGTCGAATGAGAACCTGTCACCTCTCAAAAGAGATGGTGTATCCACTTTCCTCCAATGCCGATACCGAGAGCAAGTTCATCCTAAGCTCAAGTTCATCAACTATAGAGATCATCTAGATTGTAGCGAAAAACTGACTGTTCTAACTCCCTTCACAACACACTTGGCATGAGTGCCAAGCTCCACATGCAAATCTGTGTTTGTCCCTGACAATTTGGTGAACGACTCAAGTTTCCTTGTCATGTGACGAGAAGCCCCACTATCCACGGACCAGGCATTACTGAAAATTATGCCTAAAATACAAGAGACTAATGAGAACTCCTTCTTGAACTTCTCAATGAGCTCTTTCTGTTGAGCTTGTCCAGTAGCTACTACCTGCTGAGACTTGCTCTTATCTTTCTTTCGTTCTGGCCACTATGAAGCATACTGGCCACACTTGTGGAACACAAAGCACTTGACTTTGCTCATGTTCTTCTTCACCCCTTGTGAAGTTGACCCTGTACTATTGTTCCTCTTTGTCTGACTGGCAAGAGTAGCATTCTCTTCATAATCATCCTTTTGTTGGCGTGCAGAAAGAGACTCCTCTCGAATCTCCTCTTGGATGAAGTCATCCTATAACCTCTCCCAGCTAAGGAGATTTTCCTGTGCAACGATTTCTTTGACGAAAGGTGTCCATGGCTTAATGAAGCCATTCAGGGCAATCCTCACCAACTCTGGATTTGCCACTTTCTCCCCAACGACTGCCAACTTATCACGAATCTGTGTGATCTTGGTGATATAAGAAGCTACTGTATCAGTCTTGGACATCTTGGTGCTTTTGAGCTCCTCCTCCAGCACCATCTTCTTGTTTTGATTTTAACTATGATATAAACTTGTCAGAGCATCCCACATCGCCTTGGTTGACATTTTCTCAACTATGTGAGGGATTAAATGTTCCTTCACTGCATCCAAGATAATCCTCCTGGCCTTCAAATCTTTTAGGTTGTGATTTGCGAGGTCCTTTGGCAACTGCTGCGTTGGATAACTCCTATATTCTGTTCTCCATGAGAACCAAGTTGACCCTTGCTTTCCAAGGGCTGTAGTTGGAGGCTACCTCCAACCTGTCTCCATCTCGTACTCCTGCATCGACAATTTTTAACTTGCTGTTGTAGCTGCCCACTGCCTGGATCTATAGCTTACTGTTGCTCAAATTTCTTTCTGGGCTGCCCAAGTTCTGTTCTGCTCGCTGCCCAAAATTTCTAGGCAGTTTTGGGCAGTTTCCTGGCCTGCACGAACTGTTCTGCAGCTGCTCAAATTTTCCTTGGGCTGTTCGCAACCTACTGGGCCAGCCCATGTGCTTGGAGGTTTGGTGGTTGCCTGATTGCTTGTTTCTCTTCTTCTGTCGGTTCTCTCCTCTCGGCCTTTGACGGCTCTGCCCGCACGGTTGCGGCTGTCTGGCTAGTGATCTGACTCGCCTTTCATTTCATCGACTGCTTTCTTCACCTGGAGGTTGTCGTCATTGCCTTTGCTGCTTAACTTCACTACCTAGCTCCCTCTGTTTGTCCCTCAGGACACCTTGACAACTGGCTCTAACTTTTACGCAGCCAACAATGGCAGCTTCTGCCTAGCTCTCTTGTCAAGCTGCAGTGCCTCACAGGTTTGCGGTTTGTCTGCCGGACGACTATTACTTCTGCACGCAACTATCGGCTTGTAATTCCATGTCTTGATGTCTGGTTGATGATCTGCGTCCGACAGTCACCCTGCGTTGTCTTTCTCCAGCACCTGTGGATGCTCTGTCGACAACTCGAGTCTCACTTTGCTCAAGCTTTCTGTCACCTAGCTCTCAACTCCCACGCAGCCCGAGCCTGCTTGTTCACTGCTTGCTCAACTACTAATCACAACAACCCATGTACGCTGGCATAGGATTTGACCCGATCCACGATCTGATGTGTGGGATCAATCAAGGTGGTGGTTGTACATGGTGTCGTACATCCTATACGACGGCCGTACAATACGCCTATTTTCCTTTCCTTTTTTTTATTAAATTCTTTGTAAATCTCGCTTTGCCCAACTACGATCTCTTGCTCAGAATCTTAGACACGCTTTAATACCATGTTGGATTTTACAGATCCAAACATGACTAAATAGTTCTATTAATTTATGCAATTATTACTGAAAAATACGCTAGATCTCAACAAAACAACGCAGTGAAAATTTTCAGGAAATCACACTCATTTGACACATTGATTTACCCTCGAAAGCCCCAACTAGGGAAAAAGAAACAACAGATTGATTTTAGTAACTATAAAATTGTGGGCTCCCTTCCGGGGAAAATGGTCCACTGAGGAATTACAATGACAAAGTGCTAGCTTTCAAACCTCAAGATCAGTCCTTTGATCTTGCTGGTTTCTTCTGGAAGAAGCTAAACTCTGCCATTTGCACCTCTCCGAAAGTTTTGTTGGAATCTGACAGCTCGATTATTTACTGAAATTGCGATTTTGATGGTTCAAATCACAATTTTGATTGCAGAAATAAATTCAGTGCTCTCGAATACCCTGGAGCACCTTGATTGTGCGATTCCAACCTAAAACTGCCATTTCAACAATTCCTACCGGATTTTTGCTGGAAAGCTCGCCAGATATTCGGTGCAAATGCTACAGAGTTTAGCTTACACCGTTTCCTCCTCTCACCTAGGCTGTCTTTGAAACATTACAATATGTAAATACCTCGGGCAATACCATGGGCCCTCCAGTAATAACAAAAGTACATTCACTCTTATAGTTCACTTTAGTAAAGTGAATCTCCTAAGTCTGAGAGTCATTAATTACGACTTCCACCTGTTAGATGCAGTCCACGTGGAAGTACCTGTCCGATGCTACAAAAATCAATAAAGCATAGGCATATTATTTATAGATTGGCCTGCCATTTGACCAGCCTTTCCTTCTTGCATGGTTCTAGATAGTTTAAGGCCTCTTTGACTTTGTCACCCAAGTCTGTCCAAAGTCAGTGCAAAAATTTAACGTTCACCGTTGCCTGTCAAACAAAAAATTCAAGATGTTCCAATATTTTTACTGCCCTTCAATTTACGTTCACATAAATTAATAGCCTGTCATTTTCAGGTTCACAAAATTGTATAGATTGTGAATTTAAAAAAATAAGAATAGTTTGGTTTAGCCAAATTGCTCCCATAGGATAGATACACATTACGTCATCTATTGCTTAGAAAGTTGTTAGTAGTACATTGTTTAAAGTCGACATTTATAATTTTGAAGAATCTTCCTAAGAAGGTATCTAAAAGAGATTTTGATTTCTCTAAATTAATGAAATCATTTATAAAACAAAAATTCATATAAAATTACCTGGAAATTGTTTTTCTTCTATTTGAACTTTGAACTACAAAAGGTTTCCAGCCACACATCAGACACACTTTGCTCCCTCTATATTTTTAGCATGTGGCATTCTTGGCATTCCAATGGAGCAATAGAATACCCCCTTCAAATTTAAAGAATCCCTTGTACACTAGTACCTGGATCCCCAATATTTGAAGTTTCAACTTCTGCTTCTTTGCTCATGAAGAATGTTGTCAATGAATTAGTGTGATATTTGACTTTTGAAATATTATATTTTACCTATTTTTAACACACATATAAGTGTTGGTTATTATGGTATCCCTGTGAAGAGGAAATGACGGGTAGGTAGTTTGCTAACCTGTAAAATTTACAGGTTGGCAATTTTAGTCTATGTCAATGTTGATGGTTTCCTCTCCACAACCTCGTGTAAAAACATTGAGAATAGGTAAAAACGTTCAACTTGAACATAAAATTTCTGCATTGACCAAAATGATGTCTGTAATAATAATTTAATATATTTTGTGAAGTTGTGGTTCTGAGCAAGATTCCTGCAAGAGAACAAATATCCTTTCTCATTATTGCAAAGATCTGTCCAAGTGAGGACACCTTTTCTGGTAAGGAATTTGACATCAGATTTAGAGAGTGACTGCATTTAGCCTGCACGCGATGCGAAGGACCCAAATGTTGCTAGATTGTCTCTGCAATGTCTGAGCCCTTGAAAGTTCCATCAGAGAGGGGTTGCAAGACTAATTGCTATGCTTTCTATACTTTGTCAAGTATAGGAGATTTTTCAATAGACTAACAGTGATGCCTGAAGCAGAGCATGTAATTTTAGCAAAGATGAAATTTGCTTTTGCCACCAAAAATATGAGAAACTGTCATTGTTTGCTGCTGTAGGAAAATTTGCCAATGAGCATCACCTTTAAACCTTACAATCCATTTGATTGCTAAATCCTTTGTGAAGATCTATAAGCCTCAGGCGTTCCATGTCTTTTTTTAGGGTACAAAACCCCGTAGAGGGCCATGGGCAGCCTCCTTCGCATTTGGTTTACCCTGAAGATAGTTATGGAGAATATGCTCCAGCTTAGCAAACTTAGAAGCACGGGGAAATCAGCAAGAAGAATGTAGACATGTCTTGCTGTAATACAACTTCTTTCTCACAATCCTGTGTGAACTGTGCGTTCTGTTATTTCCTTTTTTCCTGCTGGTCAGTATTTTTATTTTTTCTATATAATTTTGATTTATATGCTGGATTTTCTTGCATATATATTCTTTGGTTATTTAATATTATGTTATTTCTGTTGATTGTATTGGCCAAAGCTTGGTGAAAGAACCGCCAACATACTGAAGTATCTGTTTCCAGTTCCTAAAGCTGATACAAAGCGTATCATAACATTTGCAAATCAGTCAGACTACATCTCTTTCAGGTACATATGATATATACCCTGTATAGTTTTATATTTATGTTAAGGTTGACATGTCATTTTCAGATTACATGGAAGATATTATAACAATGTCTTCTTTCTTGAATACTTGGGTAATTGTATTGATAATTGAACATTTCATTCTTATATTAATAATTTAAGCTACATTGGTTGCCTGAAAACTCTATTTTCCTTTTCCGTTTCTTGACTTTACCTGCATTGTGGGCTGTAATACAAGTAGTGTACCTGAACATTCTTAATCGAATGATGCATTTAATCTGCTTTGATTGAAGAAATTGAAATATTCATGAAAGTCACAACAACTAAGTTGGAAAGGAGAAATAAATAAAGGCAGAATTTGAATGGGATCCAAATGCGTGTAAAATGTTCTGGGTAAGGACAAGTTCCTAAGTCATCACTGATTGTCCCTTCTTTATTCTTCAAGCTGGTCAGCGTGTCTGTGTTTTCAATACAGAAGTTTTTTTAGATTTGAAATTGTCTTTTCTTATAATTGGGTAATGCATGTAAGGAGTCTCTTAAGTGTCAATCTATTAACTCGTCATAAAATAAAACTTTCAGAAAATTATGTTGTTTCAACTTGCATTATCTTAAAGAGGGACTTTTGTTGGCATACCAATATTTTGCAAGATTCATTCTTGTCTTTTGATCTTGCGCCAAGAACAAGGCTGTTGAGGGAAGGAAATGCAATTTTCAAAGGCTTTCAGGAGCGGAGTGTTCCAGGAATGTTTTTATAGAGCATATATTTTAGTTTATTTTGATAAATATATATTTAAAAATGCATAATGTCGAATGAGTTGAAGAAAACATGGAAATATAGATTTAATTACTGGATTAATGATGATTATTTAAGCATCGGCCATTTAGTAGACAACTACATTAAACACTATGTTGCAGGGGTACCCATCCCCAGGGGCTGGGTTCGCGTCCCCGTCCCGGAAACCGTCTCCAAGTCCCGAAAACTGGGTCGGGTACTTCATTGACGTCACCTGAAGTCCCTGCCGAAGTCCCCAAGTATCGGGTACTTCTGGTCCAAAAACATGAAACTTTGCTCATTTTGGGGACTTAGGGGAAACTCCAGTATGTGAAAATGATAAAAAATTACCTTTATGAAGAGGGACGTGGTAGGCATGGTTTCCCCTACCCTCTTAAGACCCCGCGGGCCTATCCACTTCTCCCAATGCAGAGTTGAGTCTTGACTTTTGTTGGATCCTGCGAGAGGAGAGCTTGTTGGGCAAGGGAGATGATACAGGCAGAGGAGAGGCAAGACAAGCTTAGGTTGTCTTAGACTTAAAAGTTTTGTGCTTTTAAGTTAATGACATGGCACAATCTAGCTTGGAGGGGATGGTATCTATTCTTAGACTGTTTCTTCTAGAAGATTGCCTTATTCTTTTGATTCCGGATCTTGTCATTGGATTTTTATTGGCATAGTTTGTGTTAATTGATCCTTTGTGCAAGTTGTTCCAATGTTGTTGCACAGACCGTATTCTTTGGCCTTCATCAATGATAGAAAACCTACTTTGTTGATGTTTGTGTAGACGTTTCTATGCATGTGCATATTTCTAATTTTGAAAAACCAAAAGCTCCATCAACTATAGTTATGTTTATACCTAAGGTTCATATGTAATTCCCACTTTATATCAATGATTTATGAACTTTGAAGAAACGTGCATGTTAATTGTACTTGTTAATTATTGAAATTGAATACTAGTGAAAAATAAATTGATTTAATTTTTTATTATATATATATATACCCCTGACGTACCCAAGTCCCCTATTTCAAATGATCAACCATAAGATCAACCTTCAAGTCTCAAAATGCTTGACCAAAACAACCTAGGAAAGAGAGTGGAAACTTCAAACCCTTGAACACAACACAGATCAAACTTAACAGTTCAACAAGACCCAATCACCAAGAGTGAAGATCCCAGTAGTGATACTCAGTCTCAAACACTGTTAAGCCACCTCAAAAGATCATAGCTCTCTTTAACAGTTTTAACATGATCAAGGACCAACCCTCTAGGGCTTAACACAGTTACAGCTCTACCAAGGAGGGTTGCAAACAGTCACGACTGAGCAAAAGGAGAGTTAAATAGTCCACGGTGTTGTTTGCCGATTGCACACCAGCAACAAAAATCTTCCGAAAGCTGTCTCCTCACTTGAGAAAGTGGGAGAGGTGTGACCTTGGGGGCAAGCACAGAGCTAGGTACTGTCACCTACTCCTAGCTCCTCCGTTTAGGCTAACTCCTAACGAAGCCAAGGGGGGTAGTCCCTAACAAAGAGTTTTCTATGGCTCAATGTTTAAGTTAATTTTTAGATGTTTCGGATGCAGATGGGTGTTGTTTAGGAGTTATTGTGATTTAAGATGATTAATGTGATGAATTGAGCACAAGACAAAACAATCCACGTTGCTATCACCGGAATTGAAAGATAGACAAATATTTGAGAACTTCAAAATAGATAAAGCATTCACAGATATGATTTATAATCAAACATTCAATGGACAAATGGCTCAGATTATCAGCAATGCGTAAAAGATAGGACCGGTGCCTATGAAGTCAACTTATCAGAGATGCTTCGAGTGTAAATATGTGAATCCCAAAAGATGCCAGTGAATGTTAGGTTTTGCAAGTGCTCTTAGTAAGTTTTAAGAGTTTTTACTTGTGATCTTCACTTATGGTAGCTGGATGTCCTAACGAGTAATACCTTCAGTGGCTCTGTTCGAAGACATGATGGACCTGTCTGGGGTCAAAGGTAAGTGTTCAATAACTTAACTACCAGTGTCCAGATTAGGTAGCTCAGCGCCCACACTTGGAATTTGCCCACATGCCTCGGTATTTATCGAACAACGCCGGTGCGTTGGTTATGGGGAAAAGTTTTAGTTAAGTTCCTCTTGTGGGGTTTAGAGATCCATGCCGTTTTTGGGTATTCTGATGTAAGATCGGTCAGAGCATACTCCGGCAAGGAGGGAAGGGGGTTAATTAATTAAAGGGGTGTGAGTTGCGAATTTTATTAAGTTAATTAATTAAAACTCTTTGACAGAGAGCGCTTTTGACCTCGTCTTATGACCGTGGTTCAAGAGACTTAGCTAATCTATATGAAGCTAATGCAGGGATTATGCAAATTTAAAATGTTCTCCGGTAGAGAATGCTCTTGACTTGTGTTTTTGCAAGTACAAGAGTCTTACTTATGGATTATTAATTGATTAAACAAGCACAAGATGATATTAGTTGCTTAGACTCTTCGATAAAGAGCACTTTTGATCCACCTTATGGTGAGATTCAAGAGATTTAAGTAGCTAATTAACTTAGAAAGATAAACAATTAAACTGAATAATCAACTTAGCAATGATGAATTAACAATTAATGATCTAAGCATGAGATGCAATGAATGATGAAAACTAGCACTAATCAAAGCATGCACACAACACAAGCCTCCCCAAATGGGGGAGGAAGAGAGTGGGGACTTAAAAACCCCACTCAAACAAAGATCTTTTATTAAACTTTCTACAATGTGCCTTAAGGAACCTGATCCTTGAAAGGACTTTTCAAATAAAGGTAAAATAACTCTACAAATATTGTAACCTGTAAAAATGAGAGTGCCTTGTATTTTTACTTTTGATATCTTTTATTAAACTTTGAAAAGAGAAAAGGGAATAAGTTTGAAGAGAGTAAAAAAGAACAAAAGGAAAGAGGGCTGAAACAATAGAAGATGAGAGAAGGAAGGCAAACAAACTAAGCAATAATCAAAACCAAAAAAAGGGGAGAATATGGCAGCCAACTAAGAAGCTGAGGGATGAACAAAATTGAAGAAAACGAGGCAGCGAAAGAGGAAATAAGTGGCTGTCATAAAAAAAGCAAAACATGACAGCCAACAAAAAGTAAAAGAAATGGCAAAAAACAAGGTTAAAGGAAGCCCAAAAACCAGGGCAATAAAGAGGCAAAAATAGAAGAAAGCTAGGGCACATTAGGGCTATCCAAAAAGAGAAAAACGGATGGTAAAAAAAGTACTAACAGGGCAGCGATGAAGAAGAGGTAAAATAAACAAAGCAAAGCGACCGGTAGAAAATGGATTAAGAAGAGGGACAATGGGAAGTTTTTTTGCAGCTTAATTCCTTAGTTTTTTGCAAGTTTTTCTGCTTAACCTGTCATGGAGAGAGAAAAAGCTAGCGAGCTATTTACCTGCAAAATGATGGGTTAAACAATAGAATATACTACAAAAATACATCTAGCATTTGAGCAAAATATATGAACCTTGTGCTGCTTCAAATACCAACTAGATCTAAGAGAAAGAACACTTCCTAGATCTAGAAATGGAAGCAAGTAGATGCAAAATATTTACTTTATAGATCAAGATACTACTTGCAACATAAAGTAAAATAATGAGAAAATTTGACTTTAGAGTGAATGGAGAAGATGAACCACTTGGATCTTGAATCCCTGAAATCACTTTGGATCCCAATGGCATGCAGCTGCTAGGTACATATGCTTAGCTCTAGGAAGAGTAGATGCAACTTAGCTCAACCTCCTACTTGGTACAATGAAGTGATCTGCAAAACAATCTTATACACTTGGCAATATGGGGGTTAAAACATGTATTATTTACTAATCAAATCTCAAAAGCATGAAAAGCTAAATAAAACAATGCTCTTTGAGGATTTTGAAAGTAAATGAAATAAATAGGTAACTTGAAGCTACAAATATCTATTTCTACGTGCTTATAGAAGCCCTCTAAAGCATGTATTAATACCCACATATTATCAAAAGTAAAGAAACTAGAACAATTTCACCTCATTAACAGGAACATATGCACCCAGGATCCACACAGCATGAGCCTCCAAAGCCTTTCTTTATTACAAAATAGGTTGCATAAGAGCAACAAGCATTACAATATTTTACCAGAGGTTCTTTACATCAATCATCCACCTTGATAGAGCTGAAAGAGCCTCTATTTATACAATGAGAGAGTGCTAAAACCCTAAAACCAAACCTCAAACCCTAATCAACTTGGCCACTTGTTGCAGCTGCAACGTTTTTCCCAAAATTCAAAATTTTTTGGGACCCTTCCTTAATTCGTTTTTGCTCAGTTTTTGGTTTTGCTTGATGTTTGAATAAAGATTACTTTTATGTGGGCAATGCTTTAATGTTTGAATTAATTTTGCCTCGCCATTGGAAGTGTTTTGGACTTTTGAGTCGGGAGTCTAGTCATTTGCGCGTCCGCCGTTGCGGAAAAGAACAGGACATCAAGTCCGAGTCAAGTATATTTGGTCTCCGAGGCATTCTTCTTTATCAGCGTTTGTTTTGAGATTCCGTCGGAACCCTTGTCTATACATCTTCCGCCGTTGCGGAGAAAGTACTGCGAAGTTTTCCGAGAGTTGTTTCATCCTTTTCCGATCACCGCCGTTTTGTTTCGCCGGTCCTTGGTTTTTTCAACTTTCGCCGTTGCGGCTCTAGAAAACACTATGATTCCGATAGTTTGATTTATCTTGTCCGCTTGATCGATGTTTTTCGCTCGAGACATGTTTTGCTGGTCTGCGGAACTCGTTTCTTTTACGGGGTCGCCGTTGCGGCTCTCTAATCATCTTTTGACCCGAAGCCCTAGTCTCGCGAGCTCCGATGCGAGTGTTGATTTGTTTCTTCATCGATGCCATTGCGGGTTCTCCGGTCGTTTCATCGTCTGCCGTTGCGGAGGTGATGTTGATAAGATTGCCGATCCCTTAGTCTTTTGCCGCCCGATGATCTTTTTTCCCGCCGATTGCATGTTGACCGCGATGTTTATATTTTGGTTTTGGGGGTTTATTATTTTATTGTATTTTGGCGATTTCTTCATGCTGTCGTTTTCGCTCGAGCAGACCAAGGCTCTTACTGTCGGTACCTTCGCTCCTAGGTGGCTCCGCCGTGGAAGTTTACCGGTTTTCCTCCACACTAGTCGCGCAACACAGTGCCAGGTAGGCCCTTATGCCTGTTTTACCATTCCGTTTGATTGGTCGAACTGTTTTTGTTGTCTCTGCGGTTAGTGGTTTCCTAGGTTTTCCCATCCCGGCTTGTATATATATTCGAGTTAAATAGTATGGCTGCCCAGTGGGGAATTTTTTTTGTAGTTTGCTTGATGATGACTCTCGCAGCTATTCAGGGTTTGCAGAACGCACTCGATTGCTGGGGAAACCGGTGCAGATGGCCGTTACACTGTCCGCACTAGTTTCCCCCAGTCTGTGTGTGGCCGTCTAGGGAGGGCGTTTTCAAGGTTTTCTTCCGAGATGCCGGGGTTTTGTTTCATTGAATCGTCGCCCTCGCTTTTATGAACTAGGGTTGCAACGTTGTAAGTGTTAAACTCGAATCCGAACCCCGAACCAGTTTAGGTTAGAATGCATTACTTAGTTAGGGTGTGAGGCCAACGTGTTTACAACAAGAAGCTTCCTCTTATGGTTTATGAGTTAAGTGCGCTATCAGTGCAGTGTCCTCACTTGGGATTTTGCACCTTTTTCTTACGCGTAGCGTCGAGAGGGGGTTTCGAGATTGTGTTCTTGTTGACGAAAGGAGGGGGATTTTCGTCGTTTTAAAAGACCCATGCTTTTCTAAGTTAAATCTGCAAATGTTGGTTGAGAGCTGGTTTTAGCCTTTTCGGCAGATTAATTTTATACGGGAACACTTGGTTTTTTGAGCATTGTTGTTTATTCTTCATAGCTGCACTCATGTTTAGCATAGATGAGGTAAAATGCTTATACAGTTGTCTCCATTTTGAATGTTATCTGGAAATGACCCAACAAAACCTAAAAGCCATTTTTGTACATGACAGGGAAATTCCTCAGAATCCAAGATGTCTAAATGTCAGAAGAAGAAGGCTCCCGTGGTAGAAGAGGAACCCGAAGTCGAAATCGTTACAAGAGTCGAATACACCTACGAGGACACCAAATGCATAGTTGGTGTGGAACCCAAATATCAATGGGGGGAAATTTACAGATTAATAATGCGTCGAGAAGTACCTGACATAGGTTTTGAAGAAGAAACCATCTATGCCAATATAGAGAGATCTTCATTGATGAAAATTGCTACTAGACCTGAGCTCTTTCCATGCTTAGAGGTGATTGGGTGGATTCTGCTCAGGGCAGATGTAACCACCATGATTTTGGAAAATGTTGATAAACAGGGTTATGCTGCTTATAGCCCTAGGTATGTGGCACTGGCCTACCACTTACCAGAAGCACATGTGTACTTGACTGAGGACTAGCTGAAGGCAATTAAGATGGACCTAGTCGAGACACTAAAGAGGATGCTCGTGCCTGGCAAGAACTTTAGAACCAGGTCGACCGGTGAATATGGCACTGCAAATCTAAGAACCCCTTACAGGTTCATTGCCCTGATGCTAAACAGGATTTTCGGGAGGGCCCACGGTAAAAGCTTCAAATTGGAGTGGGTGCCTATCATTTTCTATGTTGCAACATAGGGGACAGTGTTCAACTGGGCAAACATTGTGTCCAACAGCCTCTCAGCCTGCATTGCTTCAGCATTAGGAGGGGTGTCCCAGAAGAGATCAGAGTTCTACATGAGCTCTATGCTGATTGATTGCATACTATGCAACCAACCCTTCCCCAATTTGAGGTGTATCTGGGACCGGGAAAGAACACCAGTCTACTCAGCATACAAGCCACTGTGGGCCCACAAATACTACAGTCACTATAAGAAAGTGTGTGAGCATTTCATTATGCCATTGGATACCCTGATTTTCTTGAAAGAGTGCAACTGCATGTCGGAGGAGGTATTGCAGGTAATTGAAGAATATGCAGACTATTACTTAACTGAGAATGGATTATATTTCAGAATGTTTGGATGCTCCAGAGCACCCTCACTACTGCCTAAGTATGCCACTGACTATGTAGTCCACAAAGAGGCAGTTAGACAAGTCTTTTTAGATGGCATAGGGAGCTTTCTGTTTGATCATAAGAAAGTAGCCTACCCTCCTTTGCCATTCAGGTTGGGAAGCTACAAGTTTACTAGGGTGAAGAAAGCTGACGAATTCGTGGAAGAGTTGGGGAAATTCCATTTTGGGGAAATGCGCTTCCACATGAATGATTCCCGGAATAAGGTGGCAGAGCACTGCAAAGAGGCGAACGTACATTTTGAATACACCAGCCACTGGGACAAAGAGGAATCCATTTTCCGCAGTGCACAAAATATAACAGTCTTAAGAAGAAGGTTTAAGAAGAAAATCACCACCAAAGGCGGAAAAGGACAAGATGAGCAAGCAAAGGCAGAGGAGGAAGAAACTAGAAAAAGAAATGAAGATGCTAGGAGACTAGCACAAGAGGCCGAAAGCTGGCTCAAAGGAGAGGAGGAAGGAAAGAGACGAACTGCACAAGAAGCAGCTAGAAAGGCAGAAGAAGCTGCCAAGAGCGAGGAAGAAGAAAAGAAAATAAAGATGGACGAGGAGCTGAAGAAGCAGGAAGCAGAAAAGCTAAAGCTGATAGAGACAGTGACAGAGCAGTCAACTTCCGATACAGCAGACAGTCAGACTTAGGACTTGGGTAGCCCTGATATTCAAGATCCTGAGGCAGCTGCTGGCAGCACACCAGGACAGACTATGGTCCCCACCCTTAGGCTAATCCCTTTTGAGCAGAAGAAAGGGGAGGAGGTACGAGATTTCAACACTATCTTTTATGATAGGGAAAGGAAAATGATAGTAAAGAGGACCGAGAGAAAGGTCGAAACTGGGGGGCAGTCCGGTAAAATGATAAATGACACAACTGTAGTATATGGGACAGACAAGGACCCTAGGTTCACTATCAAAGCGGGGGCTGCATTGATCCATGCTTCCAAGGACAATGTAGATCGAATAATGACTGATCTTGAACAGTCAAAGAAGTCCTCTTCCCAGCTCAAAGATACCCTGAGAAGAGAAAGAGAGGAAAATAATAGGTTGAAAAGAAAGTTTGAAGACATACAACGAGAAATAAAGTCTTCAAAAGCTGAACTCCAGTCCCTCCAAGTAGAGAAGAGATCTTTGGAGGCTGCCCAAGAAAGTCTGGAGAAAGTGCAGCAAGAATGTCAAGGGTTGAGGGCAGAAAAGGAGCAGCTGCTAGGCAGGATAGGGGATTTGGAGCTGCAGAAGGCTACCTTGGAGGAATCTGAGAGGCAATCTCAAAGGCAGAATGCAGAACTTAAAGAACAAATTACCTCATTGTCCACAGCTATAGAAGAGGCCAAGGAACAGAAGGTCAGTCTTCAGCCTTTCAAGGAGCACGTTTTGACACAGAGGAGCAAGATGCACCCGCTGCAAGTGGCCATAGAGGAAGAAAGGTGTAGGGTCTTGCAGTTGGACAATCGGCTGGAAGAGATTTTGGAAACCTCTTCATATTTTGTTGACAAATTACATGATATCTTAGAAGTCCTGACAGGAAGGATGATGAGATTAGAAGCGAATGAAGAAACCCCTGCAGATCTACCATCGTAAGGTCAACAAGCCCTAAGGAAAGACCATGATTTACTGGAGTTTGCCATAAACACAGCCGAGGAATTCAAGAAGGCTGTCAAGAAGACAAAGGGGGCTTGTGCTGAATTCTTCATGAGACTTTTGATCACTTATAATCGCTGCCAGGTTGAGGCTGAACAGAGAATGGATACCTTTCCAGAACAGAGAATGGATACCTTTCCAGACCACAGCTTGTTTTTGGAGATTTTGCAAAGAAGATATCAAGAAGATGAACAAAGGATACAACACATTAAAGCATTAGACGAGCAGACCCTGAGGAATGAAGTAGATCATTCCGCGGTTAGTGTGCAGCTGTTAGAAAACCAACTTCGCTTGCGCGCAGCTAGAATAGAAGTCCTAAGAAATCAGGCTGCTAAATTCGAAATAAATATTCGTTTCCTAGAACCTTCTGAATTCGAGAACATTGCCTCAGAGGCTTCAGCATGGAAGAAATTTTTGAATAGTCAAGCGGGACCCTTCTCATGAGCATTTTATTCATTTTATTGTAATACATTGTAAATTTTATAAACACTTAATGAAAGGAAATGTGGGAGGCGAAGAGTTGGGGAAGCCCAAGAGTCATTTCGTGGGCAGCCCAACAGTTTTGTTATTTTGTATAAATATAGAGAATCTAGACAAGAAGAGGGACTTTTTCCCAGTTAGATTGGAAGACAGATTGTAAGAAGAACTATTTCCTTTTGCAATAAATAATTATAGTTTGCCTATTGGAGAAAGCTTGGTGGAGTGTTCAAATGTTATGCTATGGATTTGTTGAAGAGGAACTATTTCGTTTTCAGCTTTGTGTCCATTAACTGTGAGAACGTTCTAACTCTTTGAACATATGTCCTTGCCTGAATGATCTTTGGTTTGTTTTATGAAAATTTCCACTATGAGTAATGAATGTTGTTCATAGACAAATGGCTATCTGGTTGTTCCAATATCTTTAAATGTTCATGTGTTTGAAAGAAGTATCGGCTATTTGTGACTTCTTTTTTATAATGCATACACAAAATACATTACTCATTAATAAGTGACAATCTTGCTCCCTAGGGATAGGTTAGGTAGTTAGTTTTAATTTCTTGCTGTGTGTGTGATTTAGATGCAAGAGAGCCTAAGACGAGAGGTAAGAACCTGCGCATCACATTGTGAACACTCATTGCATTCTCAATCAATCTGCATTTTAGATAGGCATTTGCATGTCATACTCAAAACTAAAAAATACAAAAACATATATGATGGACCGGGCCGCAACCGGTAAAACCTTTATTTTTGTTACTTGACCTACGGTAGCCGGACCGCAAACCGGACGGTTTCCCTACACCAAATAGTCACGGGCTAGTTGGGAACGTTGACTGGGGAGAATCCCTTGCTGTTGTTGCTTGCGAATTTCCAGGTCTCAACACCACCAAACAGAGGTCCAAACCTAAATCGGAGAACCGGGAGTGAGGGGAGGCCTCCACCCAGGCAAGGCGCCCCCACTCCAACCCTAAACACTGAAATCCACCCCCAGATGAGCCCACACGTGTGGAAGGCGCCCTCAAGAGAGAGAGGGGCATGAGCTGCTGAAGGAGGCACCCTGCTGCATGGGAACGCTGCCTGCTAGGCATGGAAACCTACTTTGTTAGGTCTGGGAAGCCTACTGATGGTGTAAGCTTTAGTCTTCACCTCGATCAAATCACCGGACCAATGAGAGCTCTCCATCTCATCTTTAGCTGGAGATGACATGTCTGATAACTGATAATAAATTAATTGTTCTCTTAATGATGTCTGAAGCTGAGTTATGATAACTCCAATCATCATAAGTGCTCCATGATTTAGCCTTTTATTTTACTGAATTTGGATTAATTTGGAGAGTTTTATTTTTCTCCAAAATAATCATTTTTAAGAAAAATTCATTTTTTAACTCAAAACTGACTTTTTTGAGAAAAAATGCATTATGTGTCCGATTGTTGATCTGAAAGTTGGTTTTCACTGGCTGGCTGATCAAGAATGATTTTTGGCTTAAGGTTAGAGCCATCAATCACTGAATTCGGAGTTCGGATGACCTACTTACCATGAACGGGTTTTTTCCATTTAATTTATGGAAAAATTAACCCAAAAAACTTAGGAAAAGTAATTAAAAATTAAAAAATAAATTTTCATTGTTCGAAAAAGATTTTTTCGAATTTTTTTTATGTGTCCAGATGACTTAGGACATGACCATGATCTATCTAAATAATGTCTGGATCTATCTAGGATCTGCTTGGTCTCAAACCAAGAAATAATGTCTGAGTAAATAATGATTTATCTAGGATCTGCTTGGTCTCAGACCAAGACACTGGCTGGTCCCAGACCAGGAACCGTAGAGGCATATAAGGGCCCTAACGATATGTTAGGGACTTTGCCATGGCATCAACCTACTTGGTCCCAGACCAGGAACCGTAGAGGCATATAAGGGCCCTAACGATATGTTAGGGACTTTGCCATGGCATCAACCTACTTGGTCCCAAACCAAGAACTCCGGGAGATTACTGGGGGCCCTAGGGTACCTTCTAGGGTTTTACTCTGCCGAGTCTGCCCTAGTTAACTGACTAGGGTTCCATTCTCCCTGAGAATGGGTATTTGTAATGAACATAAATATATAATAAATAAACACTAAATAACTACTAATAATTAAATAACGAAGAGGGTAACAAATATGAAATAATATATTAATTACAGGTATAAATTACTAGGTGAAAGGGTGTAACCCTTCACTACACATGCTCAAGCCTATAAAGGCAAGCCTCAATGTAAAATCTTATCATCATATATATTTTATCAACTCATGGATTATTTGTATTTTAGAAAGTGGAAGTTCGAGAATTTACAGTAAAACTGTTTTTTTACCGTTACAGTGGTATCATAGCTATACGGCCCTTGGCCATTATTTACACTTTGTGTAAATTTAGTTTTTAGGGTTTCCCTAAAATATAGGACATTGTCCATAAAATAAAAGAGAAAAAAAGAAAGAAAGTAAAAATAAAACAAAAAAAGGGTAAAAGTGAAACCACACGTGGTTTCTTAATAAGTGGGTTTGGGTTTGAATACAAAAGTGCATAATAATTACTACTAAGAAGCAAGTGAGATTTGAACTTAGGTGGGGAAGGTAACACTCATTCCTTTCAACCACCCAATCTATTGGCATTTTACAAAACTTAAAGGGAAAAAAATCTAAAAGTGCATAATAATTGCTACTAAGAAGCAAGTGAGATTTGAACTTAGGTGGGGAAGGTAACAATCATTCCTCCCAACCCCCCAATCTACAAGAAGTCCTTAGGGAAAGAAACTAATTGTTGAAAACTATAGTATACTATACAAGATAAAATATGTCATTCTTTGATATATCTTGGGATAAGAAGCATAACAAAATGGAGTCTCATGACAAAAAACAAGGAATATTTTCAAGCACTTTAAAAACTTATGTTTCAAAGTTATTCCAAATAAAAGGAACGATCAGAGGAAAAAACATTACTATTTCTATTGTGTCCGACAAACGCAATAATTATATTATTGATGAATTTGCTAATGAGTTAGCGATTCCAGACTCAAATATAGGTAAGGTTAGACTTTTGTAAAAACAAAGAATGTGCAATAAGCGATTTACAATGGAACATTGGAGATTATACTGGTGTCTCGCAATTTATAGTTAAATCCTTGTGGAGTAGTAACGGTGACCTAGTTTTAGGATTACCGTGGCTAAAAACATTGGGGACTTTTTATCTTAAATGCCGAAAAAAAGTTGCTGACATTCCCCTACAAAAATAAAAAAAAATCACATTGTCGGACATTAACATGAAGACAGAATCAGAGGTCGCATCATCTGAAGAATTCAAAGAAATATCAAAGATGTTGTCGTAGGGAAATGAGAAATCAATATAGACGATACATAACGATTTCAACAAGGTTATTGCAGGTAAAGAAGAAGAGATCTCTCGTCTAAGAGATCATAACAAGAAATTACTTTTGCAAATCAAGAAGGAAAAGGATAAGTTTCAACGCAATCAACAGTTTGAAGAGGAGAATTGAGATCTTCAAAAAGAATTATCATGCAAAGACGAAGAAAGCTCTTCCTTAAAAATGGTTAATCAGGAATTGTTAGAGCAAATAAAAAACTTAAAAGAAAGAGAACCCAAAAATCAAGGCAATCAATATGACGTCGTCAACTCAAACTATAAAGAACTCTTACACTTAAAGAAAGTTAATCAGGACATGCTTATACAAGTTAGGAAGCTAAAGCAGGAGAATACATCTTTACAAGAAAAGCTAGATTGCAAGAGATCAAGTGTCGACAAAGAAACGATGACTAATGCAATAGAGAAGTCATCAGAGGCTCAAATTCAAACATCAGAAAAGGGAAGCAATGCAAAGCTCGTCAAGGTTCAAAAGAACAATCTTATTGTCACATCGCTACAAGCATCAACAGGAAATGGTTTCGAAAAACAATTACAAAAATCGTTAGAAGCACCAAAAGTTGAAGTTCCAGTAAACACTTCATAGGCGATTCGAGTTTCGCATCGCCATCCAAATCACAAGAGTCGTTATGATAGACGACAAGATCAAAAGGAAAATTACTAGTATTATTCCTACAGAGAACAAAGACAAAATCGACAACTCTCGACAATCGATCCGCAAATAATTTCGTTAAAGTTATATCTCGGATGGACGACTTCACAAATGACGCAACATTTCCACACAATGTTTAAAATAACGTATCGTCTTATTTCGTCGAGTGTTGCAACTACCAACACACAATGTCATGAGAAAGCATTACGAGCAAGAACAAGGAATAAAGTCTTCCTTAATTGTGCTTTGAGGACAAAGCAATTTCTAAGGGAGAGCCAATGTAATAAACACAAATATATAATAAATAAACACTAAATAACTACTAATAATTAAATAACCAAGAGGGTAACAAATATGAAATAATATATTAATTATAGTTATAAATGTAACCCTTTCCTACACATGCTCAAGCCTATAAAGGCGAGCCTCAATGTAAAATCTTATTATCATATATATTTTATCGACTCATGGATTATTTGTATATTAGAAAGTGGAAGTTCGAGAATTTACAGTAAAACGGTTTTTTACCGTTACAGTATTGTAGCTGCATTATCTTTAACACTCCTCAGAAGTATAAAATCCATCCATGATGTCAACATCCCCTATGTATATGAAAAAAACTAGGTGCTAAGAAAACATCTTCATCATGCAATGGCATGTGCAACATCGTCATCCTATTATCCACTCCATCTATGATGGCAACATCCCTATGCAAATGAAAATTATTAGGTGCTAGAAAAACACCATCCACAATATCCCATATTGGTTAAGGTTGTGATTAATCATGATTACATGGAGTTGCTATGTGTGCCTTTGTACTATCCATGCATATAAATAAAACCCATGCATGTAGCATTTGAATCAACCTTCCTTAAGACTTTTACAATAGGCTAACAAATATATATACAATTTTCTCTTCCAATAGCTAGGATTGATTGAAGACGATATTCTCTAATATTTTACCACATTCACTCTTAGCAAGGGTATTGTTTGTCCACTTTGGATTGCAAACAAGTGATTTCAATGCATTTCTTTGCTCTACCACCCTTTTCAATGCAATGTAATGAGTTGCAATTCTTGTTTCGCTTGATCTAAGTAAATTTTGAGCGTCAAAATTTCTAAAAATACGTAAGGTCAATCAATGATTTAAGATGAATTTTACCATTTTTCTTGCTAAAGTTATATTGATTAAACAAAGCCATACATAGGAGCAAAATGGTGAGATAGTGGAAGTGCGTTCAGGTATTTTCAAATCTTGACGTTTCGATCTGTACTTTGAGATCATCTTCAAGAGACCAGTCGAAGTTTGGTGAAGAGTAACTACTGCCCATTTTTTCTTAAATATAGAAGGAAATTAAATTTCTATAATTTTTTATAAAAGAATTTTTGTCGGCTTTAAAAGTAGAACACAATTTTTAGGGTTTTTAATATTAAGTCAAGGTAATTTTAAGTCTTAAAATTTTAAATTATTTCTAAATTCTATTGGTATTTTTAATTAAAAGAAAAATTTTGATTTATAATAGGTATTTTAATTAAGTATAAAGTTTAGAGTTCTTTTTAATTTTAATTTTTAAATTTTATTTAAATTTATATTTAGAATTTCTTAAATTAATTTTTATAACAAACATTACTTCCTGAATATAATGTTTCTACCACTAAATTGCTTCGAATGCTTTTAATTTTGTAAAAAATTTGTTAGTTAAAAACAAGTTTATATTGAAGTTTATATTTTAATTTAAATATCATTATTTCTTTTATTTTTAAAGTTTAACTTTATTTTTATAAAGTAAATATCTTTTTTAATTAAGTATAAAGTCTAGAGTTTTTTTTTTTAATTTTAAAAATTGGAGTAATATTTATTAGTTAATTAAATGTTTTTTAATTTAATTTAAAAATTGTTTAATAAGAATTAGTTAATTTAATTTTTAAAAATTAAGCGTTAGTTAGTTTGCTTGTTGTTATTGATCCTAAGGTTATGTAGAAGGGGTTTCCAAGCGTCACTGAGTTTGGTCTCGTCGTCTCTATTGAGGCAGTCTAGGGCAATGTTGATTTCAATTTTCTCTCTAACTTTTTGTCTAGTTAGGCTTTCTTCTTTAGCGATGACCTTGGCTCTCTCAAGGCAAATGTGGTGTTTGGTAATGTGAGAATGTTCAGCCAATGCTGATTTCTTATGCCTATCATGTCTTATATCAGCACTGTGTTCCTTGAATCTCGTTCTCATGGATTGTCCAGTTTCATCGATGTATTCTTTCCCACAAGAACATGGGATTGAGTAGACGCCTTTGTATGCACCTGGATCGATAGGGTCTTTTAGTGAGTCAACCATTTTTCTGATTGTGTTGGGCAGGGTGAAGATGACTCTAAATTTCTTTCTTTTAAGTGTTTTGGCCAATTTGTCCATTGTGCCTTTAATGTAAGGGAGGAAAATTCTCTTTTCGTAATCGTCATCCCTTTTTTCTATTCTTTTATTATTTGCCATGGCCCTTGTAACGATTCTCTTGAATTGATTCTCATTGTAGCCATTCCTCCGAAACACGTCAGCTAAATGGTCGATTTCATGTTTTAAATGAGCCTTGTCAGAGATCCTTTTGGCCCTCACTACCATGGTATTAATGACACCCGTTTTTTGAGGAGGGTAGTGGTGGGACTTGGCGTGGAGATATCTATCGGTGTGGGTTTTCTTCCTATAGACCTGGTGTGATATTGTCCGGTCCTCATTTTTGGATATTAAAACATCTAGAAAGGGAAGACTCATGTTATTTTCAGTTTCCACGGTAAGCCTAATGTTGTTGTTTTGGTTATTAAGATGCCCAAGGAATTTATCTAGTTCCTCTTTTCCATGAGGCCAAACCACATCCGTATTGTCCACATAGCGTTTCCATCTCTTTGGTTTGAGGGGGAAGGAATCTATGGCAGTCCTCTCAAAACTTTCCATGTAAAGATTCGCAATGACAGGAGAGAGTGGTGATCCCATAGCGACTCCTTCCACTTGTTCATAGAAGACCGTTTGGAAGGTAAAAAATGTAGATTTTAAGCAAACTTTCACTAGCTTAGCGGTATCATCATTGGTAAGACATCTTATGGTTTCGATGGCCTGACTAACTGGAATTTTCGTGTATAACGATACCACATCGAAACTTACCAAGATATTGTTAGTGTTGAGCCTTTCATTACCAATCTCATTGATCCAACTTGCTGAATCTTTAACAAAGGAACTCGTTTTGCCCATGAGCGGTTACAATAAATTAGCTAAGAATCTTGCTAGCTTAGAGGTGGGGGACCCAATTGTGTTCACAATTGGACGAATAGGTACACCGTTTTTATGGATTTTCAGGAGGCCGTAGATACAGGGAACCATTGCTTCCTTGGGATACAGTTTAATTTTTATCTCTTCCTTTAGATTCGAATTCTTAATTACATTGGTTACCAGACTACAGATCTTCTTGCTTGGATCCCGATCTAATCTTTTGTAGCTGCCACAGGCTAAGTGTTCATGCATTTTCTTATCATAGTCTTTGGGGTCCATTAAAACCGTCGCATTCCCTTTGTCTGCCTTAACTATTTTAATATCTTTATTATTCCTTAGTTCTTTTAAGGAGGTGAGTTCAGACCTGGAATTGTTAAGCTTCGGCGGTTTTGCTCTCCTTATGATGTCCGCGCACTCTTGCCTTATTTCCTCGCTAATGTCTTTTGGTAAGTCTTTTACGGCGTCTTCTATGCAACATATTAAATCTTTGGTGGGGATTCTGCCGAGGGTGATTGCAAAATTTAGACCATACTCCAAAACACTGCGTGAGCCATCGTCCAATGTCAATGAAGACATATTCACCACGTTGGATTTGCCTTTGTTATCATCGTTGTTGTCCTTATTATTGATGTTGCTGTCCTTGCTGCGCAGATTTCTGAACTTTCTGTTTAGTCTGGAGGTCGCATTTAATAATCTGCAGTCACGTTTCATGGACATGGTCGAATCTACCTTATCCCACAGGTCCCTTCTGACAATCGCCGCGAGCTTGAGATGAAGGTAAAATGCGTTTTCATAGAGCTTCAAAATCGTAGACCGGGTCCGTTTAATCTCATGTTTGATCAGTGACAGGCTTAGGGTTTTAAATAAAGATTCATTTTTGTTATTATGAAGGTGATGTTTAATAATGGCGAACCGTGGTATAGTTTGGTTAACCCAAGGTATCTTAACAATGTCATGGAGAGTTAAATCTAAACAATATGTTGCACAAGGTGTCCAAACAATTTTAGGGAAATGTTGCATTAATAATTCACCAACACGAACACAATTGGATGCATTATTAGTAACAACTTGAACAACTTTGTCCTTCCCTATGGACACGATATGTCTTTTAATATTTGGAACAACTATTCACCACTCTTTGTTTTGTTCATACAATTAATGGTGGACAAATGAATCACTCCTCAAGGGAACAAATAAGGGTATTCACAAAGGGTCTAGATAATCGATTAGTCCAATCATCACTCACTATAGTGCAGCCGATAACTTCCCATGAATCTCTAATAGGTTTAACCCATTCTTCCATTCTAGATTTGCTCTCTTCAACTCCTTTGGTCCTAAGAGTTCCACATCTAGGAGGATTATATGTGGGACCAAATTGTGCAACCTTCTTTGTCATGCCTCGAAACAAATGGCTTATAATGACCTTAAAAGAGATATTGGAGCTGGAGCCAATGACAAAATCATAAATGAATCATGTACCTCCTTTTGCTTCAATGGCCTCCAAGCTTGTGTCAGTGTTTGTTGGGTTGGACTAGGATTTGGAAGACTAGGTTCTTTTTGTGATCCATATGGCATAGATGATGTTGATGAGGGCATGAAATTTGTTGGTGGGGTTGGAATGACCTCTCATCTGGTGTGTGTATTTTGCACTTTCCTTTTAGCTGTATGGCTTTCACTTGTTTTCTTATGAGATTTAGTTTCTTTAGTTAACTTCTTCCTCACCTCTTGTTGAATCTTCTCACATCCTTTGACTCGTCCACCATGTCCACCTACAATACCCAGGAAATGATCTTTGCCTTGAGTTACTGATGTTCCACATTTTTTAATACATTCTTGGCAATAAATTCTCACATCAGTTTTTTTGTATAAATATTTCCATTTAGGGTCCTTAGATTGAGATGGTTGGGAGGCCATTATAATTAAACTTCTCCCTCATGGACTCCCTTATCCGACCCATTGTTCTATATGGCTCTGAGATTTGGGGACTTGGATACAAGCAGACAGTTTCGTAGTACATCATACTAGCAGAGTTTGGAGCTCGACCCTTTCGACTTAGGACTATGTTCAATCTGGTCTCTTGTTTGCATCGCATTCAGAGCTTCACTGACTCGACAAAAGGGCGAGATCGATACCCTTACTCGACATATTGTTCTTCAGTGACCTTAGCCTCATCTAGTCCCTTTGGTTGAGCTTGACGATGGTTTGCAGGGGTCTCAAATATTTTGGAGTCAGTAGGCATTTAGATTGATTGACTCTCTCCATTCAGATATTCCTTAGACGCACCTGGTCACCTTCTATCCCTCAGATAGGAGTTGAACATGATTATAATGGATGACATATATAGACAATTTATTATGATCACTTGGGTTATCCCTCATGGCAGGCTACGCCCAAAGATGGCCTTCTACGCTGAACACTTCTTGGACCTGAGTAATGGACTCATTGTTTGGCCTCGATATACTCTACTCCACTGGATATATGCTCTTTGGATTCCCTTAAGACAATTCAAAGTGGGTTCTCATAGTCTTTGGGTCGAGACCAACCACCAAATTGCTCGATTTGATAGGGCTTTCTAGCTATGCCACCATGAGGTCAAGACTAGTGTTCCACATATCAAAGATACATCGAAAATATTGTATATATTGTCGAGTCTCCTCCCTTCCAATATATGGGAATTAAAAAATCGCGACATTTTCGATGTATTCAATGTATTGCGACATTTTCGATATATTTCCGAATTTTTTGATATATTTCTGATAAATTTTCCAGCACATGTATGGTTTTTTTGTAATTTCATTAGTTACTAGTTTTATCACTATAAAAGGGGGAAAGGAGCAACTTTCTTGTATTTTGCCCCAATGCTTTAAAACTTGGACTTGGACTCGAAATAGATTGAGGGCCAACTCAGACTCAAATTGGTTTGCATTTTAGACTTGGTTTACTAAAAAACGCTTGAAATATTAAAATTTTAATAAAAAGATATATTTTAAAGATTCCAAACCCTTAGAGACAAAATATGCAAAATCTACTCATGTATATACTATATACCATTATACTATATAAGGTTGAATATATCAAAATGGTCCAACATGGTTGATGGGGATTTTGAAATTTGAGATGGATGGGGGTATGAAGTAGTCGGAGCTTCCACTCCAAGATCACCCCTAATACCTCCACGACCACTTACTACTTCTAAAGGAAGAGTGGTTCTCTTTACCCACATAAGGGGTAGAGGGAATCGATGATTCAAATTCCTATGATCTATCATTTTCATTGTATTATGTACTATTTAGTATCTAGATGCCTCATGATGATTCATCTCATAAGATACATTTATTTTGAGAATTTGATGTGATTTTGTATCTTCCTATCAGGATCATATTTCGGAATTTTCAGTTTAATAATGATATGTGACCACTTGACATCTTATTCATCTTATTTACTAGTTGTATCATCATATTTATGTAGCAATGTGTCTATTTGATGTTGTTATTGCTTTAGATGTTTAAAAAGTTGAAAAAATGAGTATTTTTGTATTTTTTTGAGGTCTTGGGCATTTTTCGATTTTTTCCGTCGATTTTTTCCGTCGATACCATAGAGAAGTTATATTCTCGACCTTCCTTGATTCTTTCCCCAAGACGATATATGCGATATTGGTTAAAACTTAAGACTGAGGAGCACTTCATCTTTTGTTGCCCCCACTACTATGAGATCAGAGGGAGGTCCCATTGCCTATTTTAGAGGGACCTTGACCCTCATTAGCTTCTTCAAATACCTTGATCAAAGATGTGTGGCCCTATATGTGCAAGAGGACCTCAGGTTCTGAGGACATACTCTTTAGCCTCCTACCAGACAAGATTCTACTTAGCGAATCACTTTCTTTTTCACAGTGCTACCCTTAGGGAGGGGCACTAAGAGACATATCGACATCACCACAACTTCTTGTTGATTTTTCCTAAGCAACATCGAGAGCCATTCTCTTGGAGAATGGAGGCACCTGGTCAGTTACCAGGAACTTTGTAATGTCCCCTTTTTGGAATTTTATTAAAATGCCCAATTTTCCAAATTTTTCACAATTTTGGCCCTTGACTAGTTTTGATGTCTAGACCTCCAAATTGACCCAAATGCTTCCGAATTTTCTCTGAAGGTACATGACTGATAATATAAATTAAATATCATGCTCATGTATGTTTTGTGACCTCCCAATTACTTCTGCTAACTTGTTTAATGTTCTGTTCAAAGTAGGAGTCTTTACTAGCAAATTGGGGCTCCAATTCCCCCTGGGTAATTGCCGTAAATGGCTTCACAAATGATCCCAAAGTCACTTGAATTTTTGAAGAGAGGCTGGGTATGTGTAAGGGACATTTTCAAAGTCTCATATGCATCATGGTTCAGTTTACACAGGCTGTTATGACTCTTTCCAAAACAACTCCCAAGTCACAATTTCGACCCTTGGGGAAAATGCTCCAAATCTTCTCCCAATGAAATAAAAATGAGTAAAATGGCTTCCAATGCTTAAGTATTGAACATGAGACTTGAAATACACATTAATTACAGTCCATCCATCATACATTTATCAGAGATACATTCCTCCATTCAAAATAATAAGCATTACCATGACATATATCAAAATAGAGTGGAAATGGTCATTGTTTGCTCATCAAAAGTCATTTTGGCATACAACTCTTGGGAATTTCGACTTGAAACTTTCTGAGAATGAATAACAGATAATATTGAACTGATCACAATCATAAATGGACAATGAAAGGCTGTCCCAATTCGAAATCATCAGCATTGCCATGGTTCACAACAAGATAGTGGGGAAATGACATTATTTCTTCATTGTTCAACATTTTTACATGAATTCTTTTGGGTGTTTCAACCTGAGAGTCTTCTGAACGTGAAATACAGACCATATACATCAGAACATAATATAATTGACATTATAATCTTCCCCAAAGAGATCAATAGCTCACCCAAAGCGCAATCCCTCCATTTGCATGAATATGGTGTGAAAACTGGAAATAGTTGAGAGAGAGTGCTGCAATAGAAGAATTCACATGCTTTCCTGTAGCTTACACCTGCAAATAAGACTCCATTAAAGCTCCATGAAAGACCTGAGTGGCCTTTCCAAAAACCAACTAGGATGGGAATCTTTCACCCTCGAAATTGGCTTAAGCAAGAAAACTAGTCATCCACTAGCTCTCACAATTCACAAATGACAATTTCACAAATGAGCAAAAGCTTTTTCTCATGGCTAATCCCTATATTTTATAAACATTATTAGTCTTCTAAGGTTCCAAATCCATCCATAAACCAAAGCCAAGTTGAATTGGTGTGGTTGCTCATGCTATGCCATGTGGCCTCTCTCTTCACCTTCCCTCTTCTCCCAAATTTGAGTAGGAGCCTCTTGGCCTTCTCCAACTCCCAAATTCGACCTCTAAGATGCTCTATTCAGTCCTGACATGTCAGTATGTCAGCCTTCAGATCTCACTTGTGTCATAACCGTCATAGAATCTCGATCATTGGTGTCATAGATGCCATAAATGTAAGAGGAATCTAGCCAAGTGTCCATGAAACTCCCATTTGGCTCTTCCTCTCCCATGTAAGTTACAATTCATCTCAAATTCGATCTATGAAGTATATGGACAAGTATATTAGCCTTATAATCCATCTAAAAGCATTAGGCTTCCCATATATTCGAATTTGCAAGAGAAAGATATCATTTAACATAGGAATTATAGCTAGTGTGGGCCCCATAGTCTCCATGTGTCTTCATGCTTTATTGCCATTTCCATTTTCTCTTGTATTTATTTAATAAGATCAATTATTAAATATTTATCCCCTTCTAATGTCTAAACATCATTTATTATCCCCCTTATTCCAAATCTCAAAGTTTCCACCCCAAACCTAGGAAATAAGTGATTTTCCTCCTTGGCAATTATTTGACTTTTAGCATCCCTTTGACAACTTTCATGAACATGGAAAATGTGATTTGGCCATTGTGACCCAATGCAAAATTTGGGACATTACAAATCCTCCCTTCCCAATATTGCTTGTCCTCAAGCAATTTCAAACATGGTTGTTGAAGAACCTGCTTTCTGTATGACTCTTTGAAGTTGCCACTGAGTTGCCTACCTTGAGTCTTTGAGATTCCATGAAGATTTCAGAGAGGAACCACCATGCTTGTTGCTGCACAACTCTAATTAACATCACCTTATTAAATGGGGAATCCATCTCCCATACTGCTTGTTTCCCAAATAATTTGAAATCAATGGGACTAAAAACTATCCCAGGGTCCCATTTCTTGCATTGCACTCCAACAATTAAGAGTGCTCTCTAACCCATACCATTTGGAAAGAGAATTCCTGGATCACATTTTCTTGTATGCATTCTTCCAAACATCATGAGTGCATGATATATATCATCAAAGTATATAACAACATAATAAGAATGTACATCAAGGAAGTGCCTCACCAAGAAATCATGAAAGTGCTTATTCCTCCCAGTGAGTAGACTACCATTTGCCAAGTGCATACATGCTTCAAGTGACCAATCAAATCTGCTCCAATGACATATGTGAGGATCCCATGTCCTATAATGCTGCTCCCAAATAATGTAATATGCATCAAAATAATAATCAGCCATTTTTTCTTTCATCCAAGAAGTGAATGAAGAACCTCCACCAAAATATAAACCAAATAAGGAGAAAATAAAACACAAAGACTTCAAGTGTCTCAAAAAAGTCTCATCGATACACCCATGAATATGTATATCATCATGAAATAACAGAGGATGTTGCTGCTAATAATAATTTTCCTCAATCATATCCCTCTTCACCCAAGAAAAACCCTGAGTCTTCAAGTGACTCAAATGAACATCATAGGTGCACCCATGTAGATGTGTATAATCATAATGTAAACAAGGATGCTGCTGCAAATGTAAATAATATGGTTCTCTAATAATTCCATCATCAACAGGAGAAATAGAATTTCCATGCTCTTCATGTGGCACCCTAAAAAAGAAACCTTTCACCCATACTTCATTAGGATGACTGCTGCAAAATTTAGAAGTGTAGGATGTAGGAGAAAGAACCAACTCACCCAAATGATCAGTAAGTGAAAAATTGTCATAATGCGAAGTATCCATAGGGGTAGGATTATTCACCTCCCTAGAAAATGCAAAAATTTCCTCATGGGTTGGTTCCAAGGTGTTCGAATTATGCACTTCTTCAAAAATTGTGTAACCATTTTCAAGAGGCAACTCAAGTTCCTCTTCCACCATTACTAGTGATTGGATCTCATCACTATAATCCTCAAGCACATCAAGAACCTGCAATTTTTCATGTTTCTCATGATCCATCATGTCATGAGAATCCTCCAAGCAATCTACCTTATGAAAATCTGAAACATCAGAGGAAGAACAAGTGTCTTGCAACTTTTCAAGAAGTTGCTCATTTTGAATTGTGAGCTTATCAATAACTTCATTATTCTTCAAGTAGGATTCATGTAACCATTCAATAAGCTCAATGAATTTTTTTATA
>LPNX010574729.1:41191-55876 GCA_001517045.1 Pseudotsuga menziesii | reverse complement strand
GATACCAATACTTGAGTGTCATGGAGTATGCTAAGGGCCTCTTGGATCTTCTTTTCATTCATCTTTAAGGACCCTTCAAGAAAATGAGGCTCTTGAAAATGAACCTCCTCATCTTCTTCCTTCTTGCTTGGATCAACTTCATGAAGCTCAAGTGGTGATGGGGAAGTTGATCTTGTTTCTTCTTCAACTGCTACAAGGTCTTCATTTTCATGTTTAATGGAATTTTGGCTTGCAGCAACATTTTGAAATCTGATATCTATTTCACCAACATAGAGTTGTGAGCACCCATCAGTAGGTACTCCTTCATAGTTCAAGCATCCATCAGTAGATGCTTTTTGTTTCATTTCCAAGGGAGCATGTGTCTCAAAATTATCTTCAGTATTTTCAATAAAAACTTCTTCATACTCATGTGATGTCTCTTCATATTTTTCAGAGTCACTTGGGAGTGAATTTAGATCATCTTCATATACTACTTCTTTTACTCCACCTATTTCAGAACTAGGTGGTTCATGGGTCTCCTCCTTTTTCTCCTTCAAACAAGCTAATGCATTTTTCTCCTTGGTGGCCATTCTTTGAATGGAGCACCTGGTTAGTTACCAGGAAGATGAACCAGTCTAGGACTGGGCGACTCAGACTAAGGCTGAGGTCAATGGAGGCAATTGGTCAGTTACCAAGTATTTGACATTGAGTCAATTGATGCAGCCTAGGGTTGAGGTACCTAGTCAGTTACTAGGACATCACTATAAGCCCTAGATCGGGTCTGGGCATGTGAGGAACTTCTATCCTTGATATATGGGCTACGTGACCTTCTCCAGGGTTTAGCTACCCTTAGTTAAAACACCTAGTACCCTATCTTGGTGGCACAAGGAGTTCAAGATAAAAGCATTAGTAATTCTCCCTACTTATGATGATGTACTTTGAGTGGGCATGAAGGACCATGAAGACCACTTGCATTGACCACAGGACACTTGAAGAAGACTAAGAGGCTAAATTAAAAATACAAAAAGACTCTTGTACCACAAGAAGTCCAAGCAAAATTACAAAAAGGTCTTTAGTACCACTAAAGGTCAAAATCAAAAGGGTAAACAAGAAAAATAATAAAACCCTATTATTTTATTCCTATCTGTAAGGGTCCACTTGAAGTGATTGGAAGTCTATAAAAGAAGATCATTTGCAAAACATTTTACACACAACTTCTCTCCATCGTGACTGCTCCTTTGAAGACTTCGCTGGTTTTTGGCAAGCGTATACTTTTGGTTTGTTTTATGCCCTAACATGGTGGCTTTACTAGCTAGGGCATCCTTCCACTCTCCATCCTTCTCACGGCCAACAGGAGTAGCATAAAGAGCAGGTCACGGGCAACCTTCTCCTCATCTGGGTTGACCACTTTTACTCACAGGCAAACTATTCTCCATTTGGGCAAGGTGATTCTATTCATAGGCAACTTCTCTCTCTCCTTGGGTAGCAGAAACAGACTCCTCTCTCTGGGCAGCCACAGTAGAAGCTCACACAGTAGGCGGGTAACCCTAACTCCTCACAAGAAGCTCTAAAAGGAGTTTGGGCAACCACATATCAATCTCGGGCAGCAGTGCAACATCCCTAACTCTTCATGGGTAGCCTACCAGAATCTCGGGCAACAGTTTATCATTCTCAGGCAACAACAGAACCAGCTTGGGCAGCCCATATCTGGTTCGGGCAGCCTCTGGGTAGCCTCAGGAAATTATGGGCAACCTTCTGTGAATTTCGGGCAGTCCTTAAATTGGTCCGGGCAACAGCAAATGAGTTTCGGGCAACAAACAAAGGACTTTGGGCAGCAGAGAGAAAAGCTAGGCAGAAAAACCCTAATCTGAAATTTTTGGGCAATTTTTGAAGAACATTCATCTCAGAATTTTGAGATTCTTTTATTGCTACAACAAACTCAGACATCTCATTTAAGGGATGAACTACTAATGCTTTTGGGGTTTTTGTCCTTTAAATGTTTCCCCATGAAAACATCTGGTGTTCATTGTGTTGATGCTTGATTATCTACTGCACTTGTCTTATTGTTTTATCTATCTTATAGTTTGCAAAATTAAAGAATATATGCACATGCTAAAATTCAACACTTTGGACTCTAGATCAGTGGACCTAAGGGGCTTCCTCTCGTCTGTTGAGATCTCAGAGGCAGGACTAGACTAGACCTCTCCCCAGTAGACAGAAGAGATGCCCCAGGCCTCAACGACAAGCTACTCCTCTAGACAACAACACAGGGGGCAACCTAGTCGTTTTGCTAGTTCTTCCTAAGAACAACACACTATCATTAGTTTCCTTCATTTGGCCTCGAATGTTAAGAGAGATGGATGTATTCCTTGAGAAGCCCTACCTCATTTCTTCTGGATTTCTTTGCTCCTGGATTCTTTTCCTATCTATTTCTCCACCCCCATGCGGTCTCCCGTACTTGGGGTCAAGGGCTTTCAATGTCATAGCATATATATATATATATTTTTTCCCTTGCTTATTTCATTTTATAGGAGACGTTTTGGTACTCTGGTTTTGTAACGAAATTATTGTACTCAACAGTCTTGTTGACCTACTTCTTAGTGTTTCTAAGTTAATTCACTTAGGATCTTTATGTAAAAGAATAACAAGTACAACAATACATCAAAGATACACAAGATACACAAGATACACAGATTTTCATCGGGGAAACCATAAAGGAGAAAACCCTGTAAACTTCCTCAGAATAGTTCTGTCACAAAGACAAGATCACAAGATGGAATATCCGAGAACAACATGTCTTCTGCAGCTCTCTCTCTTCCTCCTCATTGTCCTCTCTCTCCTAATGCGCACATGAGAGAGTGAATGAGCGTGTGACAAATGAGGAGGGCGTCTCCCTATTTATATTCTTCCATTGAGTAACTAATTTAACTAACTAGGTCGACCAGGTAACCTCTTGGGGCCGACCTACCTACGAATACACACAAACACGTTTTCCTTTATTTAACCTGGGGACTATTGCCCCGACTTACAATAGAGCATTTACCTCAGTGACCATACATAATGATGACATCCTGAAAGGAGGGAAACACATCTCTAATGGGGGTACAACAATATACAATAGTAATATACATCAGAATATCTTCCGAAGTTACAATTACAACAACACTCCATCTTAACTAGGATGGTATTCTCTTGCCATAGTCATCCACACATCTAGTCATTGTCATTGAGTCATCATCATCACTCCTGCCATTGTCCTCAACTTGTCCAATCCATTGCATCTATCCATCATAGGAAGTTTCTATAGAGCCAACCCTTTTTCATGCTGGGTGTAGGCCTAGTCCTCATCCAGGTCTTCATCACATCTATAGGAAATCCATCTTGTAAGTACAACCCAAGACATTCTTTACATTGCCACGACAATAACCTGCGTCTCCTACTGTCATCTCGTTGTATCCAGATCATCTCTTTGTTCCTCACAAAACAAAACAAAACACAACACATAGAGCACAAACCAGATGAAGACCACCTGTGTTTTATCAACATTGAAACATGCTAGGATCTAACCTGCATCTACCACTATGCGAGAATTGCCTAGGAGCACACCAAGTGCATTACGTCTCTCTACGGTCAACCTGCGTTCTACCAACATAGGAGAATTGTCCAAGAGCACACCAAGTGCCTTGTGACCTCATCATCTTCAACATGGGAACACACACATACAAGGACTGATTACGACCGAACAACCTGCGTACCATGGCATGATCTTTTTCGTTCAGGTCAACCTCAAGAACTTATTACATCCGAACAACCTGCGTCCAGGATATTTTCTGTTCGGACAACCTTCTAGGACTTATTACGTTCGAGCAACCTGCGTACCACGCCAAGACTCTATTTGCGCTCGGACAACCTACAAGACTAATTACATTTGAGCAACCTGCGTACCACGCCAAGACTCTATTTGCGCTCGGACAACCTACAAGACTAATTACATTCAAGCAACCTGCGTACTGCGCCAGGACTCTCTATTTACACTCAGATAACTTGTCGCAGGATTGATTACGTCCAAGGATAAGTTGCGAGCTTCGCCAGGACTGATTACATTAGAGGACAACCTACAAGATTGATTATATTCGAGGAACCTGCGTACTACACCGGGACTCTATTTACGCTTGGACAACCTGTCTCATTTTCCATGTGAGATCTCATGCATCTACGTCTTCTGGTCTCTAGTCATCTTCTAGCATAAAAACACGTTAGGACTGATTACGTCCAAGGATAACCTGCGAGCTTCGCCAGGACTGATTACATCCGAGGACTGATTACGTTACCAAGACAACCTGTATCTTTGACTATGCTAGAACTCATCACTCCCTCTTTCGAGGGGTCTCGTTTTAGATCACACCAAGTGTTTCTTTGAAGTACTCGAAATTCACTTTGGCTAGAGGCTTGGTTAATACATCGGCTATCTGCTCGTTCATTGACACATACTGTTAGGATATTTAGACACTTAGGAGTTAGTTAAGATCAACTTGTGTAATATATCCGTTAGGTGAAGTGTGTTTCTTTAGTATGCATTTGCAAATATTCTAATTCGACGGTCACGATATGTTCTAGACATAGAGTGATCTGACGGTTCAACTTCTTTTAGATCATACCTACCATTGATCCGTGGCTTAACACTCGATTGGTCTATGATCTCTATTTAAAGAGCATAGAGGGTCCTTGGCTAGTTGATCGATTATGAGAAGCTCATATGTAACTTTCTTTCTTTTGCATAATAAATTGCTCCAAGTAGCTATTTGGATGGGGCCGTGGACTGTTTTCCTCTCGAGGGTTTTAACTATGTGACAAATATCGGTGTGTTGATCTGTGATCTATTTGTGTGAAGCGGTTGCTCAAGGTGTTCGGTCTTTTGGGAGTACCCTGTGTACCCGAACATGGTATCAGAGCGTTTATGAAGAGTCGCTTTCGTTTTTGATCAAGATCTGGAACCGGTGTTGCCAAAACTTTGAAAGGGTTTCTTGTTCTGGATTTTCTGTGCATTTGTGGGTTGTGGGAGTTGTTCCATTGCGTCCAGAGTGCCATTTCCATTGGGAAATAGTTTTCGTTTCATCGAAAACTGTTTCCATTTGTTCCAGAAACACCCATTTCGACAAATCTGAAGGTATAATGTTACAGTTACGGATTTGTGTTTTTCAAATCTCTCATATTTTATCAGTTTTATTATTAGATATTTTCTGTTTTAGTCTCGAACTGTTGCCTTCCTTGACTGCGTATGCTATTTGCTGTGCACCTTGTGTGATTGCGACAAACATAAACAGTAAGGGAAAGTTTTTTTTTTTGTCTTCTCGGCTACGTATGCTCTTTGCCGTGCACCTTGTGCGATCATGACAAATCAGAAACATCGAGAAAACTTGAAAACGTAGACTTTCCGAGTAAGCTAACCAAGATCTAACCCCATTGTGTGGAAAAAGTTTTTTTTGTTTTTGTTTTTCGTTTTTTTTTGTGATTTGCAGGAAAAAAAGGCAAGCATGGAAAATGAGAGAGAAGAGTAAAAAAAAAAAATGCCCTCTTCTTTTTTCCATTCTTTTACGTATCTTTTAAATTTAGCTCACTTGGTCCAAAGTTGTTTTATTCCTTAATAGGTCTTGAGTTCAAGTCTTATTAAGCTACTTTTTAGTGCATGCAATTTTTATTTTCAAGTCACTTTATTGTAAAAGTGCATCTCACATAAATAAAATAAAATAAAAAGTGAGTCACTTAAGTCTTTTAATTTATTGCCGCATTATTTAAAAGTAACATTATTGTAAAAGTGAACATCACTTATTCTACAAAAGTGATTCACTTAAAAGTAACTTTATTGTAAAGTGATTATCAAAGATTGATCTTGGGAAAAGGGGGGTTCTTTTTTTTAGTTGGTCAAGTTAATATCTGCCACGTCACTATTGGGGACATCTTCAACATTTTCTTTGATCAAGCATAACTTTATCATCCAGAATCAGGTTTCAGTGCCTTTTTTGTAAAACCGCATATTTTTTTGATCTCTTTGCATCCAGACAGTTAGTTTCTGTTCTTTCAGCCATTATTTTACAGTATGGCAGCCCCTTGTGATATTATACTTACAAGTTCTAACTATTTTTCATGGAAATCTCGTATGGAGGATGTTCTACGAAGTAAGGGACTTTTCAGGATAACCTCAGGGAAAGAAACATAACCCACTGATGATGATAAGAAACCTAAATGGGCAAATAGATGTGATGAAGCTCGTGGATTGATTGGGATGTCAATCTCTACTGATTTGCGATTCCACATATCTGAAATTGATGAACCTGATATAGCTTGGGAAAAGTTGGAATCTGTGTTTGGTAAACACAATGAAATTCGGATTCATCAACTTGAGAATGAGTTGCTTTCCTTGAATCCAAATGATTTTTCATGCATTCAAGACTATTTATCTAAGTATAAAACTCTTAGACTCTTATGTGCAGAATGTAAAATTAAGAAAGAAGACAAACAATGTATTTATCATATGCTTTCCAAACTTGGACCTGCATATTCTGTTTTTGTATCTACATTCTACTCCATGAAAGAATCATTGATTGCAGCTAGCTATCAGGAGCCTAGTCTTGAATCCTTTTGTGATTCCTTAATTAGAGAGCAAGATAAGCTCATTCATCTTGGAATAATTAACAATGCAGATACATCTGGGAAAGCCTTATTGTCCCAACAGAAAGAAAAGTCCAAGCCTCCCAAGAAACAAAATTTTTGCAATAATAAGTCAAACAACAAGGGTCCCAAACCTTCTCAGTCAGCTCCTTCTTTAAAACATGACAAAGGATCCAAGCCAAAAGGAAAGAAGACTGAGCGTCATTGCAATTTTTGTGGGAAAGATAATCATGATGAATCTAAGTGTTTCAAGAAGATGGCAGCCTTGGAAGCAGCAATGAAGAAGCACCACATCAGCCTAGATTCGTCTTCAGAATGTAACTCTCATGGATATGCACTTTGTGCTTCTAGTTATTCTTATACTGCATCTTCTTCTTCTACTTCAAATGAATGGCTCATTGATTCTGGAGCATCTTATCATATGGCTAAGGATCAGGCCATCTTTTCTACTATGCAGGAATGTACCACCAAACAAATATTTGTTGGTGATGATAGATCTCTAAGTGTTGTAGGATCTGGAACAGTTCCAGTAGAAAATGGTCATTTCAGTGATGTACTGTGTTCCAAAAATTTCCTGCAATTTGTTATCAGTCTATCAAATTACTCATTCGGGTGAAGGTAAAACTGTGACGTTTACACCTCACCAAGTTGTAATCAAGGATTTTAAAAATCCTCAAAATGTCCTTGCTACTGGAACTGTTGATGATATTACCAGGTTGTACAAATTTAACAACTTCAGGTCATCACCTTTTCCTTCAGTTTTTGTTGCTCATAGTGATAACTTGAGCAAACTTTGGCCTGAACGATTTGGTCACTTAAATTATCTCTCATTGCAACAACTATGTAAAGACAATATGGTGACTGGTCTTTTGATGGTATCTTGCAAGGATGGTGTTTGATCCGGTTGTGTACTCGGAAAACATCATCGGGACAGTTTTGACAAACGTGCTTCTTGGCATGCCTCGGTTCCTTTGGAGCTTGTGCATAGTGACTTGTGTGGTCCTCTTCCATCTGCATCATTTTCTGGTTTCAAATATTTTTTAACTTTCATTAATGATTACTCCAAACACACTTGGGTTTATTGCCTAAAACTTAAGAGCGAAATATTTAACATGTTCTTGGCCTACAAGGCCCTTGTTGAAAAACAATCTGGTCATCAAATTATTAAGTTAAGATCTGACAATGGAGGAGAATATGTTAACAACAAGTTCACTACTTTCTGCACTGAACAAGGAATCCAATAACAACACATCGTTCCATATACACCACAACAAAATGGTGTAGCTGAATGGAAGAACCGCACTTTAAAAGAAATGGCTAATTGTATGATCCAATCTAAAGGACTAAGTCTTCAATATTGGGCTGAGGCCATAAATTGTGCATATTACATAGTTAATCGCACACCCACTAAAGCTTTACAAGGTATAACACCGGAAGAAGCATGGAGTAAAATTAAACCAGATGTAAGTCACTTTTGTGTGTTTGGTTGTGAAGCATGGGCTCACATTCCGGATGAAAAACGGAAAGCATTGCAACCTAAAAGTGAAAAGTGCATATTTGTTGGATATTCTGAAGATGTAAAAGGTTATAGACTTCTTCAGCCCCATTCACATGATATAATTATTAGAAGAGACGTTAAATTTGATGAAAATCTCTTGGCCTGCGAGCCTAACTTGGCGGGTGTGCCATCTTTGGCCTGCGAGCCTGATTCGACAATTGTGCCTTCTTCTTCTTCTTCCAACTTCCTTGACAGGTTTCCAACTCCAGTTTTTGATGATGACAGTGAGGATGAAAATCCATCTCCACCTGTTCATGTTTCTCCAATTGCACCAGCACTAATATTTCCTCGATGGGTCCGTTCAACATGTGAAGCAGCTGGTGATCTTAGAGATCAACGTCGAACACGTTCTCAGTTTCAGGGAGCCTCTTCTCTTTTGGCTCAAGTTTCCGAGAATCATGATCTAGAAACTTTTGCAGAAGCTTCAGGAAATCCAGATTGGAATGCAGCTATGGATGAAGAATATCGTTCCTTAATGGCGAACGCTACTTGGGATCTTGTTCCTCTTCCCAAAGGAAGAAAACTTGTCAGATGTAAATGGGTCTACAAAACTAAGTATGCATCAGATGGAAGTGTTGAAAGACTTAAGGCAAGGTTAGTTGCCAAAGGTTTTTCCCAAGTTGAAGGGATTGACTACAATGAAACCTTTGCTCCTGTCGCAAAAATGAATTCCATCCGCCTTGTTCTTTCCCTTGCAGCCTTACATAACTGGGAAGTCCATCAAATGGATGTCAAGTCTGCCTTTTTATATGGTGATTTACAGGAGGAAATTTACATGGAACAACCTCCTGGATATGTTCAGGATAACTCTAGCCTTGTCTGTCTCCTTAAGAAATCCTTATATGGCCTTAAGCAAGCTCCGAGAGCTTGGTATGTTCAAATGGATAGCTTTCTTCTTGACACTGGTTTTTCTAGATGCCATTCTGACCCCAATGTCTATACCAAGAAAGTAGGAAACCGTCTCATCATACTTGTTTTTTATGTTGATGATCTTATCTTTATTGGTAGTGACCCTAAACTTATAACCCATGTGAAATCCAGTGTTAAGCAAAATTTTGAAATGTCAGACTTAGGACATTTGCATTATTTTCTTGGTCTCTAAGTCTTGCAAACCAAAGAATGAATCTTTCTTTCCTAGTCTAAGTATGCTTGTGACCTTCTTCGTCGCTTCCACATGGAAGATTGTAAACCAGCCCCTTCTCCCTTCCAGTCTGGAGTCAAACTTTCTGCCACTTGTACTTCCCCTAAAGTAGATGCCACCTTGTATCGTCAGCTTGTTGGTAGTCTTTTATACTTGACTCATTCCTATCCTGACCTTTCCTTTGCCGTTGGTCGTGTTGCCTGTTATATGCAAACTCCTCATGAAAGTCACTAAAAAGCAACAAAAAGAATACTTCGATATATTCGAGGTACAATTCAGTTCGGGATTCATTACAGTACAAGGGGGAAACCCTTGTTGGTTGGTTTCACTGATTCAGATTGGGCCGGCGATCCTGATGATCAAAAGTCTACTGTAGGTTATGTTTTCAGTCTGGGATCTGGACTTGTCACTTGGGCTTGTAAGAAACAACAAGCTCTTGCTCTTTCTTCAGCAGAAGCAGAATATCGAGCCACAGTTAATGCCAGTCAAGAAACTTTATGGCTTCGACAGATCCTTTAAGAGTTTGGATTCGAGCAGCAGCAGCCTACTCCACTTTGGTGCGACAATCAAAGTGCCATCAAGCTTGCCAAAGATTCAATTCTACATCAACACAACAAACATATTGAGCTACACATGCACTTTATCAGAAATCTTGTTCATGATCGTGTTCTTGAAATGCTCTATTGCCCTACAGATGATCAAGTTGCAGACATCTTCACCAAGTCTCTTACAGAAGCGAAGTTTTTCTAAACTTCGATCTATGTTAGGAGTTCAGGAATGTGTTCTTAAGGGGGGATATGCTCTAATGCCTCCTTCTTTCTCCTAATAGTGTCACTTTTGTAAATCCTTCAATCCTATCCCATGTTGTTCTTAAGGGGGGATGTTAGGATATTTAGACACTTAGGAGTTAGTTAAGATCAACTTCTGTAATATATCCGTTAGATAAAGTGTGTTTCTTTAGTATGCATTTGTAAATATTCTAATCCGACGGTCACGATATGTTCTAGACATAGAGTGATCCGACGGTTCAACTTCTCTTAGATCATACCTACCATTGATTCGTGGCTTAACACCCGATTGGTCTATGATCTCTATTTAAAGAGCATAGAGGGTCCTTGGCTAGTTGATCGATTATGAGAAGCTCATATGTAACTTTCTTTCTTTTGCATAATAAATTGCTCCAAGTAGCTATTTGGTTGGGGCCGTGGACTGTTTCCTTCTCGAGGGTTTTAACCACGTGACAAACATCGGTGTGTTGATCTGTGATCTATTTGTGTGAGATGGTTGCTCAAGGTGTTCGGTCTTTTGGGAGTACCTTGTGTACCCGAACACATACTGAAGCTTCACTGCTCCTCTTTGCATCATACAAAAATGTAAGTCAGATCAAACAAATCAGATAGTAGCTTTTGAAGCCATACTACCTCACAACTAGTCGAGCAAGTGGCAACATATTCTGCCTCGGCTGTACTCAGTGCCACTTCTTCCTGCTAAACCAAGAGATCATACTGGATCTTAAACTGAAGCAGCAACCCGAATTGCTCTTCCTAATAGTGGCGCTGTCTGCCCAATTTGAATCAACATAGCTGTGCAGGTTAGTCTTTTGTTTCGTATCATACTTGAGCCCATACTCAACTGTACTCTTTTGTTTCTGATTGCTATTTGTGTAATTTCAAGAGAGCAACCTTCTTGAATGTTACGAAAGGTCAAGCTTCGAGTTTTATTGTACATGGTTTAGGTGGGCCATGCAAATTGTTTTAAAACCATGTGCAAGGCCTCCTGAAGAACCCATGGTTTTATTGTATATGGTTTAGGAGGGCCTTGCACATGGTTTTGATACCATGTATGGGGTAGATGTTTTGAATACTAATATACTTTAATTTATGCAATACCTTAGAATGGCACGCACGGTATATTTGGATACTATAAAGGATAGCATATTAACATTATGGTAGATCCTCACATGAAGTTAAATTTATGATAGTTTTAAAATGTATGTAATATCGAGGTTTGAAACAATTTAATGTTTGAATTTAGGATAGTATTGCACTCGAGGAGTTATTCGGGGAGACGTTCACACCTCGAGAGATTTGATCCCTCTCGGCGCTTGATAGAGCCTAGGATTTGGATCTAGGCTGGTAATATTACAATGAGAATGATGCTTGCATAAATACCAATGCAGGGTGCCCTTTCGTAAAGAGGCATAACCTTTCATCGAGGTGTCTCTTCATTAAATATTAGTTATTTAATTATTAAAAAATGTTTATTTATTATATATTTTTTTCATTACATTGTCTCTCTCTTAGAATTGCTTTATCTTCAAAGCGCAGCTATGGAAGACTTTGTCCCTTGTTTTTGCCCGTTACGCTTTCTTTTGAGATTGAGTGTTAGTTGTTGCGACACTTGACGAAATGAGACGATACATTCTTTTAAACATTGTGTGGAAATGTCGTGTCATTTGTGAGGTGGTCCATTCGAGATTTACCTTTAATGGAATTGTTTGCTGATTGATTGTATGGAGTTGTCGATTTTGTCTTTGCTCTTTTTATGAATAATACTGATAATTTTTCTCCTGATCTTGTCGTCGATCATAACGACTTTTGTGGTTTGGATGGCGATATGGTACTCGAGTCGCTTGTGAAGTGCTTACAGAAATTTCAACTTTTGGTGCTTCTAACGATTTTTGTAATTGTTTTTTGTAACCATTTTCTGTTGATGCTTGTAGTGATGCGACAATATGATTGTTCTTCTGAATTTGAGCATTGATGAGATTTGTATTGCTTCCCTTTCTTGATGTTTGAATTTGAGCCTTAGATGACTTCTTTATTGCGTCAATCATCGTTTCTTTGTCAACAATTGATCTCTTAATCAATTGTCAACAAAGAAATGACAATTGATCCCTTAATCAATTGTCGATCGTTTCTTTATTGCGTCAATCATCGTTTCTTTATTGACAATTGATCCTTTAGCAATTCTTGATCAACCCTTTTTAATGAATAGCTTTCGTTGTCCTTGCCTGATAATTCTTTTTGAAGATCTTGATTCTTCTCTTCTAACTTTTGATTGCATTGAACTTTATCCTTTGCCTTCTTGATTTACATAAGTAATTTCTGATTATGATCTCTTAGACGAGAGATCTCTTTTTCTTTCTCTGCAATAACTTTGTCGAATTCTTTCTGTATCGTCTGTGTTGATTTCTCATTTTCTTGCGACATCACCTTTGATATTTCTTTGAAGTCTTCAGATGACGCGACTTCTGATTTTGACTTCATGTTAATGTCCTGCAATGTGATTTTCTTCTTTTAGTAGGAGAATGTCATAAACTTTTTTTCAGCATTTACGATAAAAGTCCCCAATGTTTCTATTCACGGTAATCCCAAAATTAGGTCACCGTCACTGCTCCAAAATGATTTAACTATGAATTGCCAGACTCTGGTATAATCTCTAATGTTCAATTGTAAATTGCTTATTTCATATTATTTCGTATTCCAAAGGTCTTAACTTTTCACCTATATTTGACCCCGGAATCGCTATCTCATTAGTAAAGTCAACATTAATATAATTATTGCGTTCAACGGGAGCAATAGAAATAGTAATGTCTTTACCTCTAATTGTTCCTTTTATTTGGAATAACACTGAAGAATACGTTTTTAAAGTGCTTGAAAATCTTCCTTGTTTTTCGCTTTAAAACTCCATAACTTACGTTAATTGATACCTTGATAATTTAAGTTAATGGAAATCTTTCCCTCTTTTCCCTCGATAATTTTTAAAGTCACAACTTAAAAAGAAAAAGTATTCAATATTTTTTTTTGAACTTTATAATTATTTTACTTTGATAATTTTTAAGGTCACGACTCAAAAAGAAAAAGTATTCAATATTTATCTTTTTTTGAACTTTATGATTATTTCACTTTGAGTTACCCTTTAGTAACTTTTGAGATATGAGTTCCACTCCTCTTCTAAGTACCTTGGTTTAACTTTAACTTTGTTTTATGATTCTTTATACCCTTGAGATAACCTTTAATACTTAAAAATAATGGTTTTATATTCCTCTTTTCAAACTTAAGAGTCTTTTTTTAAATCCCAAAAATATACCGTAGTGTTAATAGCATTTATTATTATTATTTATTAATAATATAACCCTTTATTATTATATCATTTGATACTTTTTAATGTGAAATATTTTAATCGTACTTTTTAATGAGATATATATATTTTTAACTTTAATTTGGCAGCTCTAATACTTAGGAAATTATTTAACTTTCTTAAACTTTCTCTAATGTCGCCAGGTTTGACTTTTGATTCCAAACGAGGTTGCCGTCGGTTCAATAGGTGTCCTATGAAATTTTTACACCCAGGATCATGGCACTCACGATTGAACAGGTGTCGACTGCTGTAATATTTCGCTGCAGCTTCTGTAACCATGGTGACATTTAATAGAAACGGGCCCACGAATTTCTATAAATCCACGCAACTCCAGTTACACAACAATTTACACTGGGTGAGAGCTATGAACCAATTGAACTTAACAGGAGGTATCCCTTTCGCAGTTGTATTGGAATCGGTTTTGTTTTGGCTTTTAGGTACCTCATCGAAACGACGACTTATTCTTGTTGATTCGTGTCAGTCCGCTGGTCAACGAAGAATAACCCAAGGACTTCTATGCACTGAGTTTAGTTCGATGTGATATTATTTGGGCAGATGTGGTTCAAGTCTATTCCTTTTAATTTCCATGATAGATACCTCCAACAACTCCTCCAATTTCTTGTAATTTTTTTTCCCAAGGAAAGGAAACACGACGTCTGATATATATAAAATTGCAGCAGGTTGATTTTTCTTCAATGGAATTCTGAAACAGAATTTTGACTCTTTTTAGAGTTTTCTTCAGATTTGCAGCGGAGTAATTACTTCTTCTACAGAAACTTGAATGACCAAGGGTCAATTGATTTGGTCATAAACCTAAGTAACTCATCAGAGAAACTCTGAATGTATTAAAATGGCAGGAAGCCGGATGAGAAATGAAGCTCTGCTATTGAGGGTGGTCAACAAGTGGTTCTGACAAAGTCTGAAAATATGGCCAAAGGCGGGATCAGACTTGGCTTTGATACCACTGAAACGACAAAATCGTTTCTTACACAAATACCTAGTGGAAATAACGCAGATGCTACATGAAATGAAAAATAATATATTATATGATTGATAAGATAATGATAATATTACAATCAGTGTGGAATATATCATGTCGGCAAAAATATTGCCAAGGGTCCGGAACACAACTTATCAACAACATCGGAAAAATATGATATATCAGCAAATATCGACACATTAAAAAAAATTCAAA
>LPNX010574729.1:0-41133 GCA_001517045.1 Pseudotsuga menziesii | reverse complement strand
TATATATATATATATATATATATATATATATATGAATGTATAAGATATCTAATAATATATCATTAGAAAACACATTGCCACATAAATATGAAAAGAAAATAGATATATATGAATGTGTATGATGTCTAATGATATATCATTAGGAAACACATTGCCACATAACTATGAAAATAAAACAGATATATATGATTTATAAGATGTTTAATGATATATCATGCATCAATACTAAATCATGTCCCGAGCCCCGACTCTTGAGTAGTAATGAGTGTACCAATTCCAGAGCCTCAAAATAACATCAAAAAATATAATAAATGTATCTCATCATCATGAGTCAACTAAGATCTACATACTACATAGTACATAATACAATGAAATCAAATAAAATAAACTAGTGATTCCCTCTGCCCCTTTTATGGGAAAAGGTGATGGATCTAGTAATGGCTCTTCCTCTAGTTGAAATGGGTGGCAGCGGACTCTGACGTGCTCTAACAAAAGGAGAAACACAATGAATCTACTCAGGAGTCCCCAAGTCCCCGGGACGCAGGAAATGTGGAAACGCGTCCCTGTGGAACACTGTCCAAAACCCTCAGCAAGCAAAATGACCAAAAAAAGTAAAAAAATGGGTTATATGCCGGACTGTACACGACCTCGGCAATATTTTTCATCGACTCGCGATGTTTTCCCTAAAAATTGGCAAAAATCGTGATATGTTGTAAACATCACGATTTTTTGTCGATGATATATCATTTTGGCTTGAACATTGCGATGTATCATAGGGATCGCGATATATCGGTGATGTCTTCCACACTTATTACAATGAGAATGATGCTTGCATAAATACCCATGCCGGGTGCCTTTTCGTAAAGAGGCATAAATGGATGGGGTGGCTCTTGGTTGAAGGTTAGCTAGTCAATATTCTGTAAGTCAACTTTGTAAACCCAATTCAGATTATTTCAACTATTGTACAATATTCTATTAGTCACTTTGTAGACCCAATTCAGATTATATTGACTATTGTACTCTTGTGGTGTGTAATCATATTTTACAGTTTGTTTGTAGCATATACGATCAGTTAACTTATCTTGTACTCAAATAGGTTTCTTACGTTTCTATGCATGTTCAATAATGATATTGTTTTTTTTTATAACAAAAACAGAAAAGGAGAAATATATTAACAGGCTGTGCACAGCCATTCATTACAAAGGAAGCAAGAAATATAATGCCGGCAGATCAAAATTGCTGCACAACTGGCATGTCTTGAAAGTTTTCCATAAGACAGTGCATATGATCATTCCAAAATTGCAATTGTCGCGGGTAGTATATACCCTCACAAACTGGCTACATAGAATTATGCAAAAAAACATAACCCATACAAAATAAAACAGATTTACCAAAAGACAAAAGTTAAGGGTTGCCTCTAAGAGCCCTGGGCTGCATAACCGATTCTTCTTCCATGGGATGATCAGCTGCTTCATTTACTCCATTAACCCTACTTTCCTGGTTCATGGTGATGAGCTTCTCCAGGTCTTCCTGGATTCTGTCTACCTTGCCTAGCAGCTTGCGCAGGTTGCTCTCGTTATCATCTATTCGGGCATCATGGCTACTAACCTGAAGCGAAGTGTAGGTGACAGTTTCACTCATGCTTTTGATTTCCTTGGCCATTTCTTTATTGTCCATTACCCCTATTGCTGTCATCTCGTACAGCCTGCGCAGGTTCTTCTTAATGTCCAACAACCCAGCATTATCACCAGTGTGAGCCATACCTCCAGAATCGGCCGTAATTGCTATGCGGTAAAACTGAGTATACAGAGGGTAAACAATACAGTCCTGGTTCTCACCCCACAAATCTCTTGTCACACTCCTGAGCACTGCAATTTCTTGTTGCAGAACAGAAGCACCAAGTCTGTCTGTGCAAGACAACGTTCCCAGAGCGCCTTTCTTCCAACCAGAGCATATGCAGCCCAAGACCCGAACCAGTCTGTCTTCACGAGAAGGAGCCGTACCAACGTGACTATCAGAACCCCAGGACGCTGAGGGATAACTACATTGACAGAAGGAGAAAGCAGACAGAGCAAGGCTCTCCTTTACAAAGGCACGAATGAGGGGGAGCACATGCCACGGGATTCCCAACAGTCTCCCACCCCCGACTCCAGCTACCACATTCAGCAAGAAATTCACAGAGCCTGGAGAACCATAACCAAAATCCGAAGCATAACAATGGAGCGAGTCTATGCAGGGAAGCGTCATAGAGAAAGGGATGAAGAGGCATCGATCGTGCGAGAGGGAAAGGCAATAAATTGAAGGCCTGAAGGACTTTAATTTCGTTGCAGCCGATGAGGGAAGTAAAATCCACGCGGCCTTCAGAGGAGGACATACAGGACTCAAAATTAAATGCAAGGAGCCGCCAAAAGGAAGGGGGAGGTGAGGGCCAGCTGGAGGGAGGCGGATGAGAGAGGAGAGGCGGATGGAGGGGAGGATAAGGAGAAGAAAGGGGGGGGTAAAGCTTAGAAGGAAGAGGGAGAAAAGAGAAAAGGGGGGAGAAGGATGAAAGCCTAAGAGGCATCCTAGATTTTTGCAAAGGGATAAAGACTTCACATTAGAACTTTGCGTGAAGAGAGAGTGAGAAAGAATTTTAGAGCATCTCGTCATGGAATGAATTTGAGGTAGGGAGGATCACCATCCTGGCTGTAGTGGCCTTGGGGAAGATTGGCACCTACGTTAGCCATGTTATCTGCTTCCTTATTATTGTGTCGGAGAATATGAAAAACCTCGAAGGATTGAGACGTGAGAAGTTTAGCTTTTTTATACAAGTGACGACATTTAATAGCTCCCGTGGGATACTCGTTGATCAGCTTATAGATGACATGCCTGGAGTCTCCAAATATCAGAACCTTCTGGAGCTTTTTGTCTCGAATGAGTTGAAGACCCTGGAGAAGAGCCATCCACTCAGCTTCATTGTTGGTTCTAGAGCCAAGTCCCCAGGCAAATCTTTGTTCCACTTGTCCTCCGGGATCCACCAAGATCCCACCCGCGCCTGCCACCCCTGAATAATGATATTGTTAATGGCATGTATATGTTCAAATATTTATCACATTTGATCTTGGGTTAATATTCAGAAAGCTTATTTTAGTTTTGGTGAAGTCCTTTGTGATGCCCCTTAACAAAAAATAAATTACTTTCAGTGATTCATAGCAGGCCACACATGAGCATTGAGATTTGACTTCAAGTTTCCAATTCCAACCATATGAAATGCCATTATTTCCACATTGCTGTTTGTGTTGCCTAGTTGAATCTGATACCTGCCTTAAGAGGACATCACCAACTATATTTACAAGATTAATGTCATTGTTCGAGGTTGGTAAGTAGATAAATTATCACACATTGTCCATTGATAAAAATTACACATGCAGATAAGGATTTTCCAAATGTATGATGCTTATAGTTGCTAGGTTTCATAGTCTACCAGCAGGGCATATAAGCAATGCTTATTTTATGCGGAGGCTGGTGTTGCTTAGGGTGTGTATTGGAGAGTGCTAATGACACGTTTGAGAGATTAATTGTAGAATCACAAGTTTCTTCTCTATATCCATTGGGGGGAAATACATTTATCTAGCCCAACCTAATATTTGAATGCAATTAGTAAAATTAATCCTATACTTTTGAGACTTTTAAAGAGACGAGTCCTAAGAAAACTGAAACTTTTAACAGAGATCATTATATATTAATTGGCAGAACAGGTAAACAGCAATACTGAGCAAGGAAAGTAGAGAAATAACAGAGATCAATATATATATATATATATATTAATTGGTGGATTGCTGTAAGACATCTGTGGCTAAATATCTTTGAAAGTTGAAAATAATCAAATAGAGAGATTGACTAAAGAGAACAAAATACAAATTCAGGAAAGGAAAACAATTTATGGAAAATGGAGAATTAAAGTTAGTGATGCTTGTTCATAAAGCACCCATCTTAATCCTATATTGCGATGATTGTTGATAAGTTACCCATCTTAATCTTATATTGCAAGGCACATTGTTAACACTGAAAAATTCTCCTGGATTAACTATCAGATAGTATGTACTTGTTGGACCATTGTCTCCCTATCTGATGTAGATCCTAGTTGAGGATATGTGCATCCATAGTGATTCAAACAGAATTCAGTGGCTCTGTGTCCAGGGCTAGCCATCTGCAAGTTTGGTAGCTCTAAAAGGTTGCACCAATGGATGTATCATTTCACCCACCATACAATTAAACTTGATAGAAAAGGAGGAACTTCTTAACAAACCCTTAAAACAGATAATAAAACACTAATAAAATTATGTATCAGTTTGAAATTAGGAGATCCATTTTTCAAAATGGCATTGCGTCAATTTCCTAGTTTCAGATATTACCGTCTACATTTATCTGTTTAAATGATTGATTAACTACATATAAAATGCATAATTATGCGTATGTTTTGCAGAATTATTTTATTCTAGCTATGTCGCTCTTTCCTTTCTCTGTTCTTTGCATTTATACCAGGCTTTTGAATTTGCAGGCATCATGTTTATGAAAAACCAGGAGGTCCTAAATCAATTGAACTTAAGGAAGTTGGTCCACGTTTTGAATTGAGACTCTATCAGGTTAGATAAATTTTCATACAGCTGCTTTCCCTCTGGCTTATGCTCTTTATTTTAAATTCATTTGATTCACATGAGGGGCACATAAACATACAAGAATACTTAATCGTGAAAGTATTACCTATGGGACAAAGAAAGTGTAACTTTGGAAGATATTCTTATTGTACTTATTTTGTATTATTGTTGTACCTCCTTCGGGGGATGTTATTGATGTACTTGGTCATGTAGTAAGTCTTGAAAGAATCAATGTAAACCTTCCATTGTAAGTCGGGTCAATAGTACCCAAAAGAATTAATACTTTGAGTCTCTCTAGAGAAGTCGACCCTATAAGAAATAGAAGTCGGCCCAGTTAGGGTAAAAGGTCACTCACATGTTGAGTATAAATAGAGGAGAGACTCCTCTCATTTGGACACACAAGTTTGCTCAAGTACGTGCACAAGAGAGAGAAGAAGAAGTTCGCTGGGAAGAAGAAGAAGCTGCTTTTATCTTCTGGGGTCGTCTTATCTTGGTTTGGCATTGTACTTGTTGACTAAATACTAAAGTAGTTGCTGGGTTTTCTCCCTCGTGGTTTCCCAGAGGAAAATATTTGTGTAATTTTGTTGTGCTGTGCTTGTCTTTCTTTTAGTGATCCTATTGCATATGATTATTGTGATATAATGCGAATTGTTTGAAGATCTTACATGATCATATTGGTAACATTAAAATTCTAACATGGTATCAGAGCCATCCTGAAAGAAGCCATTGTGTAGCCGTAACTGATGAAAGTTGGAAACTAGGGTATCCTGTTTCGAGCACTTCCCTCCACAGATCAACTGAAAAAGGAGGTCCATCCAACTCGCCTTAGGAGGGCACATCTTCCTTTGGATTTTCAATTTTGGCCCTAATTACTTTAGATATTTTGTAGTTTTGTCCACAGAGCCGAAAAAAGAAGACCATTGCTTAACTCGCCTTGAGGAGGCGTATCTCTCTCTCCAATTAGATTTGCAAGATTCCCAAGTTGAAAAATTTGAGTGTCTCTATCAAACCCTAGGTCAACCAGAAGCAGTTTTCCATAAAATCATTTAAGCAAGCACTTGGTTGGAGAACTCTGATTGGTAAGCACTTTTATTCTTATTTTCATTTGAGATTCTCATTTTATCAAGATGACAAACAATATCAAACTTGAGGATAAGCTTGAAGGAGCTGAGAGCTTCCGGGCATGGAAATATAGAGTGCTTCTTATACTAGAAGAACATGATTTTGAAAACTATGTTAAAGGAGAAGTTGCAGAGCCAGAGGGAGATGAAGACAAAGCTAAATACAAGAAGAATATTGTCAAGGCCAAGAGGATCATTGCCGAGTCCATCAAGGATCACTTGATACCACATGTTTCCTTCTTGAAGACTCCCAAGGAGATTCTTGATGCATTGACCAACTTGTATGAAGAAAAGAACATCAATAAGAAGACGACCTTGGGAACTCAACTCAAGGGTGTGAAGATGCAGAACTCAGAAAGTATACAATCCTACTTCACAAGGGTCTCCCAAATCAAAGAACAACTAGAAGCCATTGGAGACAATGTTGAAGAAGTAGAAGCGGTGATGACTACATTGAATGGCCTCCCAAGGCCTCAAAGAATTTAAATCCCTTTTAGAGAATCATACTGAAAAGAAAATAAAGATCTTGAGATCATATAATGGTGGTGAATTTACTTTAGAAAGTTTCAAAACTTTATGTAATCCACTATTATGCGGACCTTTGTCATCCAACCCTCTAAGCGGGTATGGATATTATGTTTCTTTTATAGATGATTATTCTCGCAAAACTTGGATTTACTTTTTGAAGACTAAAGATGAAGTATTTAGTAAATTTAAAGAATTTGTTGCCCTTCTAGAGAATCATACTGAAAAGAAAATAAAGATCTTGAGATCAGATAATGGTGGTGTATTTACTTTAGAAAGTTTCAAAACTTGATGTAAAGAATCAAGGGTTAAGAGGGAGATTGAGTACTCCCTATAGTCCACAACAAAATGGTGTTGCAGAAAGAAAGAATAGGACAATAACCATGATCCATGATCAAGATCTTTTGACGCACTTATGGCACAAAGCAACAAGAACAACAGTTTATGTGTAGAACAAAACACCACATCGTGTACTAGAGAACAAGACACCAGAAGAGATGTTCATAGGAGAGAAACTAGAAGTCGGCCATCTCAGAATATTTGGCTGCCCTGTATACATTCATATTCCCAAAGAGAAGAGAACAAAGTTGGATCCTTCAGGAAAGAAGGGCATCTTCGTCAGATACAGTGATACATCGAAGGCATATATAGTCTATATACCGAGCTTCAAGAATATCGAGACTAGCAGAGATGTTACCGTTAATTAAGATGCAACCTTTAGTAAATCAAGGCAGATTCACTCCGATGAAGTACGTGAAGAACTGAAGCTCCCAGAGTTAGAGACACAGTTATGGAAGAGAGGATTCTTGAAGAACACGAAGACCATGATATGACCGAGCCACAGAGACCTGTAGATCCACCTTGAAAGGTGAACACACACAAGAGAAGACCAACTTGGGCACGAGAGATCATCAAAGATGTAGAGAAGTATGGTGCTCTAGACGGTTTTCCAGAGAAAGTAAGAGGCCTCGACCATAATCCAATTATGTAATACTGTTATGTGATATCATTGATGCAGAGCCTTCCAAGTTCCAACTATGAAGAAGCTATCGAGAAGAAAGAGTGGAAGGGTGCCATGATTGAAGAGTACCATTCGTTTGTGAAAGATGATTTTTGGGATGTGGTTTCGAGACCAGATAGGAAGTCTGTAGCGTCTTCCAAATGGATCTACAAGATAAAACCATGCAATAGATGGCGACATTGAGATATACAAGGCAAGATTCGTGGCTTCTCCTAGAAAGAAGGCATAGACTATGAGGAGACATTTGATCCTGTAGCTAGATACACTTTGATTAGAGCTATACTTACGATAGCTGCAGTAATGAAGTGGAAGGTACACCAGACGGGTGTGAAGACAACCTTCCTGAATGGTGTAGTAGAAGAAGAAGTGTATGTGGAGCAACACCTAGGATTTGAGACACATGTGTGCAAATTGAAGAAGGCCTTATACAGTTTGAAACACCCAAGACATGGTATGACAGGATAGATGGTTTTCTGATGAGCTTCGACTTTACCAAGAGTAAAGTGGATTCCAACCTCTACTTCAAGGTTGGGGATGGAAAACCAATGATACTACTATTGTATGTAGATGACCTGTTCCTAACAGGTGACGAGAAGCTCATTGCAGAAAAGAAGAAGAAGCTTGCAGCAGAGATCGAGATGAAAGATCTAGGTATGATGCACTATTTTTAGGGCTTGAGGTGTGACATAATCCAGATGTGATTTTCCTTAGTTAAGGAAAATATGCGTTAGAGATCCCGAGGAGATTGAGGATGATGGATTGCAAGGCCTTGGCCACATCGTTGCCATCGAACTTGAGGTTGTTGTGTGATACTACTTCAGAGATAGTTGATGCCACATTATATAGATAAATGATTGGTTCGTTAATGTACTTGACAAACACGAGACTGGATATATGCTTTGTTGTGAACACATTGAGTCAGTACATGGTAGAGACGAGACATGTTCACTTGATTGCTACAAAGCATGTGTTGAGATACCTGAAGGGTACGATTGATTATGATGTTAGATATGCGATAGATCAAAGGATTAGCCCGCAGGGCTATGTTGACTCTAATTGGACTGGTAATGCCACAGATAAGAAGAGCACTTCGGGTTGCTGCTTCAGTTTGGGATCTGGCATGATTTCCTGGTTCAGCAGGAAGTAGACGAGTGTGGCATTGAGTACAACCGAGGCAGAGTATATTGCAACTTGTTCAACTAGCTGTGAGGTAGTGTGGCTTAGAAAGCTACATGTAGGATTGTTCGATCTTGAGTTAGAGGTTAGTTAGTGAATGGATGTACATTGTACATCATTTGACATCTTAAATACAAGTTTTTTTTTCTTTTTCTTTTTCCAAGTAAAACCTTGTAATGAAACCCAAGGAATGCTTCCACAGATTTGTGGATGACATCCCTAGTAAACCTGTTGCCGTATACTAGTGTTCCTTCCCAAGGGGATTTGAATTGGGCACCTATTGGCATAGAACTAGCTTAATGCCCAACAACATTGGCAGCAATTGGTTCAGCTAACTCCCTGGGCTATATATATATAACTAAAACAAGTAATTTTTGTAATATAAACAGTTGTAGAAAACCAGCGTAAAAAGTTACAAAATAGTATTTTAGAGCATATCTTGCCATGCACCTGACAGTGCTTATAGTTCAATTTTCAATCCTCCAGTTTCTGCAGACTCTTACAAAATTACTACGAAATTCTGAGCTACTATAAACCTTGACAAACTTTCCTAGTAACTTTATAAAAAAATGAGGCATGCAGACCAGTCCATACTGAAATATTCACTGAAACACCTGTTTTTAAGCATCGATGTATCTGCAGCTGAGCCAAAATTGCTGGAAGTATTGATATCTTTGAAGGGATCTTCTTCTTCATCATCCTCGTTGGAGCTAGAGATGACAACTAGGGAAGGATGACTAACTGAATGTTCCTTATTGTTCTCATTCCTAAGATTGCTTCCCCTTCTAGAATCTATACCAGCTATAATGTCTTCATGTTTTGTCGGGGTTAAAGAAACTTCCTTAACTTGAGCATCACAATTACGAACAATATTTTCAGCTTCATCAAGATGAGAATCGAAATGAGAGAGATTGACATAACCTGATAAGAGGCCTGTTTTGATTCATCAACTTGATTGTTTAGAACATATATATGGTCTGTCAAACTTTGAACTGCAACAATTACACCTTCCATTAGGTCCTTCAACCAACGCATTTGATGGCAGATATCTTGAATATCAGCTTGAACTGCACCAATTTTCCCATTAAACTCCTCAACCTTCTTTTCCATACTGTGTTTCAGATCGAGATCAAAAGAGAGCCAATTCCAGATTGAGAGCCCAAGGTAACGAGGAAAGATGCACAAGATCTCAGCACCCTGTCTTGTTGAATTTTAGCATTAACATGAATACTTAAAAAAATTGCAGACTAACATAAACAAATGATAAGTGCAGTAAACAACATTCATCACATCAACACAATGGACACAAGTATTTTTCACTGGGTAAACCTTTAAAGAACAAAACCCCCAAAAAGCATTAGTAACTCATCTCGTAAATGAGATGACTAAAATTCTTCAAAAAGTTCCACAAACACTAACAGGGTTTTCCACAATGACAGAAGATCAAATTTCCAAATTACATCAAAAGATGCCCAACTAGGGCTTTTCAGAAATTAGGGCTTTTATAACCCTTTTCTCTCTCCTTCCCGGAAAGACAACTAACTGCTTGGATTTGCTGACTGTACCTGTTAGTCTGCCCGGATTTGATACTCATCTGCCTGATTTGCTCACTGTTTGCCCGTTGCCCAAAAACTCTTGCCCACGCTGCCCGTGGTTTGTTCCTTGCTGCCTGTAGACCCCTTTTTTGCTCGTCCTGTCTGCCCGAAAGGGCTAGCAACTCTGCCCGTAGCCTTATGGGCTGGGCCGAGGGCTTGTTGAAGGCCCGACAGCCTTACGGCTGCCACAAGACCCTCACGGGTTTGCCTTCGGGTAGCCCGGAGGGCATGTTAGCTCACAACAGCCCTCACGGGCTTGGTCTTGGCTGCCCGAGGGTTGGCCGCGGGTCAAACCCTCACGGGTATGCTTGTAGCAAGCTGCCCGAGGGTGCCGAGAGGGCAATGCCCTTCTGTGGCCTACCCGAAGAAGGAAAGGAGGGCTACCCGAGTAAGCTTTGCTCGGATCTAGAGGTGGTTGGCCAGATTTGATGGTGGCTGCCTGGATCTTGATGGTGGCTGCCCGGATTTGAAGGTGGCTTCCTGGATTTGAAGGTGGCTGAAGATGAGGGTTTGAGGAAACCTTTGAGACAAAAAAATGAGAAGCCCTAGCTTAGGGTTTGTTATTCAATGGAGGATGATGATGCCCTAGCTAGACTCATCCATGCTAGGGCACAATCATGAACTTTTCTTCTTCAACCTGTGAGATCTTCAGAATAGTAGTTGTACCTGTGAGAGCAAGTGTGTGTGTAATAATGAATTGGCTTGATCTTCTTTTATATCCTTGAGTCACCTGTAAATGGATCAAAATTAGAAAGAACAAAATAATATTATTTTATTCTTTTCTAATTTTCACTTTTACCTTTTTACCTTTCTGTAGTCTAAAAGGTCCTTTATGTTTTTTTTACTTTTACCAAAAGTCCTTATGTATTTGACTTTCACCTGTGGTCCAAAAGTCCTTATGTATTTTTGACTTTTGCTTTTAGCTTTTTTCAAGTGCCCCTATGGTCGTTACCTGTGGTCTTTTAATTCCATTCAAGGTACATCATCATAAACCAAGAGAGTTACTAATGCTTTTATCTCATTCTCTGTGTGGCACCAAGATCAGGTACTAGGGTATCTTAACCAAGGGTAGCTAATCCTTGGAGAAGACCACAAGTCCATTGATCAAGGGTCAGAGTGTCACACATGCCTAGACCAAGTTTAGCGCTTATAGTGCCTTCCTAGTAACAGACCAGGTGCCTCAACCATAGGCTGCATAATTTGACCCTAGGTCAAATACTTGGTAATAGACCAAGCGTCTCCATTCTCCAAGAGAATGGCTACTCAGAACTAAGCTGAGTCTACCAGTACTAGACTGGTCCACATCGTGGTCCCAGACTAGATGTCTACCATTCAACAGAATGGTCACTCAACACTGGGTTGAGTCTACCCAGCGCAGAGCTGGGTCCATATCATGGTCAAGGACCAGATATCTACCATTCAACATAATGGTTACTCAACACTGGGTTGAGTCCACACCGTGGTCCTGGACCAGGTGTCCCCATTCTCCTAAGAGAATGGCTCTCGATGCTCCTCAGAAAAATCAACACTCCCTCTTAGCGAGAGAGGCATTCTCTGCCATACCAAGCTTGTCATGAAAGTACACGAACTTTGATGCTGACAGAGGCTTGGTCAAGATATCTGCAATCTGTTCATTCGTACGAATGTACTGCAACTTCATAGCACTTCTTTGCCCTAGGTCTCTGATGAAATGATACCTCATTTCAATGTGTTTTGATCTATCATGAAACACTGGGTTCTCCGAAAGCTTTATGCAACTCTGATTATTGCAAAGGATGATTGTTGAGTCAAGCTTTCCCCCGAACAAATTATATATCAGTTTCTTGAGCCAAACTGCTTCCTTGTAGCCATCACTTGCAACAATATACTCTGCCTCAATTGTACTCTGAGGTATGGAACCCGACTTCTTGCTGGACCAAGAGATCATTGCTGATCCCATACTGAAACAATAGCCAGAGGTACTTTTTCGGTCAATTGCACTGCCAGCCCAATCTAAATCTGATTATCTAAATAACAATACTCCACTGCTGGAAGTATACCTGAGCCCATAAGTGATAGTACCTCGCACATATCTGAGTACATGTTTGGTGGCTACCAATTGTATTTGCTTTGGATCAGACATGAACTGACTCAGTGCATTCATTGTGTAACAAATGTCTGGTCTCGTATGCACAAGATACATCAGGGATCCAAAGTAGAGTCCACACTCTGTGAACTGGTGGCTGAGTCCCGCAACTTTGTCAAGTTGGTAGTCATGAGTACGCTCATGGACTTGCAGTCCTGCATCCCAAATCTCTGCAAGATATCCACTGCATACTTTCCTTGTGTTAGGAAGATCTCACTTGGCTTTTGCCAGACTTCTAAGCCAAGGAAGTAATGCATCAATCCGAGATCTTTCATCTCAAATTCAGAGGTAAGCTCCCTCTTACACTGATCTATCAACTGTTGATCACCTGTAAGAAACAAGTCATCTACATATAGAACAAGTATCAAGACATGATTATGAACAACCTTAAAGTACAAGTTAGAATCAATTGTACTTTTGGAAAACCCCAAGCTATGGAGAATTCCATCCATCTTGGCATACCAGACTCTTGGAGCCTGTTTCAGTCCATACAAGGCTTTCTTGAGTTTACATACACGGGTCTTCTTCCCACGAGTCACAAAGCCTTCAGGTTGTTCAATATACACTTCTTCCTCAATCTTACCATTGAGAAAAGCTGTCTTTACTTCCATCTGATGTAACTTCCATCCGAATACTGCAGCAAGTGAAATGATGGTTCTAATGGTAGTATACCTGGCAACAAGAGCAAATGTCTCATCATAGTAAATGCCTTCTTTCTGAGTGAAGCCACGAGCTACGAATCTGGCTTTATACTTATCCACATTGCCATCTGCAGCATGCTTGATCTTATAAAGCCATCTGGAAGTCACAATTGACTTTCCTGTTGGTCTGGGAAAAACTTCACAAACATCATTCTTCATGATTGACTTGTACTCTTCAATCATGACATCAATCCATACTTGTTTACTTGCTGCTTCTTCGTATGATGAAGGTTTTGCACTGATAAACTTACTCATAAGATTGGAATACTTCTATGGTCTTATGCTTTCTCCGAAAGTCCCCGGAGGAGCTTAATGCTTCTCGCTTTCTTGCACTGTTTCTCGGTACCAAGCAGGTCTCCTTTTGGAAGGAGAAACTTCAAGTAGTTCTTCTGGTGAACTTTCAGTGTCCTCAGGTGCATCTGGAATTTGGTCTTCAAATTCTTCTTCCTCCCTCTGAATTTTTGAAACTGGAAACTCAAGTGAAGAAACTTCATCTTCCTTTGAAAGTTCTAGTGTTTTACGAAACACAACTTCCTCATGGAAGATCACATCTCTGCTGACCTCAATGTGCCTTTGTCCCGGTATATATACTCGATAAGCCTTCGAGCAATCATTGTACCCGACAAATATACCTTTCTTACCAGAGGGTTCTAGCTTACTCCTCTTTTCTTTTGGCACATGAACGTACACATGAGTGCCAAAGATCCTCATGCGATCAATTGCAGGTTTCTTCTTGGTGAAGACTTCTTCTGGAGTCTTCTCTCCCAAGATAGCATGAGGGCTTTTGTTCTAAATATACACAGCGGTACCTGTAGCTTCAACCCACAAAGATAGAGGAAGATCTAGATCACTGATCATAGCTTTAGCAGCTTCATAGATCGTTTTATTCTTCCTCTCTGCAACCCCATTCTGCTAAGGGTTGTAAGGCACTGTCAGCTCTTTCTTGATTCTTGCTTCTCGGCAAAAATCATCAAACTCATTAGATTCATACTCACCTTCGTTATCTGGTCTCAAGATACGGATTTGTCTGCCAGTCTGATTTTCAATCAGTGTCTTGAACTCTTTGAATCTGTCAAAGGTTTCATTCTTGCCCTTGAGGAAGTAAATCCATGACTTCCGAGAGTGATCATCAATAAACAAGACATAATATAAACACCCACTCAAAGAGGGTGAAGACATAGGCCCACAAATGTTAGAATGAATCAAATCCAAAATGCCTTTAGTTCTATTCTTGCTTCTAGGAAAGGATTTCTTAGTGTTCTTACCTAGAGCACATCTTTTGAAGATTCCTTCATGTTTTGTAGATACTTTTGGCATGCTTGTGACCATCTTCTGCAATCCTGGGAGAGCTATGTAGTGAAGGTGTCCAAACCTTCTATGCCAAAGTTCACATGGATCAATTGTGTGATGTACCAAAGCATGAGTGGAATTTTCGGAAACCCTGTAAAGGCCTTCCTCTCGAGCCCCAATATGTACTGCTGAGCTTATATCTTCATTCTTTGCCCATAGAAGGACTTTCTTGTCCATGAAGAGGACTCTGTAGCCCTTGTCTTCTAAGCCAACAATAGATAGAAGATTCTTCTTTAAACCAGGAACATATAAGATATCATCAATATGAAGAACCGTACTTGAGACAAGTTGAAGTGAGGTTGAGCCTACTCCTTCAATCTTGTAAGTAGAGTCATCTCCAAGTTCTACCTGTGTGGTGAACTTCTTCATCCTGTAACTGATGAGAGCTCTACCGTCACCTGTCATGCTTAGAGGCACCACTATCCACCAACCAAGCAGTATCAATGTTGGTGGAACTAGAGAGTGCTGAAACCAAGTAGTACTCTCTTCTAGGTTCTTCTTTGTTAGCCTTGGCTTTCTTCTTCTTCTTTGGTTCCGCTTCTTTCTCTTCCTCTGCTTCTGCAGCAGATGGTTGAAACCTTCGCTTAGGCTTCTTCTTGGCTTGCCTGCAGTCTTTAGCAAAATATCCAAACTTGTGGCAATTATAACATTCCACTTTTGACATGTCAGAGAACTTACCTTGAGGTTCCGTTCCCTTCTTTTGTTGAGACAAAGACTTGTTAAACTTCTTTGACTTTGCTGCAAGTGCAAGGTGGTCTTCCTTGATTACTTTGCCTGAGGTCCTTCCCTCTTCTTCTATGCAATCATGCCAAAGTCTTTCAAAGGTTGGCTGATTCTCACGTCCACTGACAGATGCCATGAAGGTTTCCCAAGAGCTTGGGAGACCATCAACCACAGTTTGCACAAGGTCATCATCGTCAACAATAATACCAGTAGCAATGAGTTCATCTCTTACCTATGCAATTTTTGTGAAGAAGGAACCAACACTTTCATCTTTGTTCAGCTTCAAAGTTCGTAGCCTCTTCTTCAAGACTCTCTTTGGACTGGAAGCCTTTTTTTCATATAGGTTGGCCAAAGCATCAAAGCATTCTTTAGCAGTCTTCAAAGCTGTGATGTTGGGCATTATCGTCTCTTTGATAGAATCATAGATGATCCTTCTAGCCTTACCGTGCTTCCTCTTGTAAGCAAGCCTGCCAGCATTAGATGTTGGCTCTTCAGTGTCATTAAAACAATGTCATCCAAGTCATTCTCTTCTAGAGTGGTTGTTAACCTGGCCTTCCAGGAGTTATAGTTGGCTGAACCATAGAGCTTCTCTTCTGGTCTGAAAGCATTTACAACCATCTTTGCAACTTAGTCAAATGTTAAGTCTGCAAATCTTATCCCAAGGTCTAGGAAAACAACAACAGTGTCCCTTTACTGTGTTTTCACATGCTAAGCTTTGATACCATGTTGAATTTTAGCATTATCATGAATACTTAAAAAATTTGCAGACTAACATAAACAAATGATAAGTGCAGTAAACAACATTCATCACATCAACACAATGGACACAAGTATTTTTCACTGGGGAAACCTTTAAAGGACAAAAACCCCAAAGAGCATTAGTAACTCGTCTCGTAAATGAGATGACTAAAATTCTTCAAAATGTTCCACAAACACTAACATGGTTTTCCACAATGACAAAAGATCAAATTTCCAAATTACATCAAAAGATGCCCAACTAGGGCTTTTCAAAAATTAGGGCTTTTATAACCCTTTTCTCTCTCCTGCCCAAAAAGACAACTAATTGCCCGAATTTGATTCTGATCTGCCCATTGCCCGAAAACTCCTGCCCATGCTGCCCGTGGTTTGTTCCTTGCTGCCTGCAGACCCCTTCTCTGCCTGGCCTGTCTGCCCGAGTGGCAGCTTTGTTGTTGCCTGAAAGGGCTAGCAACTTTGCCCATTGCCTTACAGGCTGGGCCGAGGGCCTGTTGAATGCACAACTGCCTTACGACTGCCACAGGACCCTCATGGGTCTATCTTCGGGCAGCCTGGAGGGCCTGTTAGGCGATAGCAGCCCTCATGGGCTTGCTCTTTGGCTACCTGAGGGTTGGTCGTGGGCCAAACCCTCACGGGTATGCTTGTAGCAGGCTGCTCGAGGGCATTGAGAGGGCAGTGCTCGGAGAAGGAAAGGAGGGCTGCTCGAGTAGATTTGCCCAAATCTGGGGGTGGCTGCCCAGATCTTAATGGTGGCTGCCCGGATCTGAAGGTGGCTACATGGATCTGAAGGTGGATGAAGATGAGGGTTTGAGGAAACCTTTAAGATAGTAAAAATAAGAAACCCTAGCTTAGGGTTTGTTCTTCAATGGAGGATGATGATGCCCTAACTAGACTCATCCATGCTAGGGCACAATTATGAACTTTTCTTCTTCAACCTGTGAGATCTTCAGAATAGCAGCTGTTCCTGTGAGAGCAAGTGTGTGTGTAATAATGAATTGGCTTGATCTTCTTTTATTTCCTTGAGTCACCTGTAAGTGGACCAAAATTAGAAAGAACAAAATAATATTCTTTTATTCTTTTCTAATTTTCACTTTTACCTTTTTACCTTTCTGTAGTCTAAAAGGTCCTTTATGTATTTTTGACTTTTACCAAAAGTCCTTATGTATTTTGACTTTCACCTGTGGTCCCTTTTCTTGTGGTCCAAAAGTCCTTATGTATTTTTGACTTTTGCTTTTAGCTTTTTTCAAGTGCCCCTGTGGTCTTTTAATTCCATTCAAAGTACATCATCATAAACCAAGAGAGTTACTAATGCTTTTATCTCAAACTTTGTGTGGCACCAAGATCAGGTACTAGGGTATCTTAACCAAGGGTAGCTAAGCCTTGGAGAAGACCACAAGCCCATTGATCAAGGGTTAGAGTGTCACACATGCCTAGATCAAGTCTAAGGCTTATAGTGCCTTCCTGGTAACAGACCAAGTGCCTTAGCAATAGGCTGCATAATTTGACCCTAGGTCAAATACTTGGTAATAGACCAAGCGCCTCCATTCTCCAAGAGAATGGCTACTTAGAACTAAGCTAAGTCTACCAGTACTAGACTGGTCCACATCGTGGTCCTGGACCAGACGTCTACCATTCAACAGAATGGTCACTCAACATTGGGTTGAGTCTACCCAGGGCAGAGCTGGGTCCATATTATGGTCAAGGACCAGATATATACCATTCAACAAAATGGTTACTCAACACCGGGTTGAGTCCACACCGTGGTCCTGGACTAGGTGTCCCCATTCTCCTAAGAGAATGGCTCTCGATGTTGCTCAAAAAAATCAACATGTCCAACACTGATTTCATAAGTCATGACAGAGTCTTCCGAAGGAACTCTGAAGCCAGAGGGATTTCCCAAAATACCCTGCCTGTTAGGTAGCACCCGACTGCCCAAGAAATTTCACTATATAACCAAAATGGACACCATTCAAAACCAGGGGCTGAACAATTACTCCTTATTTGTCCCCAAAAACCTTCACAACCTTCACTTCTTGCATCAAAAAATTCAACACGATCCTCAAAAAAAAACACCACCTCTGGATGGGAAGACAATGTTCTCTCTTCGTAGCTCAAAACCACTTTTCTACGGGCTATTTGCTCAGCATTAAGCTCAACTAAAACCACATAACTCTCATAGAAATGAAGATGGGTAATTACAAAATACTGCCCTTCAAAACTAAGGTCAAGAACAAGCTTCTTACCTGATTCAGACTAGCATCCTAGAGTCTAGACTCCATTTCTTTTCCAAATACAAGTTTGTCTGAACATGTATATTCAAAATTTAAATATGGCAAGCATCTTTGGTTTCCATGATATAAAATTCTCACCATTAAACTTTTCTATAACACCCAACATTATATGAGCCAAACTAGCCCAAGGTTTAAATACGCTTAACAATTCTGAAATTACTGCTACAACTTGGCTATTGAAAACCCTAGTATTCTCTTGAACAATAGCACACAAACCAAACTTTTCAGAAGAAAGTTGCAGATGCAAGCTAGCACTACATTTTAAGACATCTCCGCAAAATTTTGTCTTTAGAATTATTGGTAGTACAAGCTCAAATGATAAAACTTGTTTTAATTCTTCAAGCACACATTGTCTTTAGCTTGTTTTTCATCAAATTGACCCGATTCTCTTAGTCAATGAATGCATATGGTACGATTGTGTCAACTCTTCATACTGTAGGGTTTCGTCAATTTTAAATTCTGCTGGTTGTCTTTTCTTTGTTCTGCAAGTGGCTCTTCAATCTCTTCAAATTCTCTTTTGTTTGCCACAACAGAAGGCTATTCTCTTCTCCATGACAATGGTCCTCTTATTTGGCCATTGGTGGATTCTTTGCCTTTGCACTGACATCTTACCTCTATGGCTTATGTAATATGATTCTAACTCCTTGTTGGTGGCTGTTATCACAAATCTTGTAGTTGCCCCTTGAGATGATCCTATACAAGATGGTAGAGGGAAGGCAACCAAAGTTGTGACCTACGAAAGCTAAGACCTCTGAAAGAGTATTAGATGTCACATCAGCCAAAGCTACCGACACTTTAGACTAGGGAAATGACCAAATCTAGGGAGCATCCCTATGACCAAGATAACCCTAAAAATGAGTAATGAAGGTGAAGAATGCAAGGTATCTTGATTAAATGTCTTAGTAAGATAATTAATTTTAGTTTTAAACGATTACTAAGAGGAAATGAGTGTCTATGTAAAAAGCCCTAAATTACCCTAGGGTTTTAAGCGTGAAAATAAGATCTAAGGGTAACTAGGTGAAATTGAGTAAAATTAGGCACAATATTTAATTGCTAGGTGTTAGATAAGACAAATGAAAATGAAACTAGCAATACCCAGTTTGCGGAATGCAAAATAGCCACTTCTCCCAAGGAGGGCGTCCCTGCCCCAACGGCTAGACAGTGCTTTGAGTGGGCAAATGGAGTTCGATGGTCGTGAAATTTTAGATCCAGGGGTTTTGAAGTAATTCCAAAGGGGGTTTAAAGTTTTAATTACTGCCACAAACTAGAACCTACATATTTAAGAGTTGAGGGTTTTAACATTAGGGTTTTAGTGAAAGGAAAATGCAGCCCCAAATAGATAGGAAAATAAAGAGAGAAATTACCCAGGAAAACTTACTTGATGCTTTTGAGGATGAATGCTGAAGTGATGAAGACTATCCCCGCATATATCAAGTGGAAAGATGGTGAGATCCAACTTCAAACCAAACGCCCAAGGAGCCACAGGTGCGCCCTTTCTCATGCCAAGCCAAAGATGAGATCAATTAGATCAGCCAAGAAAAAGAACAATTGTTGACGAGAAAGACAAGATAAGAGAATAAGAGATCAAGTGATAAAAATACTCCCTGTAGGCTGTAACCACAAAATCCGGATAAGAGAATAAGGTGGATCTCCTCCACAAGTGCGCCCCTCTCCAAATCGATTTTCTTGTCAAACAATAAAAACAGATCTAAAAAATTATGCCAAATATTCACCAAGATTTTCCAATGCAAGCAAGGGATACCATCAATCGATCACCAAGAACATTCTTCAATCATCCACACAAGACAAGAGATCCCAAAATATTTTCTCTATTATTCTTCAAGAGCCAATGGTGCCAAATTTCCAGATGGGATGCAATGTAGGGATCACAACTCTTAAATAGATCGAGAGTGTGTCCACATAATAACAAATATTCATCCAACGGTTGAGATTAAAACATCATCAATGGTGGATATCACTTTTTATCTTTTTACATGGATCAATATGACTGAGTCAAATGAGGGCGCACTTTTGCCCAAGGACGTCTTATTTAGACGTTTACATCAAAGTGCCAAGACAATAGCATGGTAATACATGAAGAGGGGTGCCTTAGGGCCATAAATCACCCTAGGTCCCTAGTGATAAAATGACATAAGATATAACAATGTAATACATCCATCAACAAGGTGAGGGGCACCCCATGGGGAACGTCCTCCCTAGGAGAGCCAATAAAATAATCCGGAGCATCAAACTCTCTGAAACTGGTGCAAACTGATCTGGAGAGCCATAATACATCATCAAAATCATTTCCAAGCCATTTCCTTGACCCCACTAGCCAAATCAATTTCCTCTATGAATTTCTTAGTCATTTTTCAGCAGTACAACACACCGAATTGATAAAAATCACAATAAATCTGTCGGCTGAAAACTGGGACAAACTGACTGCACAGATGAATCCGGAGACATGGTAGAATGGTGTTGGTGACTACTCATACCACCTGGAGAGCTATAGCGCCCTAGGAGTGCCACTCTTTGAAGCAAAACATCATAAAAAATGTGATCAGACCAATATTAAGTGATAATAATCACTAAACCTGAAAACTGTGGCCAAATCACAAAAACTGAAACTGCAGTATTGCTTCTGGGCATGTTTGGAGCAAATCTAACAAATGTTGTTTTTTGTAGTCACTGCCTTGGGAACTGTGTTCGACTTGGTCAACTGGGTCAATATGTCTGGCTCGAAGACTGAAGAGAAAAATCAACATGCTGCATCATAGTAGCCCAACTACCATATATTAATATTTCAATTTCATACTTATTAAAATAATTATTAATATCTAGTTGCCGTTTCTCACACTTGCCATATCACAAGTTATTGACATTTTATACTTTTGTTTTTTAAATAAATGTTTGATTTTATTATATAAATTTCTATGCACATTTATGGTATATTTGTGAATATTTAATTAAAATTATTATATATAAGCAGTCTACTTCCGTATTTTATCCGTACTAGTTTTTTTATTACGTATTTTTTTTTATCGAATCATACTCGTATCCGTATTCCTACTTGAATTATACTAGATTTTTTTATTACATATTTTTTTTTTATCGAATCATACTCGTATCCGTATTCCTACTTGAATTATGCTACTATGGTGGATAAGGGCGATTCAACAACATCACCTTTACCGTGGTGACTCTTTCTTTATTCTCTCACAATGTCTGGCTAAATTTGACGACAGTGTATGGCATCCATTCACACTTGCGGCCCTGTTGTTCATCTTCTTGGGTTACAGTTGACGCATTGATAATTTAACAGTCCCATGGCTCCTTCACCCACTTCTTCAGTTTCTCCTCAATGTGGGTCTGATACCATGTTGTTTTTACACACGAGTGTGGATAGGAATACCCATAATAATGAGAAAGAGTAGATTTGTTCATTCATTAGATGATGCAATCTGTCATTACATAGTAGGAGAGAGAGTAGGGTACATAACTCCTAAATACTTAACCATTAACTACTATATTAATTATTACCTTAACTGCCGCATTATTACATCACTTTCTTAATGCGACTTCATCTCTTACATATGTACTCTGAAAGAAGAAACCTCTGCAAACTACCTCTGTTATGATGCCCTAGTTGAATTTGTGGATGCCCTTGTCACTTCAGTGTGCTGCCCTAGAGTTGTCTCGGTGTGCTGTCTGTGAGTCCTCTTGGTATGTTGAAGGAGATTATTTTATTAATGCCCACCAAATGACCATAAATAGGTCAATGGGATTGCTGGGTACAATAAGGTGAGATACAAAGTAGGAGCATATTAGCCACTTCTAGAAAAACATGATAAAACCAAAACTAGCCTATGGTGTAAAAGGTATAAATTCTAAAGCCAAAGAAAAAACATAGGAAAATTAATTTTGTTAGTGGGTTTCTGGGCTTTTATAGAAAGCCTGGTAAATAAACCCTGGTTGACTGAGCTGGAATGGTGAGCCAAACTGTGTTGACTGGAGTCAAACTCAGTCGACTAGAGTCAATCTTGGTCAACCCAAGTTTACTGGGTTTGATTCCCAAAAGTTTTAAACCTGCTTGTTTTGGGGCTGAACAAGTCAACTCATGAGCCTGGTAACACTGCTCAAACCTTGTACTGCCAGTTTCATTAGCTAAAGAGGCTCTCTGGTTGATGAATTGGCATATGTTCCCCCAAGTAGAATTTTACAAAGCCAGGATAATGCCAGTTGTGGTCAAATGATTCAGAAATGGAGCAGGATAATGATGCATGTCTAGTAGCAAGTATTTTTATTTTATATTCATCTTGTTTTTTACACGTTCAATTATAAAATAAATAATGTTATTGATTAAGTGAAGCAGTAAATCAAAATATTATAATTTATAAAAAAAACTTATATAATACATACGTTTTTTTCTTTTTAATTTTACTTCTGTTCAATGTAAATAAAACTGGGAACAATTGATCAAAAGGAAGCTCAAAATGTATGGGTGATTAGTCCATACATGAACACTGCTAAAAAGTAGAAGATTCATGGAAGGGTACCTTTTTTCCTTTGGGCAACAGTAGAATAAGAGAAGCCCTAGTTGCCTTGTGCACTGTGAAAGAAGAAACCTCCGCAAACTGCATCTACTATGTCGTCCTAGTTGAATTAAGGGATGCCTTAGTTACTTCGGTGTGCTGTTCTTGAGTCATCTTGGTATGCTCTGGTTGCATTCACTGAAGGATAGAACTACACAGCTAGAAAAAACGTAGGAAAAATGACTTTGTCAGAGAGTCTCTAGGCTTCTATAGATAGCCTGGTGAGTCAAACTCAGGTTGATTGAGTTTGACTGGTGAGTCAAACTCGGGTTGATTGAATTTGACTGGTGAGTCAAACTCATTTGGCAGGAATCAAACTTAGTTGACTAGAGTCGAACCGAGGTGACCAGAGTCAAATTCAGTAGACCTGAGTCAAACTTGGTCAATTTGAGTTTGACTTGCCAAAGTTTTGAACCTGCTCGTTTTGATGCGGAGCTGAGTCATACTTGTGACACTGGTAACACTGCTTAAACCTTGTACTACTGGTTCCATTAGCCAAAGAGGCTTTATCAGAATTCACAAAGCCAGGATATTGCCAGTTGTGGTCAAATGTTTCAGAGATAGAGCATGATAATGGTGCATGCCTAGTAGTAAGGTTTTTATTTTATTTTCATTATCTGTTTGACCTGTTCAATTATTAAATAAATAATATTTTGATTAAGTGAAGCAGAAAGTCAAAATAATTTAAATTATCAATAAATTCTTATATATTGCTTACATTTTTATCTGATTTTACTTCTGTTCATTGTAGATAAAACTGGGGACAATTGATCAAAAGGAAGCTCAAAATGAATGGGTGATTAGGCCATACATGAACACTGCTAAAAAGCAAAAAATTCTTGGAGATTAAGGCCTATTTACTACAATTGGAAGTCTACTTTCGTCTTATAACTAGGAATAAAATGCTGTTTACATCCTGCCAGAATTGTTTAGCAGCAAATTTTGGTCTAGCTGTTTTTCTCTCTTTGATTATTTGTTCCACCTGTAATTTCTCAGAATTTTGTTTTGGGAAGCTTGTTTATTTCAATTTTGGTCAAGTGAGCTTATCATTTAAATGCAAATACAGTGCATCTTACATTTGGACAATGAGTGGTTATAAACATTGATGTGGAAAATAGTATCATCAAGAATATGTTCCTGTATCGGCAAAGACAATTGTAAAGTAATTATGCATTGAAAGCACGTGAATTACACTGTGAAACGAGTAGTGGTGCAACTCTGTGAATGAGTGCATAGGTTATCATGTCCAGTGACATAAACACGTTGGGCAACAGTAATGTGTATTGGAAAACGAAAATAATACCTTCATGGGTGATAGGCTCAGTTCAGTTACAAGTATAAATTTTCAAAATTTTAATTCCCAAGGTGAAGCAAGTAGACGATAAATTTAAACCAGCAATAACAAGAATTATTGTTCTTAATGCTAGGTAAATGGGTAGTTGGAGGAGAAATGTTGGATACTCCATCCCAACGTTCACCCCAAGAACTAGAATGATAAACCAAAGAGTACAAGGTAACGCATAGCCCAAAGGAAAAAGAAAAAAATGCACCAATATATTTGAATAGAACAACAAAAGAAGCAATGGGAGAGGCAGAGGTTTCCATAGACAATTATGACATCAAAGAATTTACATCCAAGGCAATGTGACAATCATTGTTGAACCATAATAGCAAACAATAGATTTGCGGACGACGATGATGCATTGCATGGAAGAAAGTTGGCATGAAGGGCTCTTTTAGTGAAATGGGAGATATCTCCACCGCAACATTGTGAAGTGTCAATCTTTTTAGTGGAGTGCATTCCATCGATGAGAATGCACATGCCTTGCACAAAGATACAATGGAAGGTATTGGATATTGGAGCAGAGCTGCGTCTTTGCATGCATGAGATGCACAAGGAAGATGCATATTGCACATTGTGAGGTGATATCAATGTTCTTTAGGCGTAATAATAGTCGGCATCGTTGCCTTGTCAATTTGTCTTGCACTATGTGCAGTATTCAGTGCTTGTGAAGTTTATAGAAACAAGATGTAAAAGCAAATAATATAAGCAACGGCGTACATAATAGCGATTAAACATTCTCGAGTACCAACTTCGAGAGAATACGCTGCAAGAGCTTCAAGCCGTCATTTTGATCCAAAGAGATGGTTTAATAATGAGATGGTCAACATTTTGAAGGCATAATTTTTGTTGAACATAATGACAATGAAAGCAACTTCCATAAAAAAGCAAAGCCTCGAAGGAGGGGTCAACGCTCTATCGAAGTAAACGTATTAGAAGAGAGATGAATAACGCTTCTAGACATGTAAAACATATTTTTATATTAAATAGTTAGAGACTGTATTTCGACATTAAGTGGGCATAACATTGTTTGTTTATGTACTCCGGGGATGAAGTTATGTCACATTGACTTGGGAATGGAAACACTTGTTTATGTACTTCGATGTTTAAATTAACAACAATGACAAATCCACTTGTTAAAAGAAGTATGGCGTCACTCTTCAACAAGAAGCACCTTCAAGCAAATTGAGTTGCAATAGTGTAAGGTTCGAAAGAGAGCAAGACCGATTTCACTTCTGGAGAGATGTAGGATAAGTCACCACAAGGAGGAAGTAGGATGGTTATTCTTATTCTTCATGAATTCGTTTTTGTGCCCTCTTAAATCAGACGTATGATTCATAATGGGTCATGAACATTCAACAAAGTGTAATCCAACATAACAACCAATATGCCTAGTTAGTTAGCAAAATGGAAGTTAGGATCCATGGAGAAAATGACTTGTTCAACATGGCATATACCTAGTTAGATAGCTAGTGGAAGTTAGGACCAATGACTTTTTGGACGTATCTTTGTTAAAGAGAGTTGAAATTGGATTAATTTTTTTACATGTACATAAAATTGTAGCCCAAAATTCATTTGTTTACCACCCTAAAATAACAAGTACATAAAAACATATTTTGGACATACTTTGTTCATATTTTTTCAATTGGAGTAGGTGTTTTTCAATGGAGACCACCGACACCAATCTCCATGTTTCCACCAAAATACGTAAAATATTCCTCTATTTGGTATGCCAAAATGTAAAAAAATAACTAGGTTTGTTTTTTTGACTTTTAAAATTTATAGAGAATTTATGAGAGGATTGAGAACACAATACACCAGTGAGAAGAGGAGGAAAATGCCTTCCTAGTTGAGATCATGTTGTAAGTTGTATATCTTCCATGTTCGAAAGATAGTTTCAATTGGTACATAGTTGGTAATCAAGAAGATTGCATGAAGAGCTTGTAAGTTGTATATCTTCCATGTTCCAAAGATAGTTTCAATTGGTACATAGTTGGTAATCAAGAAGATTGCATGAAGAGCCCAGGAGTGCAACTATTTCATATGGTGGGTTTGCATTTCCTCCAAGAATGGGTAAAGAAGCATAAGGAGGGCAACGCTTCCATATGGGAGGTTGTATTTCTTTTGGGCAAAGGAGGGGAACACCAATCTCAAAGTTGAGGGATAATCGTCCACACTATTGGATAATTTTGGATTTATATCCATTGTATCCATACTACATAGAGTTGGGATAAAGATGCAATGAGTTTGATAGAGTAGGTGATGTATCTTCCTGTGCTTCATAAATGAAATTTCTTCTCTGAGATAAATTGGGTATACATTGCGTGACTGCATTTCTTGAATGTATATGACATATCTTTACTTGTTATTTTAATTCGTTGCATATAGAGTAACATACCAACACAATAGGAGTTTAATATTCATACAAGAAAGAAAGAATAAGCAAAGTATAATTGCAAAAAATGATGTAGAAACATGTATTTTCTTTGTCGAGCATGTATCACAATAATCAAGCACAAAAGATATGGATTTAAACCATTGAAAGTATAAAGCAATACTTAATTGCACGGCATTTTTTCATCTAGAAAAAATGTGTTGATGAATCATGTTAGCCATAGGTTGTGTGATTATAGGATTAGCTAGTTCCCTTGAATTTTCTAACAAAATTATCTAGCGACAACGAAATTACAATGACATCCAATTTAGATTTTATTTCTTAGTGGAAACTCTTTGAGTACTTTCCTATGATTCATGGAGATAGTAACGATTTCCCAACTTTAGGGGAGAGATCTCATATCTAGAACCACTTAAATTAATTATCGAAACTAATAACATTCAATTTAGTTATTTATTCGTTTACATGGGTGTAGACTAAGTGGCAAGTGCCATGTAAATGAAGGAATATTGTAAAGGAGGTCTCAAGTTCAAATCTCACCCCAACTTATCCATGCCCTATGCTTGCGGGTTGTGTGGACGGGAATGGACCTTGTGTCACGCGAGTACCAGAACCGCCCAGTTACTGATTCCCCCAGTATAAAAAAAATTAGTTATTTATTCAAAATACAATATTCAACTTTACTTGTTACTAAATTTGAAACAAGATATTTAAATATTTAATAAAATATTTTAATTTTAAATAATACAATCAAATTAATAATAAAATAGTTAAAATTAAAATAAAATATTTAATATTATGTATAAAAATTTCAAAACCCCAAATATATATATAAATATAAATTATAAACTAACCAATTAAATAAAAAATATATATAGATATATAAATATAAATGATAAACTAACAAATTAAATAAAAAATGAAATTATGTTTAGAATAAAAATATAAAATATATTTTAAATAATACAATAAAATTATAATAATATATTTAAATCTAAAATAAAATATTTAAATTTACATCGAAACCCCAAAATTATGTATATAAAAATTATAAACCAACCAATTAAATACAATATAGTATTAAGTTTATTAAATTTTAACTAAAGAAAAGATATATGACAACAAATTAAATATAATATAATATTAATTTTATTAAATTTTAAATAAGTGAAAGATATATGAAAGGTATTGGAAATATATTTGGATGATTTTATGAAATATTAAGAAAAACATTATTGAGATGAGAGATTTGTACAAAGTTCAAACTTTAGTTTTTATTTTCACAATTTTAAAAGATAAGTATAAAGTTTAAATTTAAGTTTTTATTTTTACATATATTTCACATGTTTAAAGTGGGTTTTTAATGTTTTAATATAACATTAAGATATGTAAATTTTTATTAAATATGTTTTTAATGTTTTAATATAATATTAAGATATGTAACTTAGCCCGCACGGGTGTGGTTTATTGGTGGTTTCGTAGTTATGAACTCACTTATTGTAAATTGGAGGTCATGAGATCAATCCCACTCGGGTTTACCTGTGTCCCATGTCTTGCAGCGGGTGTGGGGCACCTAAGGTTATAGTGGTAGCGGGAATGGATCACTGGACCTCGTGTCACGCGAGTACTAGCCCGGCCCCAGTTGTCGATTCCCCTAGTAAAAAAAACATTAAGATATGTAACTTTTCACCAAATAATTAAAAAAAATTATTAATAAAATTGAGCTATAAAAAAATTATTAACAAAAAAATTGTTATGAATACATCTACAAGTTATATACAATTAAAAACAATTCTACATGATATACACAAAGCATATATATATATATATATATATATATATAAGCTCGATGGGTTAGCTAAAATGGTTGAGTTGTAAGCAAAAGGTTTCAAAGTCATTATGATATATAAGGGCCTCACTTGATGTATCCACCAAGTTAGGTTTCATAATTAGAATCGGCGGGGTGTGCCTCTGTGAATTCTTCTCATAAACGTAGCAACTCCTCTTAAGGGTTGTGAACCACATTGAAATATATAATAATAATAATAATAATAATAAATTAATATAACAATGAGAGAGTAGTTTAAAAATTTTAACCACGTTATTTACATTAATAGACAAATCTTTACGTGCCATATGCTTTATAACTTTTATATTGTTTACACTTTGGTGTTTTTACATATATAACATTTTAAAAATATGTATTAACATATAAAATAAGTTAATATTACACTAAGTAATTCTAATTCTTAACTACATATTCGACACTTTTACCATTTTCCTCTAAATTTACTTTAATAAACAAATCTTAACTTGCCATATGCTTCAAACACTTTTATGCTCTTCACACTCTGATGTTTCTACTTTGATTGGTTTACACTTTTGTGCGATGAATGAGCACATAACAATGACACAATGATTGCACCATACCTTGAGTGTATACTCTGCCTTATATAAAAGTGAGAAAGTGTATATCTCATGACATGTATTATTTAATGATTGCACAATAACACGATTAAGTGCATAATGCTTGCTGAAAGTAATGGCCATTTTAAGGAATGAAGTTATATATATATAGTAAGGTAAATATCTTAAGATAAATCCTGAGTACTTTTTGTCATTTCGATGATGGTACTTAGGGTAAACCCTAGATTCTTTAGGGGCACAAGGCCAAGGCAACAAGGCTTGACATCATTATAACAATATACTTATTAGGAGTTCAACATGTCACTTATGGGAATATAACTGAAGTGGGGAGGAAGACATTCCATTCCACAACCACACCTAGGTGGGTAGGATAATACTCCATACCACAACCACTTGGACTAAACCCAATTGACAACACACACACACATGTACATACTATAATACATTCAATCAATACTAAAGCCCATGTAATATTCTTTTATATTTAAATGATATACAATTAACTTGGTTTTTAAAATTGTTACAATAAATGTACTTAAAGTAGTAGTTGCAATGATTGTCTTATTTTAAAACATACTTGAAATACTGGCCTTTCGTCTAAATCTCAAGGGAAATGAACACTATAATGAATAATAATGTGCAAAGTTGTGACACTCAATACTATGTATAAATTAATAGCCAAATTTCACTAATACATTTGGTGTTAATTTTCAACGTTCAATTGATGCTACAAACGTCATTGATTTCATGGCATGGATGTCCCCACACATACCCTAGATGTGCCTTCAAATGTCGTCTTTCATAAGATTTTGTTCTAGAAGCACCTTGCTCAAAGAGTCATGAGTGCCCAAAAACAATTCTTGAAAGTTATCGAAGCTTGGTCCTCAATAGTAGGACCAAGCATTTGTCCCTACAACATTTACCTGACAAATGTGGAATGACTTGTCCTGTGTGAAGGTCTCCCCATAATAACAATTTCTGTTGCTTCTACCACCATGATGGCTACAAGCTCGTTGCCTTGGAGCCATGGTAGTAGAACCACATTCACTTCTAGTACTACACCATACCACAACCCAGCACTCTCCGTGAGGTGGCAAAAACTCCTTACAAAACCAAACTACCTTCGAACGTTTTGTTCAAATGCCATCGCTCGATCACAGGGCAAATGTTTATCCCTCTCCATCACCCGTACTCACATTCGTACTCCCTTGTGCAAACAAAGAATGTGAGGGGATGCCTTGAGGTGCCCCTCCTTATCTTCCTCTACCTACACAGTTCTCAAGGTGGCGAAATGACCCCTCCTTTCCCTTCTGCATCACTTCATTCTTATGCCATCTACATGCCATCATTTAGATCCAGGGGAGATTGCAAAAGTTGAAAATTAATAGTCGTCTAATTTACATGAGTTAGACATTTGTTTTGACTATGATTGTGATTACGTGTACTCCATTTAGTTATAGGTCATCTAAGCATCTTTGCTGGAATTAATTGCAAACCTACAAACATGCGATTGGTTTAGAATTCATCAATGTAATGGTATCTATGAAGTTGGCTATGATTGACAGTAATACATTGTATTGATTCATTCTTGAGATTTGAAATTATAAAATGTTTATGTATCAATACCAACATTAACATTAGTGCTAAAACATTGGAATAAGAATATGATTTCAAATATATAAAATATGATTGACAAAAATACATTGTGTTGATTCAATTAAAAGATTTGAAAATATGAAAGCGGCTTATGTATCTAACACCAATATTAACATTAATACTCAACATTAGAATAAGAATATGATTTCAAATATATAAAAAATCATGTCTAGGTTTACACCTTTCCACATTAACTTTGTAAATTAAAGTCTACTCCCACCCCTTAACCAATTTCAATTTTTTTCTTCATAACCAAATTTTAAATGTGGTATTTGTAGATGACATATTCCCGATCTTCTAATTTGGTATCTATAAGTAAAAGTTGTTTACAATGAAGCAATTTATGTGGCTCCTCACAACAAACTCTATCTTACTTTATTGTTAATGAACTCATGATTTTTGTAATAAAGTTTGATAAACACACCTTGTACTTTAAAGGTGATCTTGACTTCAAGGATTATCAACTTTATAAGATGACTAAAACCATGTATTTTGATATTATATTCTTTCCACAATCTTAACAAGCTTCAATCTTCACCTCAAAGAAGTAAATAATTGGTAATGTGCTTTTATCTATAAGTGGTGCAAGGTGTGGTAATGCAGTGTTTTTATTTAAAATTATGGAATACTTATTAATCTTTTATTTATATAAAAAAATTATATTTTATAAATTAAACAAATATTTATATTATTTTGATGATAATCTAATACATGAACAAAGTGATATTTAGTATCATACATTACATAATATTTAAAATGAAATTTTATTTTGGTAAAAATTCAGCAGAGAAACTTTTAATTTCAATTCATGATTCCGCTGTGAGAGTAGTTTACAAAGACAACATGTATTTAGGAGTTATAAGTAACAATCTAAATTAAAAATGAGGTTTCCTAGATTAGGACAACCTCCTCACAACTTGGAATTAAATCTCTCATAAGATCTTGTGTTTGTCTCTTTTACAATACGTGAAACAATAATTCAATTTGTTGTGCTAGATGCAATAACCTTTTTTGTCAAGATTATGACATAATAACATATTATTATTAAATATATTTATCTAATTGATGATATTTTTTCAAAGTTCTCTCTTTTTAGTGATTGTATTTTGTATTTTGTGGTTATTTTTACCCCATTTTAAAAAGTAGTGCCACACGTAGCACTCTTTAAAACAACCTTTTATGAGTTAACATTACAACTTTTTACAACAATGATTTGTAATGTTGCCAACCAAAACCTTACAAATAACTTCACATTAACAAAATGTGGTGCTCCTAGAATCATTTAAAAATATGACTTGTTTATTAACACTGATACTATTGCAATCAATACTTAAAAACCAAATCTTAGAATCCCTCTTAAAAAATGAAGTTAAAAAGCATTATATATATATAAACTTTATAAGAATAAAAATAAATAAATAAATAAAACATTTATTTTCATGTTGCTCTTATCAATTCATGTCATGATTGCAATATAGTTGACAAGGGCCTCATTTTGTGTCCTAGTTGGCAAATTTGGTAAAAAATTTCGAAGTTTGTATCAACCTAAAAAATTTCGAAGTTTGTATCAACCTATAATCAAATGAGGAGATCTGGTCCACACCGATGATGCCAAAACAATTGAAAGCAATTTCCATATAATATGGTTTGAGATTGAAAATCTGGAGATCATATCTTGCTTACCGGCTTCTACAACACGCACAATAGTCAAGGATCCGATCATATGAGTGAATAAAGAAGATTCACCAAATCCCACTTCTGTCACACTCATGGCATTATATGAGGAGACTGTTACTCCAGATCAAAGGGAACCTGTCACTAGATTGCAACGTGATCTTCCATATCACTATCACATCAACTCACGAGATGGTCTAGAATTCCATAAATTCAAAATTTTGGATTAATTGTTCCTTGAGACCCAATCAGTTAATAATAGATCAGTGTGTGTTGAGCAAAGACCGCCGAGATCACAGGCCTATTATTGTCATAGATTCATCCGGAGGCTTTCACGCATCTCTGAAGATGCCAGACGAGGTTCAACATAGCTCAGACTTTGCTATGATTAGGAGGATTAAGTGCTTACAGATCACAGAGATCGTTGGGAAGGTTGATTGCTATGAAGAAATTGCTCAGAATATGCCACCACATCACCGTCAAACCTTTCACAGGATTTTATGCAAAATAGAGTGTAATCGCAGTTATGGTTTTGGATCCAGAATCGGCATCTACAATGCAGAGTTAATCGCCCGAGATCGTTGAGCCTGGAACCATTTTGATTTTCAACCAATATTCGGGAACCAGAGTTCGTCAATGCATTGGAAGGCATCAATTCAACAAATCAGGTAGAAAGTCCTGAGAATATCTTATGGATAAATACACGAGACCAAAATCTTGGAGATGTTATCAGATCTCGATTGCTAAAGATATATTTCATTTTAAAGATAAATTTCAAATGAGGATTTGCAAATGGAAGATCATGAGTTTATTGTAAGACTTAAACGATGAAGAATATTGTGTTGAACTTACAAACGAATGAGGAGGGATCAGATCAACCAATTATGGAGGAGGAATGCACATCTAAGGGCTATGTTATTTAATAACCGAGAATCAAATTTGCATAGGGACAGAAGTAAAGGACTTTTGGATGAGGGTAGTGAGAATGTATCAATGCCTTGTGGCAAGCATATTTACTTTGATAATATACGACTGTTTTATATGCTGAGATATATGGTTGTTTAATTGCGAGCTAGATTTTAACCTTTCATTAACTTGAATGTTTTGGGGTTCTGTTTGAACTTTTGCTTTGTCTTTTTTATCTATACAGATCTTTTCTCTATATATGCCTGAACCTGCAAATGAATGTTTCAGTTATTGTGTTTAAAAAGTGTTTTCAAGCATGATATTTGCTGTGATGCAATTGATCATAAATATTGTTTTTTATCTTTTATCACTAAAGGTTATTGATCTTATTCCCCATGTATGAACTCCCTTAGTATGGACGGTTTGTATTTATGCTAAACTTTGATGTTTTCAGATGTCCCTCCATGTCTCCTTTTTTAAACCATTATCCTTCATCATCCAAAGCCATCATCTGATAAATGAAAAAACCAATCCATGAACTTGAGATGCCTAAACTCTGCCAACTGTGTTCTAGTTGCAGACTTTAGGACAAACATGGACTACTAAAGGAACTCCTAAATAAGGTAATATATGTTTGGTAGGTATGCACATTATTCACCAATACTTCAATGCCATAGAAGAAACCACCTTTTGGTGGAATATTTATTAAAAAATACCCACCATTTAGCTAATCAACTCTTTTTCAAACCATAGTCTTGGTATATATATAGCCAATTTTAATGACGGGTGTAAAAATATTGAATTTTTCTCATGCAATTTAGAATAAAATTGGTTATTTTTACCAATTTAGTATATATTGCAATTAGACATAAAATCAACATAGAAATCCCCGGATGCGGGTGACACACGCGCGGATCACATGGGCCACCTGTTGCTTGGGACACATGGCACATGCGCAGAAAATGACGTGGAAGGAAGAACGAATGTTTTAAATGCCCAGGGTGGCAAGCTGCCAGCCAACCCCGCGGGCAGTTGGGACGTCTAGTCGAAACCTCGACCGTAGAACAAGTGAGTAAATACTTGCGCGGGATGGTTCAAAGTTTTATGAAATCAACAATTTGCATTATGGAGCCCGTTAACCTCTAGAATTCTCGCACGTTCCTCTGCCTGGTGTTGTTACTCTTCTTCTCCTCCACCGACCTGTTAATTGAACTGTTGTGAAAATGCCACGCGAACGCGACACTCCAAGAAGAGGTAGCTCTGGTTGGGGCGGTGGAAGGCGAAAGGTTAACCTCGGAGCTACGGATGGTTATGCGTCTCATATTTCCATGCCAGTTAGATGCATGATAGATGAATGGGAGTCTAGGGTAGTCTCTGAGCATTTGGCCTCAGGGAGAAATGGAGGCAAAAACAACCACTACTGGATGATAAAAAACATGATGGGCATGTTAATGGAAGGCTTGACTAACAAGTGGAATGGAGCCAAGAACATGGCGTAGAGCATGCAGACCTGTCTCAACTAGACCGACGGGCACCTGAGCAACCTGGAAACAAATTTTAATTGGCAGCGTTATACCTTTTTTTTGTAACGATGATGACACTGCGGGTGGAAAAAACATGGAGCATCGTGGCATGGGCGGGGAGACATCCCCAGCCGCTGAAAGATCCACAACACTGGTGCAGGAGCACCTGGACAACACCAGGATAACGACGCTGGTAAAATGTGTCTGCGAGGCCTCAAACAGTGCCATTGTTGCATAACCACTTTAGGAGCTACAACCCTCCAACCAGCCAACTTATGAGGATGAATATGGACCATGCCCCATCCTGGAGGAGACGCTGGAAGCAACAGACGAAGATGCTACATCATAAACTCTCCACTGCCATCCCAAGCAGTCTCAGGCCCCCGTAGCAGGACTATGATGCTCTATACTCTGTTTTTTTTCCTTTGTTAATATGAATTTTACTCCTACTTACAAAAAAAATCAACATAGAAATATTAAATTTGTATCAAATAAAAATAGTTAATATGTTAGTAATTACCATGAATTTGAAGACCCCGGGGCAAGTTCATTGTTCATGTGTAGAGTAATAGGAAATGATACACTACTATCACCAGTGCTGATAGGTAGGGGATCATGACTATCCTTGCCAACATTTTCATGGGATTGAGATGTGGTATTAGTAGGAGTAATTGAGGTGACAATAATAGTAGAGTCAGAAGAAGTAGGTTGGGTAGTGTGCCAATGAATGGAGTGGGATTGTGTTGTGAGGGATGCAATGGTGGCACTAGGCTAAAAGGAGTCAGTATGATCATGATGGAATGATCAACACTAGTATATAATGTGCTACTACCAATTCCATATATCTCCTTTTTAAAAAAGATTTGTAAACAAAAGCCTTAATTTGTCACATATAGTTCATTAAATGAAAAATTTTCATATATTGAAGTAATTGAGTCAATCAAATTTCAAAATGTCACACATTATAGTATGATTATATATTTGGTTAAAAATGCTTTGCATACCGTCATTTCCCATCAAACCAACAAGTTCATATGTCCATTTTAAGCTAATTTGTAGTAGGTTGTAGTGGGTTAGGATAATTAGTAATGGCATTGAAACAATTTTGAGGTCTAAAATGAGCTTCATAAAGAAGATAATAAAGTAATAGTTAAAATAATAAAATAAGAGTTATTATTTTAAGGATAGAAAAAACTATTTTTTGCCTATCGCATTTTCAACTTATCTCCTCGTAGGTTTACTCAAATTTTGAGTGTGAGCACTCATTGGATGCAAAATTAAATTTCAATAACAACAAGTACCCACTCGACATGCTTTTTACAAGCCCTCGATAAGAAAACAACTTGAAATATATATTAAAAAATATTTTATTTAACAAAATACATCATGTTTTTGTTTTTATAATGTATTTGAAGTTTTTTCCCATCAGGAGTTTGTCAAAAGTATGCCATGAGGAAACTCATTGGATGCGGAATTTAAGTCCACATCCAATGAGTGCTCACAATTAAAATTTGAGTAAACCTACTAGGAGTTAAGTTTAAAATATGATAAAATGCTAGTTTTTTCCCTTTCCCTCCAAAACGTTTTACCCTTATGGTTGAAATTGTCATCTTGAATCCTTATAGTTACAAAGTTGATTTTGATAGTACATCTTTTTAGGCCTATTTTGACCTCAAAATTCCTCTAATGCATCATCCTCATCCATGGGTGAGGAACTATCTCTCATAGGTTGTCGATCAAGTATAAGGGAAGTTGCACTCCCAAGGCTACACAAAAACAAAGTGGCTCATTAACTGTATAATAAACTCCCAAAGACCACAAACCCAATAGAAAGCATAACTATTGAATCAAATTTCATCTCAAACAACATACTTGGAAGCACTTCATGACACATGGTAGGACTTCATCATAGATCTGTCCACCATATTATGCTCAAATTCTCCCAAACATTGTCCAAAATTAATCATACCCACACATTGCATATCCTCTAGGAAACATGTTCAAATGAGCCCCAAAACCAAACAAAATTGGTTGTAAAGGGATATATTTTCACTTGATACATTGACACAATGATCTAGGCCATACCAAATATTGAAGTAAGGACACAAACGCCCAGATTTGTAGTTAGCACCAGTTCCATGAGGTGCCAAAAACTCCAGCAAGAGGCACATACCCTAACCTAATACACCATAAATTGCTTTCATGAAAATAACTATGGGAAAGAGATAATGAGACTAACATAGAAGGAACCACCACCAACAAAATTGAATATGCCCACTATGCTATGATGTAGAGCCACCTCTTCTCCACTCTCAACCTCCAACCATCAACATCCATACCACACTAATCCTTTTACTTGCTTCCTATGATATATAGAAGAAACCCCACTTGGTTTTTGGGTAGGCGATAGTGGGGTGAGAGGGAGGTAGATGATGTTAGGATTATAATCCTCCCTTGTCCAATTTGGTCAATCATGTCTAAATTAGGAGTGTTTCAGTCTATATTTAATCACTAGCATCATTGGGTCCACGTGGCCTAATTGGGCCACATGTACCAATTACTAGAGTGTGGGGAACACTAGTTGATGCTAACTGCCACTGACTGCAGTTGCATGCATCAGTTTAGGAGCCTCCTAGACCAATCCCTACAATTTAGGAGCCACTGGGAGTGTCAGAACCAACCTCCTTCAGTTGAGTTCAGTTAGTGACTAGTTAAGCTTAGTTAGGAGCTAGTTACATTCAGTTACATCCAGTTACATTCAGTTAGCGCCAATCATTGATTGATTGCATGTGGAAAGGCGCAATTCTTCACCTACCACATTCAGTTAGGCTAGTTAACTGATTCTAACTGGCTGGTGCACTGATTGAGGCAACTGGGGCTAACTAGTTGAGCTCCAATAATGATTTAGACATGTCCAGTTATCCATGCAATTAGATAGAGTCAATCAATTCGAATTCCTCTCTCATGCATTCGTATTGACTAGTTATTAATACCAGTGTATTACATTGTAATTAATTATCCAATTACTTTTGATTAATGAAAGCATTCACAGTTGCAAGCCATTTTTGCATTGTTTCATTCTTCAATTTCTGAGTAAAATTGTCTGATCTATCTTGTGAGTTGTGTGTTGGTCCACAGATCTATGTGCTCAATTTAATATGGTGTCAGAGCCTCGGTCGGACAAGGCACTTCTCCTCCTATAGATCTCCTACTGGATCATTTTTTTTAGCAAAATTGCTCCTTCCAGCACTGCACTAGAAGCGGAGAATTTACCACATAAATCCTAAGCAAAGGAATTGTTGATCAAGCTTGCTTGATTAACTAAGCTGGGTGTGAAGAAAATTCCAAAAGTGCAGGTTGTCGATCTTACTTTGATTGTTTAATTGTGTGATTTACAGGTTTTTTAGTCTCTTTCACTGCATTCGCTACAGCAGCTCAATCTCCTTCATTGCATTCGCTACAACAGCACAATGGCCCCTCCAATGGAGCTTCTCACTCCTTTCAACTACTACCAGTGGAAGGAGGACATGGAGATGCAGCTTCACTCCAAAAGACTCTTAATATTCACAATGGAGACAGAGGCAGAGCCGGTTCATTATGTTGACAAAGAAAAATACTGGAATAGGCTTGATGAAGCTTACGGATGCCTATGCCTGTCAATCTCTAGAGATCTTCTCTTTCATATCAATGGATTGAAGACTCCCAAGGAGGTTTGGGATAAGCTTGCTTCCTTGTTTGATAAGCAAGATGACATGAGGATCTATCAGCTAGAGAATGAGCTGATTTCTCTTCACCCAGGCAACTTCGAAACTCTGAATGATTTCTTCACCAAATTCAAGCACCTGGTGTTCCAGTTGAAGCTGTTTAAGGTTGAGAAGGAGGATGATCAACTCATCATTTCCATCCTCTCCAAACTTGGTGCAGACTACTCAATCTTTGTATCAACCTTTCATTTTGGGAAGTTCACTACACCAAATTGGAAGATGCCAACTCTTAATGCCTTCATTGAATCTCTCACCAATGAGCATGACAAGTTGATCCAAATGGGGATCATTCGATCTTCCAAAGATCAAGCATTGGTTGCTAGAGGACCTAAGGCTACGAATTGTAAGGGGAAGCAGAAGAATGAGCCTCATGTGGAGAAAGAGCAGTCATATCAGCCCTCGGGTTCAAGGAGAAGCAAGAAGAATGGCAAAGGAGAGACCCTTTGTTCTTACTGTGGAAGGGGCTTTCATCCAGAAATCTATTGTATGAGAAGAACAATTGATGAAATGACTGTTCTTCTAGAGAAACATAGCATCACTGTACCTGTTAGCGCAAGGAAGGCTGACCATAGAGAAGAAACTGAAGAACATGATGAGGGATGCCATGCACTAAAGGCCAGCTGTTCAACAGCACATGCCTTCCTCATTGATTATGGAGCTTCCAATCATATGGTTGCATCCAGAGAATCATTATCTTCTTTACAGTCTTCTGATGGCCCTAGTATTCAGATGGGTAATAACAGCCAAATCCACGCCAAAGGGAAGGGTTCTATCAAGATTGAACATGGAAAGTTCAAAGATGTGCTTTATGTGCCCTCCTTAGCTACAAATATGTTGTCTGTATACCAGATGACTCACACTAGCTCTCCAAAGCAAGTGATATTTGGTCCTGACTCAGTGGAGATCACAAATATCTCTACTGGGAACATCATAGCGAAGGGTGCTGCAAATCATGCCTCCAAGGCATATGAGTTCTCACACTTCCTGCCATTTTCAGAGGCAGTGCACTCTCAGCTGCCACTTGAAAGGGGAGGTAAAAACATTTCATCTACTTCTTTTGCAGTTTCCACTAGTATTGCAGAACCAGCTGTATCAATTTATGAGATTGAGATTTAGGGTGATTCATATCCAGATCCAGTCCCTACTCCCAAGCGAGAAGTTAGGAAGGTGACTGAAAATCTATCTGACACGCAGAAGACAAAGAACCTTGCGCTATGTCATGCAATCTCACCTCCTTCAGAGAGATGCAACAAACTCTCCTGTGAGATGCTACATGGCAAGGTTTGATCAGCTACGTTGTTTTCAGAAGAATAGAGTGGATCATACACCTCTTCATCCAAAAAGAGGCAAAGGTTATGTTCCTCCTTCCTTCCATCATCATTTTGGGAGAAGATGGAGAAGTCTACATGCCAGGCCCTAGGATACCTATGCACAGAACATCATGCATGTTGCTTCACTACACCACAGAGATGAAGGTTGCAGCAACATATTTTCAAGTTTGTCATACTTGAATCCCGATTCTACCTGCTTAGTTAGGGGGGGGCCTCTTCTCCCATGTGGTTTTTCCCCTAGTTCCTTGTATTAAGCAGTTAATTTGCTTTAGCTGTAATGGGTGACCTATGGTCTTAGTTACCAAGGCCCACAAATTGTCCAAGTTAGCATTCAAGGGGGGTGCTAGGATTATAATCCTCCCTTGTCCAATTTGGTCAATCATGTCTAAATTAGGAGTCTTTCAGTCTATATTTAGTCACTAGCATCATTGGGTCCACATGGCCTATTTGGGCCACATGTACCAATTACTAGAGTGTGGGGAACACTAGTTGAAGCTAACTGCCACTGACTGCACTTGCATGCATCAATTTAGGAGCCTCATAGACCAATCCTTACAATTTAGGAGCCACTAGAAGTGCCGAAACCAACCTTCTTCAGTTGAGTTCAGTTAGTGACTAGTTAAGCCTAGTTAGGAGTCAGTTACATTCAGTTAGCGATAGTCATTGATTGATTGCATGTGGGAAGGCGGAATTCCTCGCCTACCACATTCAGTTAGGCTAGTTAACCGACTCTAACTGACTGGTGCACTAATTGAGGAAACTGGGGCTAACTAGTTGAGCTCCGATAATGATTTAGACATGTCCAGTTATCCATGCAGTTAGGTAGAGTCAATCAATTCGAATTCCTCTCTCATGCATTCGAATTGACTGATTATTAATACCAGTGTATTACATTGTAATTAATTATCCAATTACTTTTTATTAATGAAAGCTTTCACAGTTGCAAGCCATTTTTGCATTGTTTCATCTTCAATTTTTGAGTAAAATTGTCTGATCTATCTTGTTAATTGTGTGTTGGTGCACAGATCTATGTGCTCAATTGAATAGATGAGCCTCTCCTCTTTCCCTTTGCCCCATCCTCTTTAAACCCCCACATCAACTAAGATTGATTAGAATAATATTAAACATTGTTAAAAACATAAGGAGGTCTAATATATTAATAATTCAACGATATGTTTCTCGGGATCAACCTATGATCATATTAGATAAAATCTTAATAAGATAAAAGATGCATAAGCTAAAACTATTGCAAATCACATCAAACACTATTAGTAAATAATGACTATAAAATGCAAAAATTAATTACTTTTAAAATTCTATTCAAATTGAAATTGATCTAATCCCCCCCTCCTCTACTTGCCTTACAATATCGGTTTTATTGCACACCACAACCTGATTTCCACTAGTCTCAAACACACAAATGGGTCACTTCTTTGTGGTTCTAAGATGTAAACTATTTATCCTTCAACATTTATGAAACCTTTTGGCCTTCTATCAATATA
>LPNX010574687.1:859487-907645 GCA_001517045.1 Pseudotsuga menziesii | reverse complement strand
CCCTGCATAGGCTGCACAGACTTCAGTTGCTTTTCTGGGTGCAGCCTTCAATACTCCTTTTTAGTATGTCCTTTGCACTTGTAGTAGTTACAAAATGGAAATTCTTGTGTTTTGTGACATGCTGTCTTGGGGTCAGCCTTTTGCTGCTCTGTACCTTTGTAGAATTTACCTATCATTTGGTCTTTTGTTGGACAACAATAAACTTAGTTTGTTGAAGCATTTGTTTAAATCATTGTATTTGCTATTTGTTAAGGGGCTTTTGCAGATATTTTCTATTTGCTGAGCTGAACTACAGTGGATTTATTTGGTTTTCTAAGGCTGATACATAGAACATATTGTTAACACATTTTCACTTAACTTCATTTGCATTTTGTAGCATTTAAATCTGGAATTGAGGGGAAAAACGAAGAAATCTTAACATCTGAGTTGGGTGGAGGAGCGCGAATCCACTACATTTTTCAGTTAGTATTTGTCAAGAGATTAGATGTATGTTATCTACCTTGTACACATGATTTACTTTTTCAAATTCATAGACTTTTTTGTTCAACTGTAGGCATTAAGCTATTTTATGTCTTTTATGATTCTATATTGACTTTGTGACTGCAAGACTTTGCTTAACGAATCAACAGATTAACAATTTAACACACTTATCACTCTGTGACAGGATGTTGATCCCTATGATGGTCTGACAGATAAAGATATTCAAACAGCTATTGAAAATGCAATTGGATTAAGAAGTGCACTCTTTGTACCTGAGGTGAGAAGCAGCCTTTTAGTTAGGATTTGGTACTATTTCTGTTTCAAATAGCTAAGAGTGTACTGATTTGAAAGAAACAAATTTGCTATGGAGATGAAGACAGTGTTACTGAATTTTACTTTTGCTAATTCTATTGTTGCTTGCATGCTTGTGGATCAGCATGCAGCTCTTTGGCTATGAAAGAAGTCATAGAATTTTTTTAACAAGCTGGGGTGTGGACTATTTGTTGGTGGTGATTGACCCAGCTTGTTGCACTGCTAATATGAATACATGTTGTTCTGTCTCTGCATTAACATTTTCTGTATGTATTTGTTTGCGTTGTTTATCTGGTGAGTGTGATGTACTTGAATTGTGTATTGGTAAATGTATTTCACAGGATTTAATGGTGCCTTCAAGAGCAGTCTTGTGCAAGATGTTATTGACTGGACATACTCAGCTCCATTTCTATAATCTTGTTTTCAATCACAGTACATGTCAAGGAGCAAGCTTTATCAAATCACTTATAGGAAGGACTATATCCATTTTGGAGTTGTATTTTCAGTTCTAGATGCCTGTCATTGAAATTGCTGTCAGCTCTTTCGATACTCTTTCACAGAGCTACAATAATTACCTAATGGATGGTGTAAGTTGGTGGTTAGGATAAGGTTAACCTTATTAATAAACCTGCGGTGGGCCTTCTAAGCATAGTGTCAGCCCCTCACCTCTCCTGTATCTGGATGCTCCCAGGAGAGCACGACTTCTGCAATTCTTGGCAGCCTGTACGATTGGTCACACAACATTTACTGAATAACTTGGCTTCTCAAGAAGGGTTACGATCTGGTTAAGATAGGTCACTGCTCAGGAAAAGATCATGAGTTGCTCAGGAAAAGATCATGATTTTGTAAGAGATAACGCTGCTCCAATTAATGACCACAGTAGTGTTAAAGAAGATTGCTGCCCAGATTTGATGAGCCCTCAAGGAAGGTTACGCTACTGCCCCCAATGAAGAGATGGGTCTCTCTCTTCAATAGTAATGATGCCCACGATTATAATAAGATTCCATGCCACAAATGGGGAAAGGATTTGCTGCCCCTCACCTCAAGCACTGCCCACAATAATCTCTTGCCCTGAAATATAATAAATAAGCCCACGTCTTTAATAGAGACTTAGTGATATGGATGGATTATAGATTATTACTGACTGTTATTGCCCATCTATAAACATCGATAGAACCATTCCCTTTCAAGCCAGTTTGCGTTGTTTCCATCTCCGAGACAAAGCATCCCATTTCTCTGGTGTGCTTATTATTATCTGGCCCTTTTCAAGGAGCTTCAAATCAGTTGCAGATTCACCTGTCAGCTCAACTACTTTCAGTTCCAATCCTCTGCCAAATTTTTGCTCCCAATCCCGATATCGCTCTTTGGCAAGAGCTTCTATAGGAGCAATATAGACACATCGAAATACACTGTTTGTGCCCTTTTGATGCAATCATAGTAAAGCAAACTCAGCACAGATAGTCTTACCGCTACCAATAGGTGCTGCAACTAAAACATTATCATCTGAGTTATAAAGCACAGTAAATACCTGAGTTTGAATAGGATTGAAGTGTCTAAACTGTTGATAAAGTGCTTCATATGAGGGATTTCTTAACGCAGACATAGGAAGTGGCTGCAAGTCTAGCAACTCAGTTGGAGGTGGGTATTTCTCTGGCAAAATAAGATGTCTAAATGAAACTGGCAATATTGTCTGTGACCCTAACCACTTATGACCATATTTTTTTTTTTAAAAACTACAAATAGCATCGCTATATCGACGGCTTGCCGTGGAACTTTGCGATGTCTTGCCGTCGATATAGCGACGCTTACTCGTCTTATGACCATATTTTAAAAAAAAAAAACTACAGATAGCATCGCTATATCGACGGCTTGCTGTGGAACTTTGCGACGTCTTGCCGTCGATATAGCGACGCTTACTCATCGATATAGCGATGTATTTTGGTTGATATAGCGACGTCGTACTGTCGCAAGTATTGGGGTTGGGATTTTTCATTCTAGGAAGGTCCGTCGCAATTGCGACGTATTCCTGTCGCTCTTGCCACGCAATTAATGGGTCGTCGCTATTGCGACGAAATGAGTGCCACGGGAAAAAAAACACTTAGACGTGGCAATATCAACGCTTTTCCGTGGATATTGCCACGTTTTTGCCGTGGAAAAATTGATCACTTGTACTAGTGATGCAACCTATTGATTTTCTTTAACTTGCCATGCAAAACAGACGATTTCCTTATTGTAGATCTAGAATGCTTAATGATACTTTTCAGAATTGAGATCTAGACTATGAGCTTTGAAATAGAAGATCTATGTAAATTTTACTTTGATATAACAGATCCAAATGATAACAAATCTTTTGAACACAGTAACCTAGTAATAAAATAGATTAATTTTTAAAAGAGAAGAAGAGGAGAGAAGGTCGGCTCGTTGCTTGAATGGAACAAGCTAAAAGGAGGCCCTTTTATGGAGCGTTGAGGGACAGAGTCTTGAGATTATTGGATAAGGAATGGTGTCAATCTTTATCCACACCTTCTTCCAATCGAGAACCTGCAACTAGATAACACAAGCCTACACAACACCTCGTGAGATCTGGATATAGATGTATAAAGCAACAAAAATGAAAGATCATGCAAAAATAATCTTATTTAAGCATATAACTGAAATTCTTGAGCATACATAATATGGATAAACAAGAGCAAGTAATCTAACTTGCCTAGTTTACACCCTTACTTGATTCAACCAAATCTTTGAAGCCAGAAAACAAAAGCAGCACAGAAATTGGAAAGAAATTGCAGTTACCACATTAGCAGCATGACGCTGGGAATCCACACAAACACATGCACTACACGGTATAGCCTCCAAAGCTTCTTTATTCACAATAAAAATATAGCAGTGTTACAATGGCAAAATATCCTCAATCCAACTCTAACTAGCTTGGAAGAGGCATCATGAGCTTTATTTATACAAAAATAGGAGATCCAGCCCAGGGGGGGCACAAATCCCAAGGAGACAATATACCACTGCAGCCGAGGGAGAGTCAATCAATGCTGATCTAAAGCCGAACTGAGCCTACTTGTCAATAGGGGGGCTGATTGAGCTGACACATCAACCCACAGACTGACACATCAATCCATAAAGATTCCAGGAGAGCCCACACGTGTGGAGGAGAGAGAGAGGGCATAATTCCCCATAAAGGATGCTGAATATCAACTTTGGATCTTTCCAGATCACCTCCTTCAGTCAAGGATTTGTCAGATCCAGACAATCTGGTTCAGATCTGACTGATTTCAATCAAATTGGCTAAGAATCCACTGATCTAGGATTTTGGATTTGCTCCATTATTCATCAATTTATTAATTAAAATAATCAATAATTGATTTTTCCGGTTTTCTGACCTGAGTGATGGAAAATCACTTAAAACTTGAAAAAAGTGGGTCCATGGGTTTACATGGTGCTCTTAGCTTGAAAATGAGCACCTGCATGACTGAAACTGATTATTTGGCCCACTTTTATTACAAAACCAATTTTTCCAATTAAACTATTAAAAAATACGCTAAGTTTTGGAAAAATTAAATTTTAATAAAAAACACTGAAAAAATTAAAAAATAAAAAAAATTGAAAAAACCTAGGGGGACTTAGACATGTTCATATGACTTGACCATGATGCCTAGCATGTTTTACATTGACACATAGACTCTAATAAACTCAATAGGCCTAAATGCCAAGCTGACCACCCCAACTTTGGAGGTATGGAGTGAAAAACTCAGAAATTATCAGTCGTTTATTCAACAACCCATAATAATTAAGGGAAAAAACACAATGGGCTGATTGGATTCACAAATAAGGCCTAAGAGACCGAGTCTTTTACAGACACTATCATGTTAGAACATTTATTACAATTCCCCCATGGGGGTATGAACATGTGATATAATACAACAAGCACTTCCCAGAAGTACTTCCGAAGGTCTTCTAAAGTCCGAACAAAGAATCTTTGTTCAGTTCACCGGGCTCACTTGACAAAAAAAAAAAACACTAAGTACAACTTAGGTGGTAACACCTCCCTGTTCATAGAGCAGTATTCAAGGTGTCCAATGAGTGCTCGGTGACAAAGTTCTGAGACTCTGTAAAGCATGACATCTCTGCCAACAACAAACTGACACTTGTGGTCCAGAGCAGTAAGTATCTTAGTTCTACGGCGAGCCTGAAAGAGTGGAGGATAGGTGGTACCACCCCTATTACCTGTAGGTAGGGTTAGTCCCGGTGAGGCCATTAAGAATAGGAGAGACATGGTGAAGTAGTGGGTCAAACAGAAGTGGTGGGGGTCACGAGAATGTGACAGAAAGCAAAGAAACCCTAAGAGAATAAAATCCCAAAAAATAGCTGAACCCTAACCAAAACCGAGAGAGTCAAAAACCAAACCTGACAATAAAAAAGAAACCCTAATTCCCACTTTTTGGCATGGTTGGTACTATCCCTCTGGGAAGAGGGGGAACTCTATGAACCTAAGACCACCCGTGAATAGAAAAACAACTGGAGGGGACAAACAGACACAACCCAGTGGCTGAAAAATCATAGAGATGAATGGTAACACAAAAATGTAAGTACCTATGCAGTAATGGTCCTAGAATGATGTTGACAATAGTGGTGGGCAGTTGAATGAGCGCTAAAGACCTCCGCAGGACCCGGCACCAAATACTGAAAACCGACAACCCACGGCCACGAAACCAGGGTTTTTCCCGAAAAATAAAAAACGCCACCAGGAAAGAGCAAAAACCAAGCCGTGACAAACAGTGACGTAGGAGGTGTAAAGGATAAACTTAGAAAGGTTATAATAAAATAACTTAGAACTGAAATCGACATAGTGTGACAAATAAGGGGTTTCTGGTAGCCGTCACGAAAGGGGCTCAGAGCAGCGAGCTGACAGTAAGGTTGTATCCTGACCACCAAGCTTCCCAGCAGACCAACCATGATTCCTGAAATGCTAAGCCCTCCATCTCCAATTCAATTGCATCAAGTTATTAAAAACATTTAGTTGTTCTGTTCAATTTCACCATTTACACTGTATAGTGTTGTCAATGTCAGTCGTTCATGGTAAACCGTGGAATTATTGCCCGAGATTACAACAATCTTTGAATGCAACAATCTTTGAATGGACAAAAACTTTTGAAAACTAAAAACCATGGGATGAATTGGAATTATGAATGTAGTGTTTTGTGAGATTACCAAAAAAATGACCCAAAAAAAAGATATTTCAACTATTACTTATCAAATACCTCCCTCCACTGAAAATTAAATACATACCTTCTTCATTTTTACAAATTCTAATACTAATAAATTGATCTCATAATAATATATTTATTAATATATTTATATATGATATTTTATTTAGAAAAAAGAAAATATGAATTTGTTGTTATCAAAATATAATATCAAATATATAAAAGTTGTGAAACTTACAATACTATTTTAAAAATAATCTTTTTATTTTTATATGATGTTTAAAAAATAATATGAAACTTGCACTGTAATTAATATATATATATTTGTTTTTTAAATATAAACATAAAAATAAATAATATCTATTAATTTTTAAATAATTTTAAGAAGATTTATTAACCATTTTTTAAATTATAATTTCAAACAACTTATTCAATCTTATGATAATGATACCATAAATCCACTCATATAAAAACCATCATTTTCAATAGCCATAACCCGTTGGGATTTTGGCTTTGTCCCCAACATTGGAATGTCGCTTCCATAACTAGTTGAGCTTCTGGCTTTGTCCCCCTATACTCAACAAATTTCAAAATTAAATATCGAATGTAAAAAAATGGAGTTTCCCTTCCAGTGCAATTACAAAATAAATGACAATTCATTATGATGGGCTAGATGAAAGTTTATATTTTTTGTGCATGGCAAAAATTATGGTTCTATTGTCGTTGCAAATCCTTCCCCAAAATTTTCAATTTTAGGGCTCCTCCTTCTATTTTCTTTTATTAAATCTGGCCTAGGAGTATTTTGTTTTCACTGAAGCTGCCCTAAAGTTCAGTTTTTTCCTTTAAAAACTTGGTCTGTTTCATTTTTTTGTATCAGAAGACTAGTCGACTATCCTTTCGATATCGGAAGCATAGTAGACTATCTTTCTGACGTTGTGGAAGCCAACTGTCAAGCCTATTGGAAGAAATTCGGACTCCCTCGTCGATACATCGAACCTTGGGTTCTTTTCTCTTCATTTTCGTTTTTTTGAGCTTAACACTTAGTGGTTTTGATTTTCGATTACGTTTTTTTTGCTGTCGGTATGTTTAACAGGAGTGAGTCGGAGTCCTAGTGTTTGTCATTTCTGACGTTGAGGGAAACTAGTGCTGAGACATTCCGAATATAATGTTTTTCCTCACCGAATCTCTAGAGTTTAGAATTTCCAATTTTCGACGCCCGTTAGAACAAGTAGTGCTGTGATGATACAACTGTACGTCGTCGACGTTGTGGAGGAGGATCAGTCTCGGTGTTTCGAACTTAGAGTTTAGGAGTTCCGATGTGCGATGAACTTAAAATATCACAGGCCCGTAGTTTGGTTTGCACCCACCATTGCGGTTGTCCTCCAATGTATCCTTCTGATTGATATAAGCTATGACTACCGATAAGTTATGACCACCGATAAGTTCCCGCTGAGTATTATATATAGGAGGGGCATTTATTATATTGTTTATCCATATTTTAACTTGTCGTTTGCATTGGTCTATGCCGTCTACACCGTTTGGGTGTGCCCAGCTGTCAGAACCTGGTTCGTTCGCATTGCTCCCATGGAAGTTTGTTCCATCCCGTCGACTGCGTTGCTATTTTCCAGGTAAGTAAACCATGTCGTTAGTTTTTTGGTTTTATTGGTTGATTTGGGAACCGTTATTTTTTCCATGGGTTAGGGTAGTCCGCATAAAAGGATTTCTTGCCCCTTACGATTTTTCATCGTTGTTTTTATTGGGAGGGTGAGAGGTTTTAAGTTGTTTACAGTTTTGTTAGTGCGAGAATCCAAAGTCTGTGTGATCTTTTTTCCATTATGGATGCATTTGTCCCAGCACAGGGGGGTTAGGGCACGGTTGCAGAAAAGCATTTCGCTGTCTGCAACACCCGTTTCTTGATTTTTCCATGGTCGACCAGGGGTATTAAGCCATTGTTCATGCGTTTACCTTATCCCATGGGACTGTGGAGGATTTTTCCTTTTCGGTCAGTTTAGGGTTTTTCTCGAGGACGAGCGCTACGTAAGGTTTGGTATTTTTGAGTTTGGTTTTGAGGACGAGCAGTAGGATTAGTCTGATACGTCCCTATATTTGACTGAGGATTAGTTTGATACGACCCAAGTTGAAATGGAGGATTTTTGATGAAGTGAAGTCACTTCAAACAGTGGAGCTTATGTATTTTAGGAAGTGGCCCGCAGTATTTTTTTTTTCTTTCTCCATGATTCTTTCATTCATTAAATACTGTGTTTAATTTATTTTTCAGCATGCATGCTAAGGAGGTAAATGAATTGATATATTTTCCTGTTTATTTTTTAAACACTTGTTAATAGCTTAATTGGTCTAAGAACATGTTTTGAATGTGACAGGTTGATTGTTATAACGAAAACATGTCAAAGAAACAAAAGAAGAAAGCTCCTATGGTTGAAGGAGAGCCTGAAGTAGAGATCATCACCAAAGTAGAGTTTATCTACGAAGATACTAAAGCCTCTACTAGGGTCTAACCAGACTACAATTGGGGAGAAATCTATAGAATGATTGCCAACCAGAATGTACCTGATGCCAGTTTTGAGGAGCTAACCTTCAATTCCAACATTGAGAAATCAACCCTAATGAAAGTGGCTACAAGGCTCGAGTTATTTCCTTGTTCAGAAGTGATAGGTTAGATTCTGCCTAGTGTAGATGTAACCACAATGATTCTAGAGAACACTGCTAAGAAAGGCTATGCTACAAATAGCCCTGCATATGTCTCTGCGGCTTATCATCTACCCTCACCCTAGGTTTATTTGATAGAAAGTTGGTTAAAGGAAATAGCTATGGACCTTCCAGAGAGTATGACACCTCTACTCTCCGTGCTCCCTACAGGTTCATTGCACTGATGCTAAATAGGATTTTTGGTAGAGCACATGGCAAGAACTTCAAGATATGATGGATACCAGTTATTTTCTTTGTGGCTACTCAAGGAACCATCTTTAACTAGGCAAATATAGTATCAAATAACCTCTCTGCATGTATATCAGCAGCCTTAGGAGGGGTCTCTCAAAAGAAATCAGAGTTTTATATGAGATTTATCTTGATTGATTGCATATTGTGTAATCAGTCTTTTCTTGCTTTGAGATGTAACTGGGAGAGGGATAGAACCCCAGTGTACTCAGCCTTTAAATTATTATGGGCACATAAGTATCATGGTTATCATGGGTAAATTTGTGAGCATTTCATTATTCCCTTATATACCCTCATTTTCTTGATTGAATGTAATTGCATATCTGAAGAGGCATTCAAAGTCATCCAGGAGTTTGGGGATTATTATTTGATGGAGGATGGGTTATATATAAGGATGTATGGTGGTTCCAGAGCTCCTTCCCTACTCCCGAAGTATGCCACCGATTATATACTCCACAAAGAGGCGGTTAGACAGTTGTATATTGATGGTGTAGGCAATTTTATGTTTGAACATAAGAAGGCAACGTATCCTGCAGTACCTTTCTTGCTTGGAAGTTATAAGTTTTCAAAGGTAAAGTAGGTGGTAGAATTTGTTAAGGATCTTGAATATTTTTCATTTTGGCGAAACGAATTTTCATAGGAATGACTCCCACAACAAAGTAGCAGACTACTGCAAAGAAGTAGGAATTCATTTTGAATATACTAATTTTTGGGACAAGGATGAGGAGACATTCTGAAATGCGAAGAACATAAACACCCTTAAGAAGACATTCAAGCAGAAAATAACTACTATGGTTGGAAAAGACAAAGATTTGGAGAAGGCTAAGGAATTAGAAGAAGAAGAGGCTAAGAAGAGAGAAGAAGCTGCTAGAAGACTAGCACATGAAGCAGAAAGTTGGTTGAAAAATGAAGAGGAAGAAAAGAAGCGAGTTGCAGAGGAAGCAGTTAGAAAGGAAGAGGAATAAAGAAAGAGAAAAGAAGAAGCTAGAATCAAGAAGAAACAAGAAGAAAGTGAAGGTCTGAGACTAACACGATCCCAAAAGGATCAACAAACTACAAAGCAAGTTGATACACAAGGAGTACAAGATCAAATAGATCAAGAGCAAGGACAATCTGATCCCGATCCCTCGGAACCTGCTGCATCTTGTGGCAACATATTTAGAAAAGCTTCATTTTTTGAGATAAATTTGATCCCTTTCACTCCTACCAAAGGGGAGGAGGTTCCTGATTTCAGTACAATTTTTTATGATAAAGAAAAGAAAAGAATTGTTAAAAGAACTGAGAAGAAGGTCGATACTGGAGGATAGTCAAGGAAAATGATAACAGATAAAACATTGGTACATGGTACACATAATGATCCATGGTTGATAGCAAGAGCTGGGGTAGCATTAACCCTAGCAATTGAAGATAACGTGAACAGGCTCATGACCGATCTAGAGGAGTCACGAAAGAATGTGACCCAGCTAAAAGAGACATTAAAAAGGGAAAAAGATGAGAGCCAAAAGTTGAAAAGGAAGTATGAAGATATGAGGAGTGAAGTCAAAACTTCCAGAATGGAATGCCAGACTCTGCAAGTGGATAAGAATGATTTATAAATATCTGTAAAAAACATAGAAAAGAATTCTCAAGTTAGCTTAGCTAAATTACAAAAGCTACATCTAGAGCATCAGATGTTAAAGACTGAAAGAGATGATCTTCAGTTATCATATGGGAATTTAAGTGCAGAGAAAAGCAGGTTGGAGAGCAGGTTTACTGAGTTAAAAATGGAGAAGGATACCAAAGAGGAAAAGGAGAAGTAGTATCAGCAGCAGGTGGCAGTCTTAGAAGAGCAGAACAATGCATTGACCGCATCACTTAAGGATGCCATGGAGCAGAAAACCCACATCCATCCTTTGAAAGAGCATATTATGATTCAAAAAAAAGGATCCATCAACTACAGATACGGATAGAAGATGAAAGGTGTAAAATTTTGCAAATAGACACCAGACTAGAGGAGATTATAGACACCACTTCCTACTTTTTTGGATAGGTCTCAGAATATTTTGGAGATTCTAAAAGGAAGAATGGTCTAGGTAGAAACAAATGAGGAATATCCCATGGAGCTAGCAGTAAAGGATCAGCCAACTCTAAAACAAGAGTATGAGTTACTGGAATTTGTGATTAATGTGGCAGAAGAGTTCAAGAAAACCGTGAAAAAGACAAAGGGAGCATGTGCTGAATATTGCAGAAGAGTTCTTTCCACATATAATCGATGTCAGACTTTTGCAGAAAGGATATTGGGTGTGCTACCAAAGAATTAATTGTTTTTAAAACATCTACAGGATAGGTATCAAGAAGATGAGCAAGAAATCCAGCAGGTCAAGGACCTAGATGAATGGATATTGAAGAATGCAATGGCACATGCAGCAGTGAGCGTACATCTATTAGAATATCAGCTGTGCCTAAGTCCTACCATGATAGAGGGGGTAAAGACCCAAGATGCTAAGTATGAAATTAATATTCGGTTTCTTGAGCCCTTCGGGTTTGAAGGAACAGCAGCAAATGCTCATGCATGGAAGAAGTTCATTAGTGAGCGAGCTGACCCTTCCTCATAAATTATTTTGGAAATTTTGATTTGAAATGTAATATATTATATTAATTATGTGCACAAGCTACGAGACAAAATTTTGGAAAATGAAAGGTTGGGGAAGCTAAAAAGACAATGAGGGGAAGCCCAAGGGTTTTGTTTTTTGTATAAATATAGGAGAGTTCTAGATGTAGGGGGGCGTTTTTTTGTAGACTATCTTGAGAAAGTATTGTAAGAAGAACTATTTCATTTTACAATAAAGATTCGTATGTTTCTGTTGGATCAAGTTGTGTGGATTGTTTCAAATGTTTGCTATGGGCTAGTTGAATATGAACTATTTCTTTTCAGCTTGTTTCCATTAACTGTGAGATTGTTCTAACTCATTGAATTTCTTTTCATGTTATGAATGTACTCTGGTTTATTCTATGAAATTTCCACATTGAGTAATGAAGGTTTTAAATAACAATAAGCTATCTTGTTGTTTATATTTCTATTGATGTTCATGTGTTCTGAAACATTAACAACTATCTATGGTTTTTCTTTATGCATGCATTACAGTACATTACTCACCATTAATGATAGTTTTTCTCCCTAGGGATAGGTTAGTAAGTCTTATTTAATTTCTTGTTGTTTGTGATTTAGATGCGAGAGAGGTAAGACGAGAGGTAAGAACCTGTGCATCACATTGTGACCCTCCTCGTTATATCTATCATTGGCATGTTAGTTACGCACTTGCACATCATACCTTAAACATTAAAAAACTAAAAATTACATGGTGGATCGAGTTGTAACCGGTAAAGCACTTTAATTGTTATTTGACCTACGGTAGCCGGACCGTAAACCGGATGGATTCCCCATACCAAACAATAACGAGCTAATTGGGAACGTTTATTGGGGACAATCCCTAACTGTTGTTACCTGTGATTTTCCACGCCTCAATAGTTTTTGGCGCTAGAAGGAGGGCCACTAGTGCATGGTTGGCCAAGGAAGCCCGCTTCCTTGAAATCACTTCATCGGTGACAATCCTGAAAAATAGTTTGCTTCACAAACCCACTCCTTAAGATAAATATAAAGGGTATCTGTATCCTGTTGATAACGAAGTGGTTGATGATTTAAGAAGAATTACCAGGGCATATGCGAAAAGGATTGGAGGATTACCTATTACCTCTGTCCTACCTAGAAGATAGTATTAGAAGAAAGATCGCCCTCAATTAGAAGACTCAGTGTTGGTAGAAGATATTGAAGAACTGGTAGAAGCAGCCTTACAAGAAGTTGACCAACCTTTAAATCAGTTAGATCCATATTTGCTTTATTGTTCACCTTTCCAGATCCCTGTTCAGTCACAACCTCATACTCCACTCAGAATAATGGCTAATGTAAATGCAAACCAACCACCTTCGCAACCTGCTTGGAGGGCTAGGTCGCCTTTAAATTTGACCCCTCCCTTGCACGATTTGCCTCAGGATTTTGACAAGATGTTACCTAAGTTTGAACCAAGTGAAGGAATTCTGGTAGATGATCATCTGCAGAGTTTTGACTTGGTTGTGGAGGGACTACGAGCTAGAGAGCATGAAGATGTGTTCTGTAGATTGTTTCCCCACACCCTGAAAGGAAAAGCAGCCTTATGGTATTTTACCCTTCCTGCAAATTCAATCATGGATTGGAACGCCTTTGAGATAATGTTTATAAGCAAATATGCAGTTCAGAAAACTCATGCAACTTTAATGAAAGGGTTATGTGCTCTAAAGAAAGAAAGGAAAGAAAGAGTGCATAATTTTACTCAAAGGTTTGCTACTTACCTAAACAATTTCACTACAGCTGATAAGCCATCTAAAAATGCTCTAATTGAATACTATACCTTAGCCCTTGGGTCTGATCTAGCCATGTTTGCCAAGAGATCAGTGAGACCTACATTAGCAGAAACTTATGAAGAAGATGAGAAGGTAGAGGCTGAGATGGAAAGTATAGAAAATTACCCTGTCCAGTCAGAAGAAAAGACTTTTGGAAACAAGAAACCTTTATTACTGACTAAACCTAAGGATGAGTGATCACAGGATTTCGAAGGGATGGTGAAGATGATGCAAAAGTTATCCAATAGAGTGATAGATTTAGAAAAGGAAAATGAGGCTCACAAACCATATAAGCCTTATTATAAAAAAAGGGAAGATAACAGACAACCTAAACCTCCTTCACACAGTCTTGCAGCAATGAATTTAACCGATGTAGGCATGGATAATTTTTGTACCTTTCATCAGCAGCCTCATTCTGAGAAGAATTTCCCACAATGGATTAATTCTATGACATTAGTAATGAATCAATTATTGGACTCCAAACTGACAGAAACTGGTAAGGAGGAAGAAACGGATAATGAACCTACAGAAAAACAAGAGGAAGATACTTTATTTTTATGGGACTGTGTCTCTATGTTTGATACAGAAGAAGAAGATTTTCTGATACAAGGGGAAACACCAGAAACCAATGTAACAACAAGAAGTTAGAGTCTGTTAAAAGAAGAAAAGTTAATACTTCCTAAGATTAAGAAACTTCAAGAATACATGAAGAAGATACAGAGAAACACTGCAACTGTTAAAATACCTGAATCTACCATTTCAAGTCAAGATCTAAAGAAAATCAGCACACATCTTAAGTCTATTGAAGTTAATATTGATAATGTCAAGAAGAATCTCAAAGAACCTGAGATGGGATATGATATTGTGGAAGACATTAAAAAAGCTAAAGCGGATATCACATTGTTTGAAATGTGTAATTTACCTCAGCAAAAAGAGAAGATTTTAAAAGCACTTGAGATACCAAAAGAGGAGCCTCCCAGTGACAACCAACCTGAGGAAGAAATTAGTGAGGCAAGTTTAGGAGGGAAGTCTAAGTATAAAACTCCAGCATTTCTCCTAACTTTTGAAATTTTCAACTATAATGTGCACAACTGCTTAGTGGACTCAGGAGCATTAGTCAACGTTATGCCACTTTTAGTCTGCAAGAAAATCAATGGTCAACCTAAACCATCTACTTGGCAAGTTCTTCAATTAGATAGGACAGTTGTAAAAGTAATAGGAGAGATGGAGGATGTTCTGATTCGCTTATCCATAGATGAGAGGGTATGTCAGTACATCGACATTGTAGTAGCAGACATACCAGATGCTTAGGGGCTAGTACCAAGTCAAGACTGGTCAGCAAGGTTAGAAGGATATTTTGCATCAGATTGGTCACATCTGTGGTTTCGTTTTAAGGGAAGTCCAAATCAGATAAAAGTATTAAGAGAACCTCAGATGAAATACAATGTCACTCAGTTAGAGGGAAAAAATGAACTAATAAAATATGTATTGGGAAACTATTTTATTGAATTGGAACTGGGAAATTACCAAGCTGAAGAAGCTAGTAGTATACTTGATACCCAGCCTGATCTCCTTTGATTTTCATGGGTTGATGAGATTGACTGTAATATAGTAGATCTAGTTTCAGATGTAGTTTGTATTTCAAATTCAGTAGAGGTAGATAGTTTTTGGACTCTTTATTTTGATGGTTCTAAAACATTGGAGGGACCAGGGGCTGGTTGTGTCCTTCTTGATCCAGAAAAAAAATAAACGTTTTCTTTCTTGTAGGTTAGAATTGGAATGCACAAATAACACAGCCGAATACGAAGCACTAGTTCAGGGACTTAAAAAAGCAATAGAACTGAAAGTATATGGAGATTCTGAAATCATTGTTAAGCAAATTCGAAACAAAATACACTATATTTCACCACATTTGAAAGCTTACCAAATTGAAGTTTGGGGTTTTCTTATAAATTTTCATACATTCAATATTGTGTCCATTCCTAGATTAAATAATGCAGCAGCTGATTTACTAGTTACCTCAGCTGCAAGGCTAGTACCTTCAAATAATAGATGCTCTATTGAATTACTTTTCAGGCCTATTGTTCCAGATATGATCACAAATCTACGGGTGTTTGACAATGATCAACAAATTTTGGAGTGTTTGATGAATGAAGATATTTTCAAAGGAGAAATAATAGATGATGAAGAACATCAAGAAGAATCAAAATTCAGAAACTTTATTCCTAAAGGAGTTAGGACCTTGGAGTGAATGTTTGATTTAGATAACAAATTTAGAAAGCTAATGAAAGTCAATACCCATAGCTCGTCCTTACAATTCAAGCTGATAAATTTGGGGACGGAAGCTGAACCCAAATATGTAAATTTGGGGAAGTGTTGTTCTCCGGGAGAAAGAAGTAAGTTCATCAGTCTTTTCAAGCAGTACAAGGATGTGTTTGCTTGGACTTATGAAGAGCTTAAAACTTATGACACAAATATCATACAACATGTTATCCCAATTAAAGGTGGAATCAAGCCTTACCAATAGCCTTTGAGGAAGATGCATCCTAAGCTGGAACCTTTAATTCAAAGTGAGGTAAAAAAATTGTTGGATGCTAAAATCATATTTAAAGTCAGACATTTGGAATGGGTTTCTAATTTGGTGCCAGTACAAAAAAATTCAGGAGAAATCAGGCTCTGTGTAGATTCCAGAAATCTTGATCGTGCATCAGATAAAGATAATTATCCAGTCCCACCCATGGAGAAAATACTACAGATGGTTTCAGGTTCTGAATTCTTTTCATTATTAGATGGATTCTCTGCTTATATGGCAAGTATTAGTAGCTGAAGAAGACAGGCTTAAAACTACGTTCAGAACCAAGTGGGGAACTTTTGCGTACAGGAGAATTCCCTTTGGACTTATTAATGCTGGAGATACTTTCCAGAGGGCCATGGATATAGCTTTCTGCGGTCTGTTTGGACGTAGTGTTGTGGTTTATCTAGACAATGTCACAATATTTTCAAAAGAAAGAAAGGAGCATGCATTTCATTTGAAACATATTTTTGAGCGTTGCCGGAAGTATGGTATTTCACTAAATCCCAAGAAATGCGTGTTTGCAGTCATAGAAGGAAATCTACTGGGTCATGTCATTTCTAAGAAAAGGATCTCCATAGACCCAGAAAGGATTAAAGCCATAAAACAGATCCCTTTACCCCATAATAAAAAGGGTATGCAATCTTTTATGGGGACAATCAACTTTGTGCGAAGGTTTGTACCAGACTTTGCTCAGATCGTCAAACCTTTGCAACAAATGGTGAAATAGAATGTACAATTCAAATGGACTAATATGGAGAAGAATGTATTCAGTAAAATAAAAACATCTGTTGCTCATGCACCATCACTCAAGAGTCCAAATTTTGAAAAGGATTTTATTTTGTACACTTTTGCATCCGATGATTCATTAGCAGCTGTGCTTACACAGAAGCAATATGGGGGAGATGAGTACCACATATCATTTATGAGCATTGGTCTGCAGGGAGCTGAATTGAATTATCTACCAGTTGACAAACAAGATTATGCAGTTTTTAAAGTGGTAAAACAATTCAGGCCATATATACTTAAGAATCGCACCAAAGTAATAGTTCCACACCCAGTTATATGATCCCTTTTTGTACAAAAGGAATTAGGAGAAAGAAGAGGCAACTGGGTGACTTCTTTACAAGAATACGATCTCAAGTTCAAACCAGCATCCATAGTTAAAGGACAAGGATTGTCTAAACTGATGACAGAAGGTCAAAACAATGAAGAAAGCAGCTGTGATAATCAAGCTGAGCTACATATGGTGGATGTATGTCCTTTATTTACAGCTCCAGACTCCTGGTATCGAGACCTAGTCCATTACCTCCAAGAAGGATATTTGCTGGAGCATTGCAGTCCCAAACAAAAAAGAGCATTACGTCTGAAATCAACTTTATATCAGATAATTGATGGAGTGTTGTTAAAAAAAAACTACAATGGAGTTTTTCTCAGGTGCTTAGAACAAGAAGATGCAAAGAAGGTCGTAGCATAATTGCATGATGGGCCTGTTGGAGGTCATTTCTCCAGAGACACAATAGCACATAATATACTCAGAGCTGGATATTACTGGCCTACACTATTTAAGGATGCTCATGTTCATGTTAGAAAATGTGATGTTTGTCAGAGATGTGTTGGAAGACAAGATAAAGCAACAAGACCGTTAAAACCAGTAATTATATCAGAACCATTCGAATAATGGGAAATTGATATTATTGGAGAAATAAACCCCAAGTTCTTCCTTGCAGCATAAGTATATTCTGACAGCAACTGATTACTTCACCAGATGGGTTGAGGCTATTCCATTATGAAAAGTGAATGAAGATGTAGTTATGGATTTATTATAGAATCACATTATGACCAGGTTTGGGGTTCTAATTTCCCTGGTTTTTTATAATGCTACTTACTTTTCTTCTATTAGATTAACCACATTTGCTCATGAAAGAGGAATTAAGTTGCATTATTTTGCAAATTATTAACCACAAGGAAATGGTTTGGCAGAATCCACGAACAAAAATCTGATTAGGATTCTAAAGAAAACCGTAATAGAAAATCAAAGAAGTTGGCATTTAGCGTTACCTAATGCTCTCTAGGCTGATAGAGTCACACCCAAGAATTCCTTAGGTGTGTCACCATACACTCTTGTTTATGGAAAATAAGCTATCCTTCCTCCTAATATTCTGTTGCCATCTTCCATAATGGCTCAAGAATCTAGGGTTACCAATAATGAAATTCTACAAATCAGAATCTATAATCTGTTGAATTCAGAAGAGTCTAGGTCCAAATCCAAAGAAATATTTAAGCATCAATAGGAAATAGTGAAGCATTGGTTTGATAAACATAAAGCTGGGAACAAAGAATTCAAAGTTGGAGATATGGTTCTTAAGTGGGATCACCCGCACGATGAAAAGGGAAAGCACACTAAGTTTCAGCAGTTATGGGTAGGCCCTTTTCAAATTGTAGCAAATCTAGGCCCCTCGACTTACAAGTTGCAATACATACAGGGGTGGGAAGAGAACTTACCAGTAAATGGTTTAGTTCTCAAATCTTTTTTTTCTTGATCTTTTATTTTGGTTGTCTTGTACATAAATAAACATTTGTTTTTATTTTTATTTTTAGGGCTTTTGGTTTGTTTAGTTAGAGTTTGATTGATTGTAATTTTTAATAAAGAAGCATGACCTTTGGTTGCGTGGAGTTCAACATAATTCTGGGTTAACTAGAATCTGTGATTACAAGACTGTGTACTATTAATTCATTTAATATTTGAAAGAACTTCTTCAAGTTTAGCAGTTTTCCTAAATGGCTATGAACCCATTGAAGTCATGCTTAATCCTTGTGAAATAACTTAGGATAAAAGGTCCAGAATACTATTTCGAGGCTCCATTCATCTCACACTAAATATGTCGTAGGGGGTGACAGCAAAAGACCCACGAAAAGGAAGCAAGGTAAACAATATATTATATTTAAATAATTCCATGCTATGAATTGAAAGTCAAAAGGCCAATAAGAGTCAAAATATCCTCGAAAAAGCAATATGTATCAAAGAAAAGTACCGAACCATATTAGTACGTATAAGTTTGCCAAAGTTCTTCTCCGTCCGTGAGCTGAAAACTAAATATATCTCTCACACAAAAGGACACTATGGATAGAGGAGCTTGAATTAAAATTTCAGAAAGAAGGCAGGTAGGAGGACTCAAAAGAGGACAAAAGTCCAAAAGAACCAAAAGTGCAAAATAGCATGGGAATGAGGAACAAACAGATATATTTGTTTACCATATGTTACAATCCTGTGGTGTCTAATCTGGAAACTACTCAAAGACAGAGGTAAAATGAAAATCATATTCTTGGCCTCAAAAGAGTTATCTACACTTTGAAATCTTGGTTCCCTTGTTCCTTAACTTGGACTATAATCAATGATTAAGGCGCATACATCTGACATTTTGGGAAATCCAGATATCTTGAAGAATTCAGTATGTTCATATTGTCAAAACAATCTGTCAATCAAAGAAATAATTGCTCAGAGATCCATGTTCACTAGGCAGTCGCCAATTGTTGCAATTGCAACTTCTTCCCCAAAATTTTCAACTTTAGGGCCCCTCCTTTTATTTTCTTTTATTAAGTCTGGCCTAGGAGTATTTTGTTTTCACCGAAGCTACCCTGAAGTTCAGCTTTTCCTTTAAAAACTTGGTCTGTTTCATTTTCTGTATCAGAAGACTAGTTGACTATCCTTCCAATATCGGAAGCATAGTAGACTATCTTTCCAATGTTGTGGAAGCCAACTGTCAAGCCTGCTGGAAGAACTTCAAACTCCCTCGCCAATACGTCGAACCTCGGGTTCTTTTCTCCTCATTTTCATTTTTTCGAGATTAACACTTAGTGGTTTTGATTTTCGATTATGTTTTTTTCACTGTCGGTATGTTTAATAGGAGTGAGCCAGAGTCCTAGTGTTTGTCATTTCCGACATTGCGGTAAACTAGTGCTGAGATGTTCTGAATATAATGTTTTTCCTCACCGACTCTTTAGAGTTTAGGATTTTCAATTTTCGACACCCATTAGAAAAAGTAGAGCCACGATGATATAACTGTACGTTGCCAACATTGTGGACAAGGATCAGTCTTGGTGTTTCGAGCTTAGATTTTAGGAGTTTTTATGTCCCATGAACTTAAAATATCACGGACCCGTAGTTTGGTATGCACCCGCCATTGTAGCTATCCTCCGATGTATCCTTCTGATTGATATAAGCTATGACTGCTGATAGGCTATGACTACCGATAAGTTATGACCGCCGATAATTTCCCGCTGAGTATTATATATAGGACCAGCATGTATTATATTGTTCATCTGTATTTTAACTTGTCGTTTGCATTGGTCCGTGTCATATGCACTGTTCGCGCGTGCCCAGCTATCAGAACCTGGTTCGTTCGCATTGCTCTCGTGGAAGTTTGCTCCATCCCATCAACTGCGTTGTGATTTTCTAGGTAGGTAAACCACATCATTACTTTTTTGGTTTTATTGGTTGATTTGGGAACCATTATATTTTCTATTGGTTAGGTTTTCCATGGGTTAGGGTTGTCCGCATAAAAGTATTTCTTGCCCCTTATGGTTTTTCATGGTTGTTTTTATTGGAAGGGTGAGAGGTTTTAAGTTGTTTATAGTTTCATTAGTGGGAGAATCCAAAGTCTGTGTGATCTTTTTTCCATTATGGACGCATTTACCCCAGTGCAGGGGGTTAGGGCACGGTTGCAGACAAGCGTTTCGACATCTGGAACACTCGTTTCTTGGTTTATCCACGGTCAGCCAAGGGTATTAAGTCGTTTTTCATGCATTTACCTTATCCCATGGGACTGTGGAGGATTTTTCCTTTTCGATCAGTTTAGGGTTTTTCTCGAGGACGAGCATTGCGTAAGGTTTGGTATTTTTGAGTTTGGTTTTGAGGATGAGCGGTAGGATTAGTCTGATACGTCCCTATATTTGACTAAGGATTAGTTTGATACGGCCCAAGTTGAGATGGAGGATTTTTTATGAAGTGAAATTTTTAAACAGTGGAGCTTATGCATTTTAGGAAGCGGCCCGCATGATATTTTTTATTATTTCTCCTTGATTCTTTCATTCGTTAAATATTGTGTTTAATTTATTTTTCAGCATGCATGTTGAGGAGGTAAATAAATTGATATATTTTCCTGTTTATTTTTTAAACACTTGCTAATAGCTCAGTTGGTCTAAGAACATGTTTTGAATGTGACAGGTTGATTATTATAACAAAAACATGTCAAAGAGACAAAAGAAGAAAGCTCCTATGGTTGAAGGAGAGCCTAGAGTAGAGATCGTCACCAAAGTAGAGTTTATCTACGAAGATACTAAACCCTCTACTGGGGATGAACCAGACTACCAGTGGGGAGAAATCTATAGAATGATTTCCAACCAGAATGTACCTGATGCTAGTTTTGAGGAGCTGACCATCTATGCCAACATTGAGAAATCAGCCCTAATGAAAGTAGTTACGAGGCCCGAGTTATTTCCTTATTCAAAAGTGATAGGTTGGATTCTTCCTAGGGCAAGTGTAACCACAATGATTCTAGAGAACACTACTAAGCAACGCTACGCTGCATATAGCCCTGCATATGTCTCTATGGCTTATCATCTACCCTCACCCCAGGTTTATTTGATAGAAAGTTGGTTAAAGGAAATAGCTATGGACCTGGTGGAGACTGTAAAAAGAATGAAGACACCTGGAAAGAATTTCCAAGCTAGACCTTCTAGAGAGTATGACACCTATACTCTCTATGCTCCCTATAGGTTCATTGCACTAATGATAAATAGGAATTTTGGTAGAGCACATGGAAAGAACTTCAAGATAGGATGGATACCAGTTATTTTCTTTGTGGCTACTCAAGGAACCATCTTTAACTGGGAAAATATAGTATCAAATAGCCTCTCTGCATGTATATCAGTAGCCTTCTGAGGGGTCTCTCAAAATAAATCAGAGTTTTATATGAGCTCTATCCTGATTGATTGCATATTGTGTAATCAGTCTTTTCCTGCTTTGAGATGTAATTGGGAGAGGGATAGAATCCCAGTGTACTCAGCCTACAAATTTTTATGGGCACATAAGTATCATGGTTATCACAGGGAAATTTGTGAGCATTTCTTAAGCCCTTATATACCCTCATTTGCTTGACTGAATGTAATTGCATGTCTGAAGTGGCATTCAAAGTCATCCAGGAGTTTGGAGATTATTATTTGATGGAGGATGGGTTATATATAAGGATGTATGGCAGTTCTAGAGCTCCTTCCCTACTCCCAAAGTATGCCATCGATTATATACTCCACAAAGAGGCAGTTAGACAGCTGTATATTGATGGTGTAGGCAATTTTCTGTTAGAACATAAGAAGGAAACATATCCTACGGTACCTTTCTTGCTTGGAATTTATAAGTTTTCAAAGGTAAAGCAGGCGGTAGAATTTGTTAAGGAGCTTGAATATTTTTGTTTTGGCGAAATGAATTTTCATAGGAATGACTCCCACAACAAAATAGTGGACTACTGCAAAGAAGCATGAATTCATTTTAAATATAATGATTTTTGGGACAAGGATGAAGAGACATTCCGAAATGCGAAGAACATAACCACCCTTAAGAAGAGATTCAAGCAGAAAATAACTACTATGGGTGGAAAAGGCAAAGCTTTGGAGAAGGCTAAGGAATTAGAAGAAGAAGAGGCTAAGAAGAGAGAAGAAGATGCTAGAAGACTAGCACAGGAAGTAGAAATCTGGTTGAAAAATGAAGAGGAAGAAAAGAAGCGAGCTACAGAGGAAGCAATTAGAAAGGAAGAGGAAGAAAGAAAGAGAAAAGAAGAAGCTGAAATCAAGAAGAAACAAGAAGAAAGTGAGGGTTTGAGACTAACAGGATCCCAAAAGGATCGGTAGACTATAGAGCAAGTTGATACACAAGGAGTACAAGATCAAATAGATCAAGATCAAGGACAATCTTATCCCAATCCCTCAGAACCTGCTGCATCTTCTGGTAGTATATTTGGAAAAGATTCATTTTTTGAGATAAATTTGATCCCTTTCACTCCTAGCGAAGGGGAGGAGGTTCCTGATTTCAGTACCATTTTTTATGATAAAGAAAAGAAAAGAATTTTTATAAGAACTGAGAAGAAGGTCGATACTGGAGGACAGTTAGGGAAAATGATAACAGATAAAACATTGGTACATGGTACACATAATGACCAACAGTTGATAGCAAGATCTGGGGTAGCATTAACCCTAGCAAGTGAAGATAACGTGGACAGGCTCATGACCGATCTAGAGGAGTCACGAAAGAATGTGACCCAGCTAAAAGAGACATTAAAAAGGGAAAAAGATGAGAGCCAAAAGCTAAAAAGGATGTATGAAGATATGAGGAGTGAAGTCAAGACTTCCAAAACAGAATGCCAAACTCTGCAAGAGAATAAGAATTCTTTAGAAATATCTGCAAAAAAAACAGAAAAGAATGCTCAAGTTAGCTTAGCTGAATTACAATAGCTACAGCTAGAGCATCAGATGTTAAAGACTGAAAGAGATGATCTTCAGTTATCATATGGAAATTTAAGTGCAGAGAAAATCAGGTTGGAGAGCAGGGTTACTGAGTTAGAAATGGAGAAGGATACCAAAGAGGAAAAGGAGAAGCAGTATCAACAGCAGGTGGCAGCCTTAGAAGAGCAAAATAATGCATTGACTGCATCACTTAAGGATGCCATGGAGCAGAAAACCAACATTCATCCTTTGAAAGAGCATGTTCTGATTCAAAGAAAAAGGATCCATCAACTACAGATACGGATAGAAGACAAAAGGTGTAAAATTTTGTAGATAGACACCAGACTAGAGGAGATTATATACACCACTTCCTACCTTTTTGGATAGGTCTCAGGATATTTTGAATATTCTAAAAGGAAGAATAGTCTGGGCAGAAACAAATGAGGAATCTACCATGGAGCTAGCAGGAAAGGATCAAACAACTCTGAAACAAGATTATGAGTTATTGGAATTTGCAATTAATGTGGCAGAATAGTTCAAGAAAACTGTGAAAAAGACAAAGGGAGCATGTGCTGAATATTGCAGAAGAGTGCTTTCCACATACAATCGATGTTATACTTCTGCAGAAAGGAGATTGGGTGTGCTACCGAAGCATGAATTGTTTTTAAAACATCTACAGGATAGGTATCAAGAAGATGAGAAAAAACACCAGTAGGTCAAGGACCTAGATGAATGGATATTGAAGAATGCGGTGGCACATGCAGTAGTGAGCATACATCTATTAGAAGATCAACTGTGCCTAAGTCCTGCAGGGATAGAGGGGGTAAAGACCCAAGCTGCTAAGTATGAAATTACTATTCGGTTTCTTGAGCCTTCTGGGTTTGACGGCATAGCAGCATATGCTCATGCATGGAATAAGTTCATCAGCGAGCAAGTTGGCCCTTCCTCATAAAGTATTTTGGAAATTTTTATTTGAAATGTAATATATTGTATTAATTATTTGCACAAGCTACGAGACAAAATTTTGGAAAATGAAAGGTTGGGGAAGCTCAAAAGACAATGAGGGGAATCCCAAGGGTTTTGTTTTTTGTATAAATATAGGAGAGTTCTAGATGTAGGGGGGCCTTTTTTCCATACTATCTTGAGAAATTATTGTAAGAAGAACTATTTCATTTTACAATAAAGATTCGTATGTTTATGCTGGAGAAAGTTCTATGGATTGTTTCAAATGTTTGCTATGGGCTAGTTGAATATGAACTATTTCTTTTCATCTTGTTTCCATTAATTGTGAGATCATTCTAATTCATTGAATTTCTTTTCATGTTATGAATGTACTTTGGTTTATTCTATGAAATTTCCACATTGAGTAATGAAGGTTTTAATTAACAATAAGTTATTTTGTTGGTTATATTTCTATTAATGTTCATGTGTTCTGAAACATTAACAACTATTCATTAGAGGAAATTTCAACTCAAAATGGGCCTCCTAAAATGAACTAATAAAATAATAGTTAAAATAATAAAATAATATTTATTAATTTTGAAGGAAGAAAATAAAAAAAACTACTTTTTTGTTTGTATTTTTGACATATCTCCGTGTGTTTTTACTCAAATTTCGGTTGGGAGAGCTCGTTGGATGCGGAATTAAATTCCACATCCAACGAGTACCCACTCGGCATACTTTTGATGGACCTCGCTACCCCAAAAACAAGAAATACCTGAAAAAATGGAATGATGATGTCATCATTTCGTTTTTTCAGGTATTTCTTGTTTTTGGGGTAGCGGGGTGCGTCAAAAGTATGCCGAGTGGGTACTCATTGGATGCGGAATTTAATTCTACATCCAACGAGCTCTTCCAATCGAAATTTGAGTAAAAACACAGGGAGATATGTCAAAAATACAAACAAAAAAAGTAGTTTTTTGATGATACCTATCCCCAAATTTATATTAAAAAAGTGTTTAAGACCTATACGGTATTTCAAATTTAAAGCAATTTCATTGGCTAACACATGATGACATGGAATTTGAATAAAAGTTAAAAGGCCCATTTTGAGTTGAAATTTCCTCTAATGTGTGGTTTTTCGTTATGCATGCACTACAGTACATTACTCACCATTAATGATAGTTTTGCTCCATAGGGATAGGTTAGTAAGTCTTAGTTAGTTTTTTGTTGTTTGTGATTTAGATGCGAGAGAGATAAGACATGAGGTAAGAACCTGCACATCACATTGTGACCCTCCTCGTTGTCTTTATCGTCTGCATGTTAGTTAGGAACTTGCACATCATACCTTAAACATTAAAAAACTAAAAATACACGGTGGATCGGGCCGTAACCGGTAAAGCACTTTAATTGTTATTTGACCTACGGTAGTCGGACCGTAAACCAGACAGATTCCCCATACCAAACAATAACGAGCTAATTGGGAACGTTTATTGGGGAGAATCCGTAACTGTTGTTACCTACAATTTTCCAGGCCTCAACATGTTCCTTTCTATTTCAACTCAAAATCACTTGGGAAACCAAGAACTCGTGTTAATTAGGACACAAGTTAACAAATAAGCAGTTAGTTGAAGCTTCAAATGAGAAAGTAGATACATAGGAGCCAAGTTTGATGGTGAAGTTAGGAAAGTTCAAGAATAGAAAATCCTAGAATACCAGAGCAATCTAGAACCAATTCCAATAGGACGAAGGGGTCTGAACAAAAGATCCAAGGGTTGATAAACAAGTGTTGTAAGCATGAGACAAGGTACTCGTTAGGAAATCGAGCATTTTTTCCTTGTTATAATTTAGGAAGTTGAATTAAGTAAACACTTTTGTATGCAGCCAATTATAATTTTTGATATAAACTTGAGTTTTTCTTCCAAAAGGGTTTTCTCATTGTTTCATGGGGACATGTCTCTAAGGTTGTGGGTGCACTCCTTATGCTTTCAAGGTTTGAGACATGGTATTTCAAAGGGAGTATTCCCCACATTCTTTTTCTAGATGTAAGAGAATGATTCAGGAAATGTTACCAAAAACATGACACGTTTCATTAGAAAATAAAACATTTTTTTTTACCATAATTACCGAGTTCAAGTTTGAATTTGAATTTAATTCTCTATGGAAAATAATACGAGTACTAAAAATTCAATACAAAAAAATTGGAAATATACATCATAAAAATCCAAAACTATTTTGGTGATAAAATCTCATGTGTATACTTAAAAAATACTAGAAACAAAGGAATGGGAGTTCTTAGTTTATTCTTCAAAAATTAAGAAAAGCGAAGCTCTTCGTACATCAAACCCAAAAAAGAGAATTTATGTGAATTATGAATTATTGGAGATTTTGTGATTTATGTGATATAGGTTCCCAAATACTTTTGTTAGGGTTGACAGAGGAGTAGGTCAAAAAATTGGACTACTCAATCATAATGCATGGTTTCTAGCTTGTAAGTGTAAAAATGTATTGTCATAATTGATTATGCTTCTCCAACGAATGAATGGAGGTAAGTAGTATTGTACATAGAGGCTTTAACTCACTTTGTGCCCAATTCATAGGAAAAATAAATCTTTCCCTAGGGTTAACCTTGCTCGAAGTTCGTGCTTAGGAATTTGTCAGTGTTCATAATATCAACATCATGAAGACCACCGAGAATGTATTGAAGGAGATTGAGGAGGGACAGGGTGATTGAATATGGGGGTTTGGTATTAAATGATCTATAGCCCCTAATACAACCAGGCATGTTCATCCAGTTATCTGTAGCCCCTAAAATAGTTGGACACTCTGTGAGAGGGAGATTTGTTACAGAGAGGGCATCAATAGTTTAATCATATGTTAGCCAGTCGATTTCCTTTCACAAATGTTTGATTTCCTTTCACAAACATGGCCAGTGATGACCAAATCCAAACTAAGTGAATTAATCGGTAAATCAAACCAAACTTATGAATTTTCGAATTTGTGAGCTCAATTCGACTGAATTGGGTAACTATGTCTTTGACAAAAAGAAAAATAAGATGAGTTAACATGGAGAAGAGATCATGCATGAGGAGTTAGAAGAGTTAACATGGAGAGGACACAATGCATGAGAGATACCTCAAACATTATTGTTGGTTGTGATGTTAGAAAATCTACTGATTACTTAGAATATCCCTTGTTGTTGACGGAGAATACTTAGAATATATCTTATAATATATAAGATGGAGGGCAACGAAAAAGAATGATATTATTTTGTTTCTACTATAAAGGTTGTAACTAAGAAATTTGTGGTTTTTGAAAAAAGTCCAATGGTATTCTTAATCGAATTATGAATATCGTATTGAAGCATTATTAGTGTAATTATAGAATAATAAAAGTTCAATTTTATTTAATATCTAGGAAATATTTTGAATTTGATCAAATGTCCAATTTCTAAGGGTGACAAATGTTTAGTTCTCCATAATGTTTATTGAAGCAATGATGTAAATTTCATGTAAAGAGCTAAATAAATCAAGTAGAAGTTGTTGATATTGGAAAGTCGTGGTAGAAAAATCGCAATGGAAATAGTCATTGAATTGTTGAATTGTTAATGATGTCATAAGAAGATGAGCAACCATGTGAAATTCTCAAAGAAAGAGAGAGGGAGGGGGAGAGGGGAAGAGAGAGGGAGAGAGAGGGGCGAGGGGCAAGGGGGTGTCAGCACCCTCAATTGGGTTATTTTGAACAATGGTTTTGGTTATATTCATTGGAAAACTTATTCCTTTTCCTATTTAATATACACCTTTTTTCCACCATGAACCTGTAAATTCATACTCTTATCATATTGAGGTATGTACAATTATATTTTCATTTTGTTCTTGACATTTTTATCATTAAGTGGGTTTTGATTACCAAATTTGGCACTAATAACGGTTTATAGCTCATTGAGCTTTTTTAGGATTTTCCAATATTCACAAGTTTTTTCCATTGTTTACAAGTTTTTCAGAAAACTTGTAATTGGAGTAGTTCGGGATAGTTACAAGTTTCCAAATGAAAATATGCCACTTGGACTTGGTCAAGTACACCTCCAACATGGTTCTATGTTCATTGGATCTCGCCATCGTACACATGAGAATTTTTAAGGATTTTTCAAGATTCTAGTCAAACCCGAATTTTTAGCAGCAATTTTCTAAACTGGCAACTTGCCCCTTGATTTTCGTGCATATGGAGGAAAATCTCAAAAATATGCGACATGGGTTTTTCTCCCAGTATGGGAAATTGGGTTCGTAACAAGCAGTTTCTTAGGATTCAAAACAGATTGGGAGATATAAGTCGGGGGGGGAAGGAAAATCTACCCAAAATCACAAATTTCTAGAATTTGGGGATTTTGTCTGAAATTGTAAAATTCGGATTCTCCATTTGGAGATCCAATTTGATCGCGTCCAATGGAAGTCTGATGTATAAATACCATCTTGTAACTCTCATGATGGGTGGAGACAATAAGAATAAAGAAATCCTAATATTTTTTTGTTGATATTGCACGTCCCCTTACATGTTTCATGACCTTGTAATGCGTTGATGCTATGAACCTGTGATCATCTGTAAATAGCAGTCTCTACCTTACAAAGGAAGGCCCCCCTTCAAGAGATACAAAACTACTGTTTATATTTTATGTTAGTATTTTTATGTTGTGTGGCTAGTTCAATCTAATATTGATATTGTAAGGTGATTTGAAGCGTGTGGTTTGGTTTATTGAAATTTTGAGATCGATTTTATCATAGAATAGATAAAATACTTTAATTCATTTAATTAATCAGTCTTGAAGAGATTGCATGCACACTAATTAGGCTTGAATCTAGTTAGTATATCATAGGATTGATCTTGGGATAGTTTAGATTTCTTTTCATCTTTTAGTTTCAAGCATTTGAATTAGATTGAGTTCTATTCAGAATCGAGGGATTTGAAAATATCATAGCATTGCATTACTGAGAAGACTACTTATCTGTGTGATATCAGTGGTGCCTATACTTGTCTAAGACCAATTACCACCAGAGTAGTTGAAATTTCCAGTTCAATAGATCTGAATTATTCATTTCAGAGTTATAAGATTACCCATTTGATCAACAAAGCTTTATGATGATAAGAAGTACTCATGCAGTTATATTATCAGTACCTGAACAATTGCCAAGGATCACTTGGATGAAATGCATCTTGTACTTTGATTTGCATTTTAAATTCTTTTGTGTGAATGAAACTTTTCCTATATCATTAGGTTTGATTTTAGTTTTAGTTAGACAACACAATTAACTTCTTCTTTTTTAAACAAAAACCAGAGAAGATATTTATATATGAAAAAGGTTGAGCACAACCATACTTACAAAAGGGGAATCCAACATATCAAACTATTCTGAAAATAAAATATTGTCCTATCTCTACTAATTACAAAATTCAGGAAAGTTCTTCAATGCATTTTAAAATAAATTATACCCATCATAGGGTAGATTCTAACAAACTGATTATTTAATAAGGTTAAAAAATACATCAAAAATCCATAGCTTAACTAAACCTACTGCTTCTTCTTACCTCCTGACCCATGGACTAGTTGCACTACAAAAGTTTCTTCCATTGGATGGTATTGAGCTAGGGTTTCCTAACAATGGCTGCAATGGTTCATGTTTCTCAATTTTTGCACTTCTTCTTTGATAAAATATATTATTCCCATGATATCACACAGTTATTTTTCATTATCATCAATTCTAGACTTGTGACATCCCATCTAATTAGCCAAATAATTCACATCTATCGCTGGTACACTTCTTTCTTTCACACCAGTGCTCAAGATCTCGTAAATCCAATGCAAATGAAGTTTAACATCTTTCAAAGTGGAATGAATATCATTAAGACTCACATTCCCACCATTGTTCGCCATATAATGTTGACAAATGCGAGAAGTCGAGAGAGCAGAGGAAGCAAACAGAGTCGAAAGAGGGTCTAGAGGACTGCTACATGTTTCCTCACCATGGAAGAGACTTGTAAAAGAAAGCTTTAGCTGCAAATATTCTGTTGAAGGACAAAACCCGAGCGACCTGCAGAACTCCTCTTCAAAATCCTGATGCATAACTAAGCTTAGAGGGAGTGTATTCATCCTGCTGCACTCTTCCATGGCTCATGTGAGCATTCACTTCATAACATCGAGCAGTAGGGGACTTGTATTCGCATTTAATCCCGTCACATGGGTGCTTGAGCCACATGTCCAATGTGGAGGACAACTGTCCAACGTAGGTAGAAAAGGAGAATGATGGGAGAGCCAAGTGAGCCTCCCCCCCTCATACATTTGCTAAGGTTGCTAAGGGACGTATTTATAGATATTATTATGTCCTTTATTGTAACTATGCCCAAATTGTTCTTTACACCTTGATTAGCAAATTTATCTGCTATGTTATTATTACCTCTGAGGATGTGGAAGTAGGAAACCTAAGTATTTTAGGTGAGGCGACATATACGATCATAGATTCTTATGCATTTGGATGCGCCACAGTTGTACTTGGCTCTAATTTTCTAAACGACTTGCTTCGATTCTCCATAAACTATGAGATTCGAAATATTATTTTGTCTTGTCATATCCAAACGGAGGAGAATCAAGAGCCATTCCACTTCGTTATTGGATATATGTCCTATTCCCCATGCATAAGATGTGACTAAGTTTCCTCCAGTATCAAAGATAATCCCACCTGCACTTGCCTCCCCAACCATACAATTAACTTCTTGATAAACTAACTCTGCACAGATAGTGTCCATCTGTCACAAGTTTACATCTCAGGTCGATAATTCAATATTAGGAAATTATTTACCATATTTTGCTGACATTTGTGGTGCCATTTCCAGGGATGGTATGGAAAGGGATAGAATATATATTTAACTGTGCATAGTTACAATCATGACGAGGAGGAGGAACAAATAATAAGACGAGAGGTAAGAACATGCGCTACCACAATTGGTTGAAGAAGGTAAGTATTCATACTCTGTAGACTGTCACCATTGGTGATGATATTCCAATATTTTTCATGCTTGTGATAGATGAATAGGTATATTTAGCAGTAGATAAAATTGTAATTCTAAAATTTTCATTTTCTAGCGTTAGAAGAATATCCTTTTGAATATTGAACCATTTTTCTTGAAGTACTAATCGATGCGTAGGATAGGGATCATTATTTAGCAAATAAGGCTTCATAAATGTTAAAGAACTGGTGGAGAAGAGAAGAATGATTATTCTTCGATAGCTCTCTCAAATCCTAGCAGGAACTAGAATCTCTACCTCTCCAGAAGAGAAAATATTGATATCAATCAAGAACATATTTGTACTCCAAGAAATGATAGAAGAGGAACAATCCCAACAAAATAGTGAGGAGACAAAGGAATCATGTACCACATTTGATAGAAAGCAACCATTAGTACAAGATATTGAAGATTACCTAACATGCCTAGCAACAGATCCTCTATGTATAACAGGAGCTAATCATCTGATAATAGAAGATCTACATGGCAAGGCAGAAGAGAACATGCAAAGTGATCCAAATGAATAAGTGAGCCAGGAATATCATGACTTCATTGAATGTAGGTTTTAGACAACTATCAAGTTACACCACTCATTCATTCTTCATCACTTCTTGGCATCATCATCAAAGTAGTTGATTCTTCATACTCTGGCATACATCAAAGTTTATCTTTCAAACCTGAGTATGAATGTATATTTGCATTTGTTACGCACATGGTTGCACTGGAAGTACTCCTACACTTGAAGGAGATCTTATTTTCTTAAAAGTACCTTTAGGCCTACATTCATTAACGGTAGGTTCTCTCATCAACAAGTAATAATAATTCCTTAATGTCTATTACTTGGTGAATTTTGTTGATGTTCAACAACAAGCCATCTATTCACATCATAAAAAATGTACTTGGGTACCTTGATATCTGTAACATCAATGACGAAATATCGTGCACTGGTTAACAGCTCACATCACTGGTTGGTAATCCAGTGACTTTATGTTCGAGATGTAGATTCATTTCTATTTGACATCAGAAAATTCATTCACAGGAAGGAATGTGTACCTGGATAGGTTCAGGATGTAGATTCAGCATGATTCTACAATTTTTTCCATGGGATTTACAAGTTTTCTACCCTGTTTACCAGTTTTTCCACTCTTTACAAGTTTTTATACATTTTACAAGTTTTCTAGAAACTTGTAATTCCAACATACTATCAACATGAAACTTGTAATTTTTTCAAGGATTATGCTAACTTCTGATATATCTTAGCTTTCGGTAACAATATTTATGAAATCTTATCATTTTTCTCCAGGATTACTACCACATGTGTTCTATGTTACTTGCTATGTATGAAAATACTATTTTTTGTAAATTATCAAGAACTAGTTATTTCTTTTACAACCTCAAAATTTTCCTTTTATAACTCCATTCCCTCTATCTCCATTACTATCCCTCGTATCATTTCATTCCTTTATATTTAATTCAATAGGTCACATTAAATGGTTAAATGCTTACCTCCCTTCTAATTTGACATCTCTCATGCATGTTGTAATTACACTTGAATGTGTTCCACCTCCAACACTCGAAGTATAGCCACTATTATCCTTTAAATCTACCCCCACTCGAGAACTCGTATTTATCCGTTACTAACCCTACCATTACCTATAATTATTTCCCTTACCACCAATTTTCTATCAGGAAGTCAGAACAATTGTTGAATCAAGTCGTTTTAGGGTAGAGATTGTCGATAAAAGTATGGCGAAGAGGTAAGACTCCCTTGACAGTGGATTGCTTCAATGAAGACTTGCAAAGTAAGAATGGTTTTTAATCTATAGTATGGTATGTATTTTTATAGATTGTAGGGGTGACATGATGAAATTTTAGGGAATTTGCATGATCGTTTAATGGAGAGGTGGAAAATATCAGAGGATTTGAATTGCCTGTAATAGAGAATTTGATAGCTAAGGCCATTGGGGTTCCTATTACAGGTGAGCGATACTTCAAACTATAATAGTTCAAGGACAAGAATGCATGGAAATATTTCATTGATAGAGTTCAACCCTTATTGAATCAGAGCCAAGGTATGCATAGACTAAGACTCAAAACACAATGGTCAAACCTAGCTTTCTGGTTAGAGAAATATGTTACATGTGATGGTCGTTATAGTTTCAGTACCACATTAGCTTGATGCTTCATGTGTTAAGGGATAGGCCCCTTAATTTACCTTATTTTCTTTACAAAAGTCATCATAAGATGGAAATTGGTGTGCAACAAGGAAAAAATGATGAATCTAGCAGTCTCCATCACCATGCCCTTATAAAATTACTAGTTCTCATAGAACTACATCACAAGAGGACAACGTTGGTAGAGTTACAAGATCTGAAGCAAGGGTTTTGGATCAAGTTATGAGGGGACAAATCGAAGAAAATATAGAGTATGGTGATGTGTCATCTAAGTTCCTAAACATATGCGCACTAGATATTCCAAATAAAGGCCAATTGAAGAAGTTACAACACATGTTGAAGAAGTGAGGGTGTTTGTTACACATGTTGAAAACATAGGACAAGAAAAGTCTCAATTAATTGGCATCAATCCTCCTAAACCACCACTTACATCAGCCCTTGTTTCTCCTCCAAGGATACCATTTTATTTATTATATGTTTATCGACAAGATAAATATCAGAGGATTAAGGAGTTGGAATAGTCAGTTCAAGAGATGGAAATACTAGGAGGACACATTAAGAAAAAAAACCAGACTTTTAAAAAGAATCATACCAATCTTAAAATAAATCATGATAAGTTGCAGTCTCAATTGCAATTTCTCAAGACGACCAATAAAACTCTCAGGAGACAAATCATAGTTCTTAAACATGCCAAAAACATAACAACAAGAAGGTGTCAAAGGAGGAAGGATAGTAATGTACATCCATATGTCCAAGTTGTACCCAAATCCCTAAATATATTAGCAGATGTGGAGATTTCATTTTCACCAAAGCAACCAACAAATAAGGAGAAACCAAAATACAAATAGGTATATGAGTCCATAAATGAGATTTTAGATGGTATCGGAGCTAATACCCTAGCTCTGGATTTTGTCAAAATTTCTTTAGTTAATTGGACTGAAAAGGATGAATTGTATTATTTAGGGATGATTTACAAGTAACAATACAGGATTGAGATTCAATAGATGAAGGAGAAATGGTTTGGATTTTATTTGGACTTGGAAGCTATATGGAAAACCATAATTCAGAATTTAGAGCAGCAGTTGGAAAGAGTGAAGATAGAGAAAAGACAGATGCTTGATTTAGCTTCACAGATTACGGGTTGTAGATCCCCATCACCCATCTACCCAATTTATCTCCATGAACAATGGGTGATGCTTCAATTGGGTAGATTGAAACATGATAAGAAGTATGATATCTTAACCAATGAATACTTTGAATAAATTTATATTGATTTTACTTTTAGAGAGCAAAAGTTATTGTGTGAACTATACTCTTTCAATTTCTTGTTGCAAATAGAAACTATATGGAATCTGAATTTAATTGTAGGAGATATCCTCCTACACTCTTTTACTGCTTTCATTCTTAATAAAATTAAATGGGAACTTGATGTATAGTTTTTACGGAGAGAAATTCCTATGGCTTGGGGTACCACAACAGACTGCTTGACTCAAGAAATCAATCCTTTCCAATATGCAATAGAAAGTAAATGTCTAACACTAAAGGATCAGACCTCGTACCTTATTCCAGACGGTTGAAGTAGATCCCCGTTGATCTTTCCAACTTCAGCTTGAATTGATAAATTACTTCCTCAACAACAAGTAAACAATACAAGCATACTATATATCATGGTGTTAGATTTATTCTAGCATATATAATCAACAATGTATAAGCATTTGAAATCATCCCATGGATAAAATATTCATTCAAACACACATTATTGGATAGGAAAAGATATTTCTATTAATATCAATCAGAGATTACAATAGATACAACCTCTGTCGGCACATCTGCGAATCAGAGAAACTGAATCCCCCACTTGGGCCTCCACCACCTCAATCCTCCATCTCTCGATAGCAAGCTCATAAGCAAAAGGAAATCTTGGGAAGAACACAAAAGTGCTCCAAGGGACAAAGGGATGCAGACTCAAGCATAAGTTCCGCCAACAATGGACTATAGTTTCTTTTCTCTCAATTCTCTCATATGCCTTCAATGTACCATAGAGTTCCTTATATAGCTTTTCAAAGGGGTAATGAAAGGTTGAATCCGAGCGATCTCAAGGAATAGGGAAGGCCAGGAGTCAAGTGAGTCGGATCCATGTCAAGGAAAACTCCAAAAGGATTTGGATTTTGTACACATCCCAATGTACGCAGTTTTAGTGGTCAAACCCGCGTATATACGCGATTAGAGGTTTAAAAGTCACGTGTATCATTTTTCACATGTTTTTAGGGATGGTCAAGGAAACATCAAAGGAAAAAAAATGGTCCAAGGGGTCTAAGGAGTCTGCAGCGAGATAGGGGAAGGCCATACAAAGTGTGATTCACCTGAAGTGGTAAAATCAGCTATAACAGATGCCCCCTAATGTGTGAGGTCAGAGGGATCATATGATGGCCGAAATACATTATAAGTCCATCTTAGAAGTGGAGTGATGAAGAATCCCAAGTGGAATACCAGCCACCCAATCAGCATAGTACAATGATACAACTCTGCACATAACTGCAAATACATATAGCAGTCCCAGATACATAAGAGTACAATGGCCATGAATAGGCATGATACAAGATATCACATAAGTGGTCATCACCACATACAATATACATAGATCAGAATCTCCATGATGAAGATATACAAAGGACCATGATATCCATAATGGCTGAAGATATATAACAGATCAAGATCTCCATAGTGGCTCGAAATGTCTGACATATACTGGAATCAAGTCATGAGAGCTGAAATCTCATGAACATTGGCACGATCAAGGAGGTAGCATATAAGAGATGCCACCAATCTAGAAAGTCTTCTACACAAAATGCTACGAGTACATGTCATACTATGTGAATAGAGGTGTCGAGGTCGAACATAGTAGTCCATCATCTGATTACCAGTCATTTATGTATACCATTAACAGACGCGAGATCACCCACCGATAATGAAAATGGGAATCAAGGTACTAGAGTGCAAACTAACAAGTGTGAATAAATGTGTTGAGGTCGAACACTTGAGAGGATCCATCGATCAGGGGACATTGATGTATTCCCAAAGACTATCGATGGCGAGAGAACCTGCCACTGATGACTGCAAGTCTCAAGGCACTCAAAATAACTCTCGATTCCAATCCCAGAATAAATGATCTGAAGTTGATGGGATGAAATCCGCTGGAAGGAGGGAATTAAGGCATCCCCCATCATCCAACATGAGGTACTCAACAAAGCTGTATAATGTGGAAGGAATCGATCATAAGGTGCACAAACGAGTAACTGTACTGGGAATGGCCGACATGAAAAGTCAAGATAACTGAGGAATGGCTGACTCAAGCTTCAACTTCCTTCGAAACAAGAGCATAATGGCATATGGTGACTGAATAAAGGTAGCATAGACTCAATATACAAGCTGGGACATCTTTGCGACACAGGAGGCATTGACAGAGGCTCCATGGGGACTGGAAGCTTAACCAATCGGTGGAGATAAACTCAGATAAATGAGTATAGCTCCTAAAGTCAAACTATAAACCCAACCAATGGATGTGATATACAGTGCTTTGTTTGAAGGCGACATGACTCGACAACTGCCAAAGATAACATCTTTCCTTGTCCGGATTTTTGGTTTTTTAATTTTTTTGGACTTTTTCAAATATTTAAAAAGCTTGAAAATAAAATAAAATTGCTTTATAGTTACAGACTAGGAGGAGGCGAGTGTCATAAGGGCAAATAAACTAGTTCCAAGCAGTGGAACATACCTGTGCTCAATGCAAGGATACATGTGTAGGATATCGACACTCGGGGGAAACTCCCCTCCTGGTAAAAAGGGAATCAAGCTACAAAGGATATAAAAATGGCTCTGCATGGCTAGACATGAGATAAGCTCAAGCTCTATGGCTGAAATGCAATGTTAGGGAAGCTGGCATAAAGCTCAATAAGGTAGGAAAATCTCATGATAATGCATTCACAACTTGACATGAGGGAGTCCTGAGGGAAATAGGCCAGCAAAAGATCAAGAGGAGTATGAGACTCTTGCAAAATATCGTGGTAGTACTATACAATGGACTCCCACACCCTAAAGGAGAAAACGTCAGCATGGGCACCAAATGCAACTAAGGCGCTAACTAGGGTACCCATGTAAGGTGAAGCTCTACCACTCATATCATGCCACTTCTAAAATAGCAAGAAGGTTTCGTGACATAATAGAGTGGGTTCATACCTAAGGTTATGATGAAATGGTCATAAGGTCATTCAAAATGAAAATGGTGATGAAACCTAACCTATATTCCAGTTTAGACATGATACCTGAGATCAGCACGAATGGGTCAATCCAACGGCTGAAACGGCACTGAAAAAGGTCCTCTACATCATGAATTAGGTCAAAAACGGTCCAAAATGATTAGAAATTGTCGAAACTATAGGAAAGGGGGTAAAAATTTTCAAAAATTTGAAAAATTTCTATAAATAGTAAACAATTCAAAATATTATAAAATATTTGAAATTTTTACCCATTTGAGCTCATATTTTCAATAGCGAATTCCAGGAGATCCAGATGGCAGAATCCACTACCGTTTCTTCCAGGTATTTACCCATGCTCTTGTCTTCCATTTCAATGCATTTTTTTATCAAATTCCATGGTCAATTGAGTTTTATAGGCCAAACTAAAAAGGCCCCTGCAGCCCATATGGAAATCGAGGGTTTTTCCACATATAGGGCTGGATATACGCAAAAAATGCCCCCATACTCGCGTACATATGTGGCTGTTTGGAAAACAGACACGTATGAGACCGCGCATAAGGTTTTCAAGCAATCTAATGGATAAATTTGCAATTTTTTGTGCAGGATGGTCCTAGAGTGGAGAGAGCGTGAACATGGTGAGGTAGAGGAGGCAGTAAGGGCCGATCCAATAGCTCAACAAGCTCTATGTGCATGTGGACTCTATAATTTTTGGTGTCTTGGTGGCTTGAGGGCCAAACCAAGACTATTGCAGATGCTGGTGGATTACTATGATCCAGACTCTAACTCCTTCCAGATAGATGGGATGTCCCTCACTATAGAGGTGGAGGACATATACTTCATTACTGGGCTTTCCCAACGAGGGGAAATAGTGAACCTTCATTCTCGTGGTGGGCCAGGAGGTGTCCTAACTATCAATGAGTACATTATAGTGTATTGCTATCCAGACATAGAGAAGGTGGGGAGTCAGGTCCCTACCAATGCTATACAAGTGCTGGGCCTAAAGGCCATACTATTGACATTGGGCAGGATAGCAGGCTTGGCATCACTCCACCAGGCCTCACGGCCTCTGATGTTCTATGCCGTGGAGTGCATGAGACCCACAATTTATGACTAGAGAACTACACTGTTGAGCAACATGAAACATCAGCTCCATGAGTGTAAGGCAGGCAGAGTGCGGAACTTTGGGTTCAGCAGTATATTGAGCACATTTTTCTTTGAGCGTGTTCTAGGATTGAGCCCCAGAGTGGACGTTCTTCTTCACGGGGTTCGAGATCCGGCCCAACGGCGTTGGGCAGATGCGATGCGCAAACTGGGGGGAGGTAGGGTGGCCAACCCCTATCTAGCTGACTTATTTATGTGGTGGCGATGACAGATAGTTGCCATCAATGACTACCCCTATGCGGGGATAGATTTTTGGGGGGTCCCGGACATGCCACTACCACCAGGATCAGCATATGGTGATATAGGTAACGAATATCGACCCTCTCTTTTTAAATTTTTGAGTTATTTAATTTTTTTGTGTTTTCTGATTATATGGAATCAAAAGACATATTTTGTGTGACAATACATAGTGACATATACCATTTGTGTTCAGATGTGGGACCACGGCGGCCGGAAGGATTCCCTTGTCACAAACGGAGGGGAAGAGGATATGATATCACGAGTGTGGATGCGGAACGGACACTCCAGAGCATTCATACCTATTTTGTGAGGTTGACACATAGGGTTCCCATGGTGCAAGTCAAGGACTTACTTGAGGCCATGCAGTGCTAGGTGGTGGGTGTACCACAAGCATGGATGTGATTATTCTGATGGCTAGCTAGAGCCGTAGTGACCTTCCATGATCACAACCCTCCTCCTCCTCCATAGGATTAGATACCTAGGAGTCTATACATTTTGTACTACCGTGTATTATATGTTGGTCACTCGAGAGCCCCATTTTTGTATCGTGACACTATGTATTACCACATTTTGGATGCTATATAAAAAGTTTTATGGTGATCGGTTTATTTATTTACATGTGTAAAAATTGTGTTTGTGATGAATTTATTGTGATTGAAACAAATGCCAATCTAACACATAGTTAGCATATGAGTCAGCAACTTGAATATTAATTCTTGGAATGTGTATGTATGTTATATTGTCAAATTGTCGTTCTAATAATCTCACACGTAAGAATATTCTTAATAACATCGGATCTCTAACATGGTACAAACCATTAAGCTATGACACTACTAACTCTGAATCAAGATGTACCTCAAGAGAGAGAACGCCATGTGAAATGGCATCCCGTAGAAGCTCAATAATAGCACTATATTCGGCAACATTGTTGGAAGATGGTCGCAAACATACGCCTCTTAAAGACAGTACCTGACCCATAGGAGTATAAATCACCCAAGAAGCAGGGGCTAAGTGTTGAGTGTGACGGCTCACACCATCCGTGAATCCTATGTAGGTGGAAGATTTCATTGACATCTACCAAAAGAAACAAAAACTAATCACAAACCCGATCACGATAAGAAAAAGACCTAACTATGCAAAAGTGTACAATAATATACAATAACCAGCCTTGGCTAAAAATCATGCATAGTACTTCTTTAGATAGAGCCCATTTCTAGGCTCCGCCAAGGCCGTTCCCTCATAATCCACTAACTCATAAGCACCCTTCTCTAACACACGTTTGACCACGTAAGGACCACGCCACATGGGATTAAATTTTCCTGCCCCTAAGGGTTCTTTCAGTTGATCCCACAAAAGGACCAAGTATCCCTCACTAAACCTCATTGGACAGACAGACTTATCGTACTAGACCTTTACGTGACGTTTATTTACTTCTAGAGCCACCAAGGCATCTCGACGCTGCTCATCAAGTTGTTCAAGGTGGACCAAATGCTCCTCCAATGGTGAAGTGTCTGGTAAGAGTTCTACAGCTAGCTTCAAAGAAGGAATCTCACATTCAACCAGCAATATCGACTCCACTCCATGTACAAGTTGATATGGAGAAAAACCTGTGGCAGTCTTAACAACTGTTCTATATGCCCACAAAGCAGGATATAACATGATGTGCCAATTATTCTTCCTTTGTGCAATGGTTCATTGGAGAATGGATTTGAGTGATTTATTCACTGCCTCTACCTGTCCATTCACTTGAGGGTAGTAAGAGGAGGAATGCTCTTGCTTGTACCCTAACTTTGATGCCAACTCTTCCATCATACGATTCGGAAAGTGCGAGCCATGGTCAGTGACAAACTCTTTCAGAATTTCGAACTGAGTGATAATTTGGTTGAATATGAAGTGGGTGGTTGTCTCACAATTGGATTTAACTGTAGGCATAGCCTCAGCCCATTTCGTGAAGTAATCAACAACCACTATGATATGATGGTGCCCCCCAGCCGAAAATGGGTTGCAATCCATAAAATCAAGCCCCCACTTAGTGAAGGGACCGACGATGATAATGGGATGTAACGGGGTAGGTTTCAAGTGCATATTACATGCGAACACCTGGCAAGGGTGGCACCTCTTGACCGCATCTACACAATCCTTAAAGATCGACGGCTAGAAATAACCCACTCTTAATATCTTTTGAGCTATAGAAAGCCCAGATAAATGACCACCACACGCCCCTACATGGAAATCATTCAGCACTACCTCAGCCTCTTCATGAGTTAAACAACGTCGTAAAATGGAATCTACCCCACAGCGGTACAAAGTGTTATCCACTATGAGGTAGTTCTTAGACATGTGACGTAATCATCATCGTTCATCTCGTGAGAGGTGAGTAGGGACCTTCAATGTTTGTAAATATATTATGATATCCCCATACCATGGGTCTAAAGTTGAGATTAAGAAGATGTGTTCATTAAGAAATGTATATTTGAAAACCAACTCCTCGGCCTCGTTCAGGAAATTCGATATAAGCTCTGCAAAAATTAAAGACTTCTTCGATTTTGCCGAAACAAATTCGAGATCAAATTCTTGCAGAATGACAATCCATTTATTATATTTTCCCCCAATCATCCTTTGAGTGAGGACGAATTGAAACGGATTGACATGGGCTACAACCAAGGTCTAGCGAAGGAGAATAGAATGTCTCAACCACTGAACTGCATGTACGGTAGATAAAGCAAGCTTCTTGACATGAGAATAATGAATCTCTGTGTCAATAAGGTTCTGGCTCAAATAGTATATGACATGCTTTTGGAGCTCCTCATCCTCTTGAACCAAAACCATACCAATCGTCTCCATGGACACGGCCACATAAAGTATAAAATCATGGCTATAGTCTGGGGGACTAATCATTGAGGCCGATGCTAGGGCTCGCTTGAGTGCATCCAAGGACTCCTGGGCTCGCTCATCCCAACAAAAGGTGGTGTCCTTCTTCAATAGACGCATGAAGCCTCTAGTCAAATTGGAAAAGTTGACCACAAATCTTTGCAAGAAGTTTGCCATGCCTTGCAAACATTGAAGATGACGAATATTATTTGGGGGAGATAACTGAAGTATTTCCTCAACCTTCAAAGGTTCGACTCTTATACCCTCTTTAGAAACGATGAATCCTAACAAATGACCTGACTTCACACAAAAGATGCACTTATGAGGATTTAACCTAACCAAATAATGCCAGCATATTTTGAACACCAATCTCAAGTGATAGGGATGACGCATTCTCATACTAGAATGAGCAGCAAGGTCATCCAAAAATACTTCGATAATCAAATTGAGATAGTGGAAGATCAAGGTCATTTCCCGCTAAAATGTAGCTTTGGCGTTTTTTAGGCCGAAAGGCATTTTTCGATATGCAAAAGTTCCCCAAGGACAAATAAATGCAGTCTTATGTTGGTCCTCAGGTTTAATTTGTAATTGATTATACCCAGAAAAGTCATCCATAAAGGAAAAAACCTCGCTACCCACACACTCATCCAAAATCCGATCAATAAATGGTGTGGGGAAATTGTCCTTAGGACAGGCACGATTTAAATCATGGAAATTAGTACATATGCGGATCACTCCCTGCTTCTTATCCACCGAAACGGGGTTTGAAACCCACTCCGTCAAGGGAACAGGATAGATAAAACTAGCTTTTAACATCTTTTCTATCTCTGCCTTAATCGCGGGTGCTTTCCTAGAATTCACCGCACGCAAACGTTGTCAAACAGGCTTAGCGTTGGGATAAGTCTTAATCTCATGCTCGACAATACGAGGGTCGATTCCTAGCATTTTGTCATAAGACCAAGTAAAGATATCACGGAATTCTTTAAATAGATCGGTGTATTCTTGAATCTCAGCATGGGAACATTCCACCCCAATATAGACATTCTCTATCCTGCCAGGATCGCGAGAGATATTGATAGGAATTGTTGAAGATATGTTCGCCATGTTTCCATCAGCCATCGGACCAGGAGAGCTTAATGGAACCACAGGACTACCAACTCTCTCACTAAGAACTGCCCTAAAGTCCTCACGCTCCAAGTGGTCAAGCTCGGCAAGAAAGTAAGATCTGTGATGGAGTTCCTCCCATGGTGTCTCAACTCCCGACATAGCCTCAATAATCGCTTCATCTGAAGGGAAAACCGTATCAAGGTAGTCATGCACGTGAGAAGACTGTACCGCCCATGCTGGAAGCACATAAGGGTCCTCCTCTTCTGTTCGTGAAGAGGAAGGACTAGGCTCTACAACACACTTGAGATTAGCTTGATAAGCTATCATAGTTGCAGGCAACGGCATGTCTGTCACGATGGGCTCACTTGGAGTACTCGGTGTAGGAAGAATCCAAGGATCTTCCATATGACTCATGCGAAAAGACACCGATCTCATAGATGTCGAAGTCTCACAAGAACTAGACCCTATCATAAGAATCGGTGCAAGACAACTAAAGCTTCCCATGAGGGATGGATACATGCCTACACCCACACTCTCAGTTGTTGGCTGAGAGTGCTCAATGATTGAGATCGAAGCTCTCAAAGATGCGGTAATAGACGGATTCTTGAATGTTGTTTGATCAATCATGACTATATTCCCATTAAATGGAAATCATACAACGCGAAATAGGGAAGAAGCAATGGCTTGCATACTATACATCCAATTCCTACCCAGCAAGAGATTGTAGTCAAGGGGCGCATCAACCACCTCGACCTCTATTGCAACGGTCTTCCCTCCCAAATGGACTTTAAGGGAAGGAAGAATGTCGTGTAGCCTAAATGATCTCCCATCAAACGTAGTTAACATGGTCGCTAATTTAGACAGCTCAGGGGAACCTAAACCCTTCCAACACGATAAAGACATCACAGAAGCGGCAGTGCCTTCCTCAATCATGGTGTGCTTGACAGTCATATTAAGACATTCTACGTGAATCAAAAGAGACACATAGTAAGGCAAGCGAGGCTGAATTCCTGCATTTTCAAATTTAATCATGGAGAAAGAATCATCATCATTCACACCAAGGGCAGAAAGCAACACCTTCCTTTGCGAAGGACAACTCTGAAGCACTTCCAATGTAGACATCGCACAAGTAGTATGGCCCAAATCCTCAACCACTGAATAGTTTTGGGTGGCTCGGGCATTAGGATCGTGCCCTGAATGCTTAAGGACTCCCTTAGGAATGTGAGGTGCACCTTCAGGTTTATCCATAGGTTTCTCAATATGTAAAGGGGACCCTGGTGGATCAGGTTCCTTTCATGGGCTGGGTTGTGACGAACCATAGTCTTTCGCACGGGTCACAACTTTCAGAGCACGTACCATGTTAATGCAACCATGACCACTACCCTCCGACGGATCTTCATCACCATCAGACTGACCATGGGACCTCAAGTTCATATTTTTATTGTGAGGTAAAGGGTTAGTTAGCACAGCTGGGCCCTGTGCCAAGAATCTCGAGGCTTCATCGATACGAGGGCACAAGTAAGTGAGGTGATCGTCCTTACATAACTTGCAAAGAAACTTAACCTTACATTTAGCTTGCTTGTCCCCCCCAGCATTATGGCCATTCTTGTCATTACTATTAGCATTATCATTCTTATTCCCACCCTTACGATTATTCTTACCCTTTTTTCTATTCCATCTAGGCTGCTGGTTACCCTTCTGGTCCGACGATTGCACTGAAAGTACACTCACCGTTTGGGTGGGTTGAGACGAAGCTGAAGCTTATCCTGAAGCAGATTGGTTGATTGACAGTTGACTAACTTGTTTTGCAACCGAATTTGCAGGTTTCATACTTGCACAACCCACAATGCCATTGGCATGTGGTCCAGGTTTGACTTTGGGGTCGAAACTAGAATGCAGAGCGTTGGGAATAATCTCATATAATAAACTGGACTGAGAATAAATCAAGTCCAGTTCCTGTGCCCTAAAAATCACTTGCTCCTCATTCTGCACTACAGATATAGAAACATCCTTCGCTATATATGGAAATAACGACTTAAGGAACCATTCGAGGAGGAATTCCGACGGTATAAAGGCTTTAATTAACCTCTTTCATCTACGCCACTCTTGGATATGATCCGAGATATGTGTGGCTTTATCCTGTTGAAATGTCGATAAGAGTTCAGTACCAATGTCATAATGCATTAGTATCTGGAAGTGGTTAAGAAAAGTCATTGCTATATCATCGAACAAAGCAAATGCCCCCCTAGGTAGCTCTATATACCATTTCGCGGCAAGCCTTGTAAGGGTGCATTGAAATAGCCTTAAACTGATGGAGTCCTAGTGTAAGGAATTCGAAGAGCACCATAGGTGAAAGGTCGCAACATGTTCGCTCGGATCCTCTCCCGGTTTTCCCTCAAACTTAGCTATGTCTGAGGGAAGCTTAGTAGGGACAGCCAGCCAAGCCAGGTCAAGAGCTACAAGATCGTTCGTCAATCTTGACCAGTTAGGAAGATTCAGCGTCATGAGGAAAGGGAGCCTAGGATGATGAGGTCGATGGACCGCTCCCTGATTCACATAGGTCTGATTACCACCATGGCCTAGGCCATAGTGCCCTCCTCCTGTTTGACCCATATAGGGTGGCATGGAAGCACCATAGTGTGGTGGACCTTGACTATTAGGAGCTACAAATCCGTAGTTCAGAGAATAAGCAGGTTGTTGATACCCGCCCCCATAAGTTGAAGAACCATGTCCATACTGCATCCCATAATAGGGTCCATAAGTCATCGCATGAGATGTCCCATGGGACACTCCGTAAGTAGGAACATACACTCTGGAAGTAGGAATATACATTCTGGAAGTAGGAATGTGACCTCTAGAAGTATGAGCATGACCTCCTGAAACAACGGGCAGTACATGAAACTGAGACACGACTGGTCTAGTAACTGCAGTACAGACATAACTCATAACAACGTTTCGGCCCGAAGGACCACGTGAATAAGGTGGAGGGTGAACATTTGAAGAACTAGGGATAGAGGAAAGATGGATCTATGTGATTATATATGTACTATTCCCTATAGTCACTCATCTCGGATCTGGTATCCTAATAGGATCACTAACCCTAGACCTAGGAGGAATATGTGATGTAACTTCCACCACCGGGATGGAAGGTGCAATGTGACTAGTGCTCCCAAGCCTCTCCGCATGGTAAGGAATGAGAGTGCCCCCAAGCATAGTGTTAGGATCGAACTCAGATTCGACATGAAATGCCAAATCATGTGTGGGAAAACCAGACATACCATAACTACCATAACTAGTGATGGTGGGTTCAAAATGAGTCTCGGCATCCTCCGGCATTCTATACTGGTAACGCGTCAATGGGGAATCAACCCTAGAGTGAGTAGGTCTATCATGAAAGGTTCCTATCTCAGAAATCATAGAACCTAACTCAGCCAAGTCAGGTGAAGGATCGTAAGTAGGACTAAACTCCCCATCGTCTACATGAATGGGAGAAGGTGGTTCAGGAATACCTTCTATATGGTCTTCCATGGTGTGTGAATCAATGTGCGAAGTAGTTCAACTGGACTTTCTAGGTCTCTCTCCCAAAGGAGGAGGAGATGTAGAAGGTATAAGTCCTGCTAAATGACGAGAACAGAGAGGAGCCGCACCCGAATCCACAATGACTCAAAAAATAGAAAAGACTCTCTATTTACGCAAACCCTAAGAAATTTATTGTGCACAGAGCAATCACCAATAAAATATAAATCCAAATGCAAGAAATCAAGAGCAGGATAAGTGAGCTCCCGAATGAAGCAGGTATGTCTCGCCTAGGAGAGGCTTGAGACTCCCATACACAACAAGCGGAGGTACGTAACCAATTATTGTGGCCCTCAGCTTCAACATGTAAAGCGACAGTGCTGTCCGACCCCAACCTGGCCGGGACACCCGTAGAATAACCCCTACAAAGTACCCCCCTCGATATCCTAGGTAAGGCCACTAAGGTCACCTAAATATAATCAATGCTCAAGCGGACAGTCGCAGGTGGGATTAGCCATATGGGCAGGGTAGCAAAGCTCGAAGGTCTTGAAAGAGCCCATAGATATGAATACAATCCTAGAAATATCTCTGGTGCTACTCAGTTATGACTAGGGTTCATCCCAATCAATAACCGCTCACACTTCCTCGTGCTTAACTCCCTTTTGAGAGGAGGATCCTGAGAAACACTGGTTATACCAAGGATTTCACACACCCACCTGGACAGACACATACATGTTGTTGTTTAGTGATCTTGGAGAATTTCCTCACAATGAACTACTCCAAGACCCTAAAACCTAATCTTGTTGGTGCACCCTATAAAAGAAAAGAGTGTAGTTCATTTTAATTAAGCGTTGATTTTAATTGGCTTTATTACTCAAAAGAGGGATATGGCCGTGCAACTAATGGTGTTATGACACAACATGAAGTAAAATGCACACCTAACAATCAATGCAAATGCATTGTGTCCATGAAAATAGGGTATGCTACTACGTGAAATTCACAATTTTTCATCAAATGATGAATGCAAGCTTTCCTATATGAAATCCTAACTAATACTCAAAGCAAATCTAGTGCAAGTACAATGCAAAATGCAAAATGCAATGCATGATGATAAGCAAATATTTTTGGATTTTTTGAAATAAAATGAGATAAAAAAAGCAAAAGAATGATTCTACAACCTTCAGACTCTGCAAGCACACTCAAACAACACTCAAGCAAAGAACTAAGGTAAAAGAAATCTAATGCACTAATCCCAAACAAAAAATTGAAAATTCCATGACAAGAACCTTCTTAAAAAAAAAAAAAGCCTAAAAAAACATCTCTGGTCAGAAACAGAGGTATAAACAGACTCAGGCAGTATCAAAGGAGACTTAGAAATCATCAAACTTCACCCATA